>CM019236.1:52123084-52143819 GCA_009741485.1 Malurus cyaneus samueli | reverse complement strand
TCCATCTTAATTACTGCAGAAAGGGAGATAGCCAGTAACTCCCTATGCACGAGTAATTCCTAGCTTCTGGAAGTTAGGGTACAGCCATAATTTAGTGCAGCCTCAGGGCTGTACTGCTATATGCTAAAAGTTGAATTGACCTTTTGGCAATTATTAAAATTAGATTATAAGATGCCATGGAAGCACTTTTGTCCCCTGTTCTAAGGACTTCCTTTCAAAGGGTATGCCTTTTCCTTATGACCTAAGTAGAGCACACATGCAAATGTTTTTTTGAGAGGTGCTGCTAATTTTCATTCTTTTCTTGTGGATCTTGACCAGGTGTTAAAGGAATCTCGTACCAGCTTCTTCATGTGTATAGCCTTCTCATTCTCAGTTGAACCTCAGGCTCAGGTCCTTGGCTGAATACCTGTGAAGCATGCAAGATGAAACTGTCTCTTATGAGCCAGTTTAAAGAGCTCTTCTACCTCTTCATTAAAGTTCCACCAGATGCAGTCATATGACATTTTTATAAAGACAAGGCTAGTTAATACCACGTAAGAACTTCCACACCGGAATGCTTTTTCTTCCATCACTTTCAGAACTGCTCTCTTTTCCTACCAGTTTTTTAAAATCTGACATTATATAGTTGAGTATTTTTTACATAGAAACATGGATTTTTCCACCATTTGTGCAGATTACAATGGATTTCTAGTGTGATAATAAAACAAAATCAGTCTTTGCAAAACATTTTGCACAGAAGGAGTGCAAAAGTTAATGGCTATTGGCTCTGCAGATGTGCTTGGAGTTATTAGCTCATTCTCTTTTGAAATCCTTTCTGTTTGGTAAAAACAGAGGTTTAGTGTTCTGGACACTCCCATCTACACTCATGTTTAGCTCCTTAATCCTAGGAGGAGCTGCTGAATTCAGGTAAAATGAGAAGAGGGTGGCAGCCTTGAGAGAAATTTTTGTAAAAGATAGAAGAATATTTTCCTAGAAGTTAAACTAAAGTATTTACATCGTTTCAAGGACACTGTTTTAAGAAGTGGTGGTACTGGACAATACTATGGCTTGTTTTACAGAGGAATTGTGAAGGAATCTTGTGTAAAAGGTGTGAGAGCAAGAAGGTGAGCACCAGTTGTGAGAGGACAGAGCAAAGCTGTATACACAAAAAGATTGTTATTGCATAAAGAAATCCATCAGGAGTAAATTATTTCTGCAGTTCAGTTCATGTCCCTGGATAAGAGCTCAGCCCTGACATCTAAAATATGTCTGAGCTGGAGACCTGGGAATACCTGAATGAGCCTGTGGCAGTTGGCATTGGATGAGAGTGCTGAATTAGGACTTCTCTCAACACAGGATTCCTGGAAATTATCCACCTATGGCAGTCACAAAGCTGAAGCACCTAAAATGAGAACATCCTCATGAAGGCTGAGCTGCTATGATGTATATAAGGTCACACAAGGGAAAAATAAGTGTAAAGACCCAATAAAACTTCTGAATTAGGGTCATGGACCCCTTGAAATTGCTGGCCTTAGTCAACAGATTACACCTCAGATATTGTTATATATCCTGAAAACAAACTTTATGTTGTAGGCTCCTGATTTTCTTTTCATCCTAATCCCAGTTACATTCTTTTTTTGCAATTTATAATGATTTTCTTCAGGCTATCACTGATGGCATCTTCTTTTGAGAATGCTATCATATCTGTATAATTTTTAAGCATTAAAACATTTAAAAAAAATAAAAAGAGTAGTATAAAGGCTCCTAGCAATATGCTCAGGGAAGAATTGTAAAGGGCCACCCACCAAAATTATGCTAATGTAATTAAGTTTTATGAACAAAGTATGTAAATTAAAATAATGTCTGGGAAAAGGCAGCACTTTGATCAGAGATACTACAGATTGATCCTCAAGTTTTTAGGGAATGAAACATAACAAAAGTTTCACTTGTTTACATACAGCATTTATATTCAGGTGATGGGAAAATAATTATTAAAGACACCGCACCAATAGTGAAGGAATAAAGTAAGATTTCTCTTAGTATATTTTAAAGACAAATTTGCCATAAAAACAAATAATATTTACTAATTTCAGGGAGTTTAAAACTTTATGGAATACAGATACCTGACTGAATCCTATACTGGGGCCTTAAGTTCACCATGTTACTAATTCATTCCAAAAGTATATGTGACCTTTTTCCCACTCAAGGGAAAGTAATTTGTAAATTTCTTATCCCCCTTTTCCTCCTTCCGATAAGCACAGAGAATTTTTTTAGAATTTTCTTTTCTCAGGAAATAAATCTCATATATGCTTGACTACCTTACTATGACCTCTGATTGTTTCTTAACATCTCATTTTCCAAAGACATGTCAAAATGGGTATTTGATTGAAGATTTTAAGGGCTTGTGTTCAGATTCTGCTGAGAGAATAGTTAAAGTGGCTTTAAGTGGAAATCAAAAATAGAAGGAATAAAGAAATATTTATGACACAACAAAAATGATCACTCTGCAGTACAAACATCCTCTTAGACATCTGAAGGATGTATTCACAGCCTGTTTAAAAGCAAAGTATTAAACACAGGCAGATGAAAACTTTTATCTAGTGAAATACCCTTATCATAGTACCATGGAACCATGTTTGTGTTGGAAGGGATTTTAAAGGTCATTGTGTCCAACTCCCCTGAGTTGAATAAGGACATCATCAAATGACCAAGCTGCTCAGAGCCTCATCCAATCTGGTCTCGAAGCTGATACAAGTAGATAATCATGACGGTTTTCCAGGGAGCAAGCAAATCAATGCAAATGATCAGGAAGGAATTTCTTCCTTCCCTGTAGAGCATTGCAGTATTCAGATTTGCTATCTTTCCCTATTCCCTGCTATACTCAGAGTTAGGATGAATTTATAGATAGCTGATCTGCTATCAACCATGTTTGAAAATTAATTTTGAATTGGTGGCACAAGGAATAATTTATTTTCCCAGAAACTTGACTTGGAATGACTTGATAAATGTTCTTCAGTCTAAGATGTCTTTTCTGCATTTTTTTCTGGCAGTCTCTGGAAGGTGATAAAGAGTACATGGGCTGATGCAGCCTCTATCAAAATATCTCTGAGCGTAGAAACTCACTTTGATGTGTTGGTGTTCTGAACACTAGTTCTGCCTCACACTATTACCATACTGGGAAAAATGCAAATGCAGTAGCAGGGAAGTCACCATAGGAGGAATAGTTGGACGAGAGCCTTGAGTAAGTACTTGTAAAAGTAGTTTGACAGAAATTTAAAGGTATATAAGGCAGCAAAAAAATCAGGGTGTTTTGGTTGGATTTCATCCTCCAAAAAACCTGCTGTAAATTTGCATGGTATCTGTTTATGTCACAGGGTAGGCAGTTCCATTCAGTGTGTATGAACACCTATATTTCCAGGTGATCCATTCAGACTCACCAACTGGAACTCTGTGTTCAGAGGTGAGACTGGAGGATACAAAACCTTCCTGGAAGAAAATCCATTAAAGTGTATTCTTTCTGTCAAGCTAAATTTATTTTGGAGACATGGAAACAATTGCACATTGAAAAGGTGATGGAAAACAAAGAGCTGTGAGCATCTACATTTTCGATACACATAGACTTGACAGAGCTATGGCATTTTTCTTGCCCCCTGAAGAGTTGAAATTCCTTATAGCTTCTTACATTTCAAAATATGCACAGAATTCTGGGTCCTGTGTATAGTGAAGGAAATATGTAAGTTAAAGATATGGAGAACGAAAGATCATGACAGTGCAATGGCGCACTTTTTTTTACCTGAATTCTGAATTCTGAGCACTTTTTCTGTCCAAAATTCCTTCACAATTAAGTATGCATCCCCAAATACACATAGTGAAAGCAGCTGAAATCAATCCAATACACAAAGACCAATAGGATATTTTATATGGGAGATGGGCAGATGCCATTTATTTCTGATATTTGTAAGTCTAGAGAACAAGAATTCTAACAAGCAGGATCAAAAGCGGAAAAGCAGACAAAGAAACACCACTCCCAAAAAAATAAAAACCTACCACAAACCCCACAATAAAATAACAAACAAGGAGAAAAAAAACCATTATTTCATAGGATTGAAATTCAGACTTTAGGCTGTATTTAAAGAGGCTAGAATCTTCTGTTCTCTGAGACAATTCATAGACCCACTAAACTGTCTTCTCTGCAGTGACTTCTGCTGGCCTGTGCTGAAGACAAGGACAGTCCACTCCCACATCAGTATGGTAACTTACCTGGTAGTTATGGAAAAAGTATTCAATACATCTGGTCTTATTAATTCACATTCGTTTCCATTCTCTTCTAGGCTAAATCATAAAAATGGGGTTACATTTTAATCCTAGTTTTTTCATTGTAAACTTGATGAAATATTGTCATCAATGAAAAAATCTACTTTTTTGTGAAACTGAATATAGCAAATCTGAAAATGCCAAAAAAAAAAAAAGGATAGAATGAATTATGTTACTGCAAGCAGATCTCTTTTAGGATTTAAACCGTGTTCCAGACAGAGGTAATATACTATTGCATTAGATCTATTTCTAATCAGTTTGTTTTTTTTCCTTTTTAATGAAGGTGATTTCTAACAAGTCAGACAAAAAAAACCCTCTACTTTCCTGCCAATATATGTGATATGGTGTATATAGTAGTTTATATATATATATATATATAGTATTTGGTATGTATGTATGTATGGTATGTATGTATTTAATGATATTTTATACGTATTATTTTAGGTCACTGTTGGGCACTTGCTCATGGCTGCAGGTTTCAAGGACATGAAAAGAAAATATTTAACAGCTCCATTCACCCTTCTCCTGCATTCATCTTTTGTTCTCATAGACCAATCTTCAATGCAAGCAAGCAGCTTTTCTAAGTCTTGTCTTCATTTCAAATAAATGGAAAATATGTTCTGATTAAAAAAAAATAGAATTAATCTGTTATGCAGTGAACATAAATCCACATCTACAAAGTGATAGGTTGATCTCTTCAGTCCATGTGTTACTTTTAATCTCACCAACCAGCCTATGGCTTTTATTATCAAAGTATTTCTTCATAAAACAGTCTAATTACTGAAATTTAAAGTGGCATTGAATTTTGGCAAAGAATACAAACCAAAATTTAGAAGTAAAAATTTATTAACTATTTACGCCTTGTAATTAGTTTCCCTGCTATAACCTCTGTGTTTTTTTATCTACAGTCCATGTCTTCTCATATACGAATTTGCACGATAAGACCCAGTATTATCAGTGAAACACAGTTCTCAGAGGAAGTGCTGTTTGCACCCAGCTTTTTAGACAACAGCAAAATATCTCCTTAGTGAATTGGGAGCATGCTTGAATAACATCTCCATTTATTAAGATGAACCTCCACCTAAAAGTGTCATCACTACATAAGAGGGCAATATATAGTAAGAAATTTATCTCTCCTTACCATGACCAGACAGTAGTGGGGACTGACAAATCCTGGAAAGCTGTGTGAAATGCCGTGGACCTTTCTCATCCCTATCTATCCCCTGTGTAAAGAGAGAGTAGACTAAGTTCATCATCAGTCACAACCTTCCCTGTCCTTCCAGTAGGACTGACTGAAAATGGGAGTGGCTTATTTGGAAGCATCAGGCTGGGAGCTGTGACAACTGAGGATCTTGATGTGCAGTCCCTGTCAGGCTGAAGGGGTAACAATCATCACAGCTGTGCTAAGTTAGGTACTGTCAGCCTGAGCTGTGGTTGGTAATGAGCATTACCTTACTTTCTAATAAGCTCAGCTTGCCATAAAGTAAAATCTTAATCCCTGTGAATTGAGGAAACATAAGTCAAAGTAGCAAAATGTGTTGCTGGAGCCTCAGAGGGCTAATTTTACATCTGTACAAAATAGTACAGATGAAAAATATTTGAATGCATGTTTAAAGAACCCAAAGTGAAATTATGCTATCTGATCAGTCATAAGTAACATAACTCGGATCTGAGTATTTTAAATGACACTACTGGGACCCTACACTGTATCCATGGGTAAATTCAAATACTGAGCACATTCAAGAGGATCAGGATTTTTGTATAAATATTCAGTGAGCTGAAAAACATGTTCACTTCATTCAATAAATTATTCATTGTTATTAGCTTTTTCAGCTCTAAAGCTAAACAATCAGAAAATATTTTTTAAACCCATATTTGAAAGTCAGATCAGATAAATCTTTCCAAATGGAAACATTCAATCTTTTTAAACTAAAAACCAAACCAACCAACCAATCAAACTCCTCCCCACCAAATTAACAAAAATCCCACCACATCAAATGATATCCCCCACAGCACCACCTGTATTACCAGCACTATTAGTATTTATTATTGTTGAATGGACTAAAGTCCTAAAAATACTTCCAAAGTAAGTGTGACTGCCTTTTTACCTGCAGTATAAGAGTTATCTCTACTGTGCGAAATTAATTGTATGTAAGGGCATCATTCAATGATTAGAAACACGGTAGCAAATTATGATACTTTACTTTGTCTTCTCTGTCATAAAATTTAGGTGTAGACACCACTAACATGGTTGCTAAAGCATGCATCAGTATCAGATTCTAAAATTACTTGTGAAGTTGAGTACTTAAATGATATGACACATATTTACTTTAGATGTCATTTAGTATTGTAACATTGCAGTTACAAAAATGGGGGAAAAAAGGAAAGCAGGGAAAATGTTCACGGTGCAACATACTGGCATCTATGCGGTTCAATGACAAGAATACCCATCAGCCTTTCTATAAACCAATTGAGCCACTCTCTTTTCAAGTAATGGGATAGGAAGACACTGTTTCATGTGCAACACAAGCACTGCTGTAGTGGGTCTTTCCAGAGTCACACAATTTTTACCAGAGCTGCCCTTTTCCACTGCACAGTTCACTGCTCATGGTACACATCTGGATTATTTTAAGTTCTCACCAGTTTTGAAGTTCAGCATGTGACTGACCGTGTCACATATATGAGGAAGATATTGCCACAATATGACAAAAATGAAATACACTTTATTGCACAATTGGTTAAGTGGCCTAAATGTCCACACACCATTATTGAAAGTTAGGTTTAAAAACCCAAAAGAACAACACAAAAAACTATGTTCTTTAAAACCATTCTGCTAGTCACTATAACAACAATAATACACTTGGAAATACCTGCAGGAGAGGAAAATTTTATTTCCTAGTTCTATGTCACAAGGTTAGCAAGAGGCTACTGCTTATCTCTTGGTGATCATGACCACTATTCATTCCACTGCTAACTGCTAAGTTCTCTTCCTTTGTTTTGCTGCATTATAAAAACAATGCATTTACACACCCAAGATACATCTATAGCAGAGTGTATTTGTTTAATAAAACAGCAAGAAAAACACAGGACTTGGGATTTGAACCTACTAAAACTACTCTGTCCTTTGCTGGCCATGCCAGTCACCGTGTGCTCCTGGGAGCACACTACACATAAAATCACACCATGGCTGCCAACACGGGGAAGCCAGAAAGCAACCAAAAAAACAATATGGTAGCAACAGTTCTCCTTCAGTGTACGAAAACAGGCAGGAAGGGCAGGAGGTAGGAAGAGGAACACAGAAGTTGTATACAAAAATGAAGACCTGAAAAGTAGAGTAGCGAGCATCTGTGTAGTAGAGTAGAGTAAGATGCATCTGTGATGCATGATGGTTTAGGCCAGGCTGGTGCATTAGGCAGGGAAGCAGTGAATTGACAGCCCTGTGCTGGCAAAGCAGATTGTTCACAATTTTCCTTGTCAGTGTGCAGAGCCTGCCAATAAAAAAAAAAACAAACAAAAAAAAAAAAAAAAAAAAAAACAAAAAAAACCCACCAAACTTGTAATTACTATACATCACTCAACAGTGATTGCAGCACATGATAAATAGGATATTTTGCTTTTCACTCTCCAGCCCACCTGAGTCTTGTTTCTTAATTTTTGAGGTGCGCTAGTTCCAGTCTAAAATATAGAAGGAAAAAAATTACCATAATACTCGCATGGCTTGGATTTTAATTACTGTTCATTAAAGAAAGTTAAACTTCATGGTAAATTTAGAGAAGCAGAGGCAAAATTTGGAGAGATAAAATTCTAAGTATCAATCATGCGTTATTCCACTTGTTATTTTTCCCTGGCAATGGTCCTGACAAAATTTTGTGAACACAGTCTCAGAATAGGACACAAATCAAAGCCAAACTGGACTTTCAGCAGCTCTGTCATTTCCACCATAGTGTTCCAGCTCCAAATCCAACAACAGAACACTGACACCTGCACACTTGGAGTATAAATATTGTTACAATAATAAAATAGCTAGACCCAGAGCTTAGACTTGGTAAAATCACTGTTAAATGTAACTGCACAAAGTTTATCAGCAGTAAATCTGTCTTTGATTAAATTCTGTTCTTTCCCTTTTTTTTTTTCCCCCAACAAAGTGAGGCCTTGCGGATTGCCCCTGCAAGAAAGCATTTCTTTGAATGTTTGCTCAATACTTTTCCACTTGAAAATCTCTGACTAGATTTGTTCACACGGTCGGAAAGTCTAGGTTGTTGGAAAAGGACTCTTTATATAGTTTTCAACTAAATGTAGTTCAAAAGGAGAAAAGTGAGATAAAAATGGAGGGTGATATTTTTTGCAAATGAAATCTGCCATTGCCAGACTCGAGCTCCAAAATATCTTTTTCATTGGTATCCCACAACAAGTGGCATTAAAATCACATTCTTGGAGACCAGAAGTCCCTAATGCCATCATGGTGCATGCAATTGATATTCTCCTGTGTATTTGAATTGAAACAGTAAGCAATTGGAATTACCCTATTTATCATACTTATGCTTCTGGCTGATGCGGGTATTTTTAATGTAGAATTACATAATTCCTGCTGGCTAGCGAGGAATCCAAAACTGATAGTGAATTCTAGGTGTTGGGTTTCTTTGTAGTTTCATAACATGTGGCTTACAGGAAACAGATGAGACAGAATAAAGATTTCTGGTGCTCTTTCAAGAACATTGGAAAACCCAAAACAACCAAGCGAAAAGTCACCTTTATAATACATTTTTTAGTACCCACATACATTTAACATCCCTCGTGAGAATAGTAGCCTTGAAACGAAAGGGAAGAATCTCATTTCTGGAAACTCCTGATCTTTGTCATTGACTGCAAGAGGGTATCACAACCTGGTGTATGGAATGTTTACTGTTTTCTGAACCTCTGCTTAAAAATTTCAAAAGGCAAACAAACACGCAAGTGAAAAAAGAGAAGAAAAATTCATCTCACTGAGTATATGTTTACCCATTTTTATGGAGTATCAGATACCATAAAGATGCAAGAAGAAGAAAGCATATTGCTATTGCTATACAGTTTATCTTGTTACAGAGAAATTGAATAGCGATTATATTGAGATGATACATGGAATAACTAAAACACAGATTTAATGTCATCATTAACATTTTGTCCCTACAACTGTTAGAGGGACTTACAGATTTCAAACTGGTACTCAGATACAAGATTCCAACTCTTACTGGATTTAACTGCATCAATGTTCACTCCTCTGCAATTTCTGTAATTAATTATTAAGTGTTTGAAATTGCTCTCGCTGGCGTCTCTGTAAGGTTTAACGATCACTTCTTTTGTGCACTTGTCATGACTTTCGGCTCTGTCGCTGTGCCTCCATGTTATAGATTACATAGGGCAGACTGGCCGCATCACACAGCGCAGCGTGCGGGGCCGTCCTGAGTCAGTCCTGCCAGGATCTTGCCTACCATAACTTGCAGACGAGCCCTATGTTGCACGTCAGTCCGTGGGTCTGCTGTGCACACGCGTCATTCATGTCGTTCCTGCCTAATGACCAGCCTACATATGAGATGATTTCTGTTACTACAGCTGCGCGCCTACTCCTACTCACGCTTTCTTCATTTTGGTATCACAACTCTCTGTTGTTCTCTTCTACCTCCTGCCTTCCTGCCTTGTTTTCGTTACCACTGGAGCGAGAACTGTTGCTCCATATTTTTTGGTTGGTTTCTGGTTCGTGTTGCACTGATTATGGTGCTGCACACTGTACCACATGCAAACGTTTAAAGGACAACTAACACACCTATGCGCCACGCCCGATACGTTGCTGATCTCTAGCCGCAGAGATCCTTAGTCGTAAGAAGCCAGTGAGTAAGATGCATCTGTGCTGTGCCAGATGCGATGGTTTTGAAAACAATTAGGCAGGCATGAGCCAACTTGCATAGGCGGGAAGGCACGTGAATTTGGACAGCCCCTGTGCTGCAAGCAGTCACACCAGGCATGCTGTGCAGAAATATGGTGGTCTTGTCTGCTTTAGTACTTGGGCATATGATCTCTTGCAGGGAAATCACTGACTTTCAGCCCTCTGCTAGCTCCTTGCGCTTTGTGTTAGCTGTGCTCATTTCTTGCCCTAGTGTAAATCTATAAGTAGCATTTGGAAGCACACTGACAAGCGGAAAAGTTCTATTTGACTTCAATGGTGCATCCTAAAAAAAGATAAGTTCTGACTTAGCTTATTCATGATACAAAGTCTCCATGCATGTAGAGAGCATATATTTTTTAAAGCACTTATTTATAATTAATTAAGAAGATTATTGCAGAGGAGGTATGTGAATTTGCCCTGATGCGGGTTGAATCCAGTTAAAGAAAAAGTTTGGAGATTTCTTGTTTAGTCTGAGTACCAGTTTGAAATCCTGTAAGTCCCTCTACCAGTTGTAGGCAAAATGTTATGAGTTGAATTAATAACTAGATTGTATTTATCATCCATGTATTCATTCAATGTAATTCCTATTCGAATAGTTTCTGTTGAAACTAAGATAATACAGGTCTATATAGCAATAGTTTGCTTTCTTTTCTTCTTGCTATTTTATTAAATTTGTCATTTCTGGAGTAAGCTCCATAAAAAATGTGTAAACATATACCTCAGTGAGATGGAATTTTTCTTTTTTTCACTTGCGTGGTTGTTTGCCTTTTAGAATTTTACTAAGCATGAGGTTCAGGAAAACAGTAAGCATTTCCAGTAACCCAGTTTGCATACCCTACTTTTGCAAATTTATTTATTCAAATAGACCAAAAGCATCAGAGTTCAGAATGAGGTTTCTTCCTTATTTCTCCAAGGCTACTATTTCCTCACCGTGGGTATTTAAATGTATGTGGGTACTAAAATGTATTAAAAGTAAATTCGCTTGTTGTTTTAGGTTTCAGACTGTTTGAAAGAGACCAGGAAAATCTTTTACTGTCTTCATCCTTTCCTGTTAAGCCAGCATGTATTAAAAACACAAAAAAAAACCTTCCACACTTAGATATCACTAATCAGTTTGGATTTCTGCCTAGCCAGCAGGAAGTATTAACTGTAATTCTTTACATCTAAAATACCCATTCAGCAGAGCATAACTAGTATAAATAATTCCAAGTAATTTACCAATGCTTAGCTGTCCTAATTCAATACATCAGGAGGAATCATCATTGGCATTGCACATGATTGCAAATTAAGGCTTGGATCTCCTCCCAGAATTGATTGATTTTATATGACAATTCAACCACTTGTGTGTGGGATTACCAATGAAGAAAAGATTATTTGGGAAGGTCAGTACTTGCAATGGATTTCCATTTGCAAAAAATTCACCCTCCATTTTATCTCACTTTCTCCTTCTTTGAACCTACATTTAGTTCGAAACTATATATAGAGGTCCTTTTCCACACCTAGACTTTCCGCCTTGCTGGAACAAATCTAGTCGAGTTTCACAGTGGAAAGTATGGAGCAAACATTTCAAAGAATGCTTTCTTGCAGGGCAATCCCAAGGCACTCACTTTGTTGAGGGGAAAAAAAAAAAAGGGAAAAACAGAATTTATCAAGGACAGATTTTACTGGCTGATTAAATTGTGCAGTTAAAAACATTTAAGTTGATTTTACTCAAGTCATAGCTCGGGCTAGCTATTTAATTATCTGTAACAATATGTATACTCCAACAAGTGTGCAGTGTTCAGCTGTCTGTGTTGATTTGGAGCTGGAACACTATGGATGGAAATGACAGAGCTGCTGAAAGTCCAGTTTGGCTTTGATTGTGTCCTATTCTTGAAGACTGTGTGTCACAAAAATTGTCAGATCCATAGCCTAGGAAGATAACGTGAAATAACATAGTGCGTTATAATAACGCATAGATTTGATACTTAGCATGATGTTTATCTCTCCAGAATATTTTTGCATCTGGCTAGTCTTCTCTAAACGGTTTACCAGTGAGTTTATACTTTCTTAATGAGTACAAGTAATTAAAATCCAAGGCCTAGTGGCGTATTTCTTGGTACATTTTTTTTTCTCTCTCTTATTATTTAGACTGGAATCTACGTGCCAGCCTCAGAAATAAACACAGACTTCAGGTGCTGGAGAGTGAAAGCAACATATGCCTATTTATCATGTGCCTGCAATCCTGTTGAGTATGTTATGTAATTACAAGTTTGTGTGGGGTTTTTTTGTTTTTTTTGTTTTTTCTTTTTTTTAATGCAGTGGCTTCTGACACTGCAAGGAAAATTGTGACAAGATGATGGATTGGTTCAGCCATATTGGCTTGTTGATCCAACAGACCATTAAGTGGATATTGAGCATTTGTCATTCAGCTTTGGCCCCTACAGACTTCCTGCTGCTGATTGTCAATATCTTGGCACGCTCCTATATTCTGTTAAAGTTTTCTAACAGTAATGAGGCTCCAAGAAATATCACAGGGATAAGAAAAACTCATATATACAAGAACATACTGCAAAGAAAATGCTACTATCAGAAGTACCAGTTGGACTGCGAACAAGTAGGGAGTAAGCAGGCTCGCACGGTACAAGAGGCGTGTGACAGAAGGTTAATCGCGATGTGTCAGCGACTATTAGTGTTTGAGTGAGGTTTAACCTACTTATCGGCACTTTATAGACTCCGCTAACAGATATCGGTAATGTACTTGTCGTCGGCTTTGCGCCTAGAGGTATGGGAATATGTGTAAAATTTAGAGCTTGTGAGCATTTTCTCGTTATCACTGAGAAAGTCACAGACTGGGAGGAGAAATAATGCTCTGTGGTTTTTGTTTATCTCCCTTGAAAAGTTGATACGTGGTAGACTGTAAGGGATCCAGGGATTTACTCTCTCATTTCTTGTGCTCTATTTCCCAGGCTTCTCAAGGATGGATCTTCACAACACTCCAGCAGTCTACTGGCAGTGGATAGTTTTCATGAACGTGGTTACTGATGGAAGTGGTGTCTATGGCAACGTGATGTCGTAAAATGTGGAAAGATGGTGTCGTGTCCACTGTAGAAAAAGACAATAATGAACACTCTCTCGCAATAGCATTGAACATGAATAGACAGCAGAGGTCTTATCCCCAAACAGGTGCGCATTATTGCTATAAAGTTCTCTCTGTGTGTCTAGCTGAATTATTAGTAGCAAGTCTATAGCATGTTAGACAGAGTTTTTTGAGAATATTTGTAGTTATCTTAGAGCATCTTGAGGTCAAAAAGGAAATCTTAAGGTAGTCGTGACCTCGAGTGTCTAGGAGAGAAGCGCTTGATGGAGTTTTTTACAAGTGAATATATAGTCGATAGGAGAGATAGACTTTGTGCTTGTTATGGTTCAATTGCCCAGCAGCTTTCCACGTATGCACAATTTTTAAACAACTTTTTACAGCACAATACTCAGCTCAAGACAAAGCAAAGGTGAGAATCACTCCTTATGTGTAGCGCTTGTCAAAGACGCAAAAATGAATATCCAGACAAGTTTTTTATAGTATTAAGATGAAGATGATTACATATGTGTACGTAAGTAAGATATGGAATTCTGATTGAGATACTACATTAATCCCAGACAGAGTGCTTGATACTCGAGCTTTTGTTAATACTCGCTCGCCTGTGTGCGAACCGCATTCACGGCGTGGTACATCTTAGATTAGGATGGGTTCCTAAGGTGAGTAGTCTCACATCCCAATCAGTCGTACTGTCAGCAGGTTATGTCTTGACGTGGTTAAAGAGGAAGTTACCAGGGAAACTGTGTGAAGATTAGCATGATTTTTAATATAGTGTAAAGTCTAATACATGATAAGCGTGCGATGACAATAGGCTTGTGGAGGATCATGAGCAGCTATTGCGCAGGATGTTGTATACGAGTAGTTACTAAATGATCTGGTGACATATAGTCTGAGTGTGATTTCGATATGGAGTACTCGCCTGTTACATGTAGAGATCTTTCTCTGTAGAAGAGAGACAATGGGGTGTAGCCGCCGGGTTCCTGCACAAGTGCGATTAGGGACAGTCGTCATACTGCAGCGCTGCATTGTTGTGTTGCCGAAGAGCTCTGGAAGCATGATCTAGCATGATCAAAGACCGGATGTTTCATGGTGAAGACCAGACATTGATCCAAAATTTTAATGTGAGAGACAATGAATACAATTGAGCGGAATTTTTGTGTTGTGTGAGAGAGAGTAGACAAAAAAAGATGGATAGATGTGAGAACTTCGCTCATAGCGATAAGCAATTAACCAAGCGAGGGCTCAAGAAAACTAACTCATACAGAGTTCAAGGTGTGAGCCGGGATAAGGGATTAATAATATATTAAAATTAGTGTACCAATATGAAAATTTTTTCTCCAAACTAGAGAGTGTTGTACAAGTGATATTGATTAAAGCGGAATTTAACAACTCTGTGTTCGTCACCTTGGTGAGATTCTTAGTAGTCTTTGAGTCCTGCTCGTTTTTTTTATCTGGATGAATGAATAAGGGGTGCCATAAATTGCGTCTGCCTTATTATCAGTGGCATTTAGGGTCAGAAAGTAGATCGAGGGTTCTAAGCCTGGCTTACACTGTGATAGATCAGTCTGATGTGATCCTTCTTCTTTGTGAAGGAGTTAATTGCTCCCCTAGCCCTCCCCTATTCCTACTGTTTGGCTTGTATAACTATGGTTATTATCAGGACTTTCGTAACAATTGGTTTGAGAGATAAATTATGGTACTAATCGGTGCTAGTTTTACATTTTTCCGCTTTCATGTCTAAACGATTGTCGTTCGCTGCAAATAAACACTCATGTATAAGTATTTCATAGACTCACAAAATTTAGTATTTTATTCCACATGTTCCATATTGCATACATTAACTGTAGTGATAAAATTAAATCTAATATGTATTATAATTCAGGGCCTTTCTGATAAAGTGTATAGATGATTCCTGGTGAAAAGATGAGATTTAAGAATCTCTGTAAACATATTTGGTAAGGAATACTTCTGCAGTATATAAATCAGAATGTTGAGCTTTTATGCACTTATGACGTGACGAGTTTCCTTTCTTCTCTTTTGGCACATGAGTCGATTACCCAAAGCGTATTCGCTCTCCTTCCATCTACTGCTTTGCATTCTTATCTTTTTGAAGTAGCATCGTTTTTTGTTTTGGCTTGTTGTTTTGATTGCGAGTATTCACCACAATAGTTCCTAGAAAAGTCGATTCTCAGGCATCATAGCAATGTTCTATTGTCAATAATTACCTTACACTCCAGCTTTTCAAGTACGAATGCCTTATTCTATTGGCGTTATAATTTCTGGCTTGTAGATGGATTTGCCTCTTCAAAAGTGCAAATCAAAATTTACATGATGAGTCGCACTGATTTACACATTAAATACCTCTCTTATGGACTGATCTGTGTTCATCTGTGTTACAAGTGTCTACGACATGATGTATGTAAGTTGAACTAGCAGTTTCTGACTGGGGCTTATGATAAAAATGGGTGGCAAGCATATAAATAAAAAGTTAATTTGTAGTTTCTGGGTAGTTTTCTAGTTTTTCCTCTTCTTTTGTGAGAGTTCTATTGCGTTTGTGTAAGTTCGGTTGGTATCCTTATTGTGTGTAATTTGGGGGGCTCGTTCCCTTGTGCGGTTTTTTTTGTGTATTTTGCTTTTTTTTTTCCTTATCTGTCCTTGCCTCTTTGCTGTCGTGTAGGTTAATTTCACGAGCGCGCGAGTCCGTTTTTGATATTGTCTAGAAGAGGTGTAGAAGACATAACAACACGGAGTGATAGTTTTTATGGTATTATTTTTCGCAAATCACCCTCATGGCTCAATTCAACTACTCAATATGGGAAACAAGGGAGAGTAACATGAAATTCTTACGCACTCCTAGAAAGTCGCAGGCTTCAACTCGATGGCAAGTACACCACTCACGTTGGATCGTTCATAGCCATTCGTGAAGCATGGACAACAACCATATATAGGAAAATCCGCATGTCAAACCAGGACTTCAAAGACAAACAGTAAGTGTTAAATCTCTGCTCCCCCTTTGCTATAAGCCTTCATTCATGCTATGTTTCGCTTAAAGCCACTGTGGTGCTCATTAGGTCAGAGTGCCACCACTGAGTCTTTCCCATTTTCATGAAGGCGTGAGGATTGCCATCCCGAGTAAGCGAGTGGGTGGGTGCCCTTGAATGTGTATTACACAAAGATATGATTACATACTCAAAAACATGACACATGATAGAGATCGATGACAGTCGCAGGAAACACACTCCATATTCGAAACACCAGCTTTCCCATCCCTCTTGAACAATCTAATCGGGGTCATAACAGGAGTACCAACATACATCCTGCAAAGCACCCTGCGAGCTGCAATTCATCTCTCAATACCCAAAAGGGTGAGGGGACCTCGAGGAGTGGCCCCCATTTCTCCTTTTACAGTCCCCAAATTCATTCCCTGGAGATTCAGTTTGTTCAGCACACCCACCTCGTGGATTCTTACTGCTCTTTAGGTTTGGGGTTTTTTTCAAGTACTCTGTAGTGTTTTTTGGAATGAAAGGCAGTTCTTCCGTTTGGGGGACTTTGAGCAACCTCCGTCCATTGTATACGACTTTGGGGATGCTGCCCAGATTAATCTCCTATGTCCAGTCACCAGCTGGACAGGAAAAGCACACTGGCTTGTATTGGACTGCAGATAGCCTTCATTGAACTGATTTACTATGCATGTTTCCGTGCAGGAGTGATACTCCCATGCATGTCTGTGGCTACTGGCACATGATTTTGAAGCTCTAAGTGGCCTTTGATTGTAGACAAAGCAAGAGTTCAGTAGAGACTGCTTATCATCAGCTAGTATTTGTTGGTTTGCTTTGGATACTGGGAAAACAAGAGACCGCTGACTCTCTTGGATTTAACTACACGGTGCCACTTTACTTCCCAAGTTACATCTGAATTTTGTATATTTTGGATCATTAATGTTTTAACAGAGGATGAGAGGGGACATATCGACAAATGTTGTGACTTATAGATCAATATGTAGCGCTGATGCAAAGAAATCTGAGATCAGAAGAGAATGTGAGTTTTGAAGCAACTGCAATTGATCAAACCATGTTGAAACTAAACACAATGCATATATATGACTAGGCAGCTCTGACACTAGTTGCCCCAAGGAGAATACGACCACCCAGTCTTTTTAAATTTTGGGTCATTGGCATTTGTTTCTCCTTGTTTTCCCTAAATATAGTGAGTTAATTTTGGTGGATAAAAATGCATTTTTCAACAGGTACAAATAAAAACTGACTGACCTGTAGTGGTGATTCCACTGTGTCGAAATAGCAGGACTCTTGTGGTGCCCATTAGGGAAATTAATAAAACCAGTCAAGAAAAAATATGATATGTTGGTGACAGTTGGTTATGCAACTGCTTGTAGGAAAGTTGTGTTATGTGTCTAGATTAAAACAGTTAAAAAAAACCACTCTGAACAGTTCAGTTAAGTCACCGAATATAGTTTCATAAATCCCCTAATAATAATTGGGGCTTCTAGTCAATGTGAAGGGGTCAATATTGCACTGGTATTCTCCAGTATGTAATAAAAGTGTCTAGACTCTCATAAGGTGCAGCTCCTCACCGATGACATTCTGATACCTCGATTTGGGTCCAAATTGTGTCTGAAGCCGATCATGCCCCAAGAATATTAATACAGTCAAGGGTTTTAAGGTTGTATGCGCAAGTCACTAAATATTTCGGCATCTTTAAGCTATACTTGTTGGCTTTAGAGAGAGCTTTCTATTTTTAGCTTTACATCCAGTATCACCTCATTACGCTTGTACTTCAGCTTTCAACATAAAGAACTTGATAGCCAACAGTGTGGTCCCATTGTCGAACGTTTAATCTTTTCGTCATCTGAAATCTTTGATTTTTTTAATTATATATTCTTTTCTTTTTCTAATGCTTATTGCAATTTTATTATTGTTTCTCAGTGCTAACTGAGATGGATGTTGAGAGGAGGAAGCAGAGGTACAACAGAACATAATGCAGTTGTGTTGAATGCCACAGTAAAAATGCCAAAAGGGAAATTTGTTTCCTGAAGGAGAGCAGCATTGCATTCAGTATGAAGTCTCATAAATCACACACACGTTGTTTGCAATCCTATTGCCCTTTTTACTGTCATCACCTTGGGTAATCTTGTTAAATCCTAAACACTGGTAATAGGAACTATTTGGTGACAAATTACCATGGCTTTCCAGAATAAGCCTCTTGTGAGACAGTGTCTTGAAAAATACTAGAAGGCTGTGTTTATGTGACAGAGGCAGATCCCTTCAGGGTGTGTCTCAGTCTGGATTCCGGGCAGGGTCTTCTGGAAGTCCTTCTTGGTTGGGAAATGTGGGTGTGCAACATGCGGAAGGAGCCAATTGTGCTGCTTGGTAGGTTCCCTCTTTTTGGTGGGTCATTTTTGGGAAATGGTACAGACAAATAACAAAAACTGGTTTCCAGACAAAAATGGCCTCTGGAACAACTGTCTTGAGACAATTCACATTGCGAAGATCATTTGTGTCCCTCCATGCTTCAGTTATTTGAAGTTACTTTTGGTATCTCAGCTAGATTATTCTTGAATATGGAGACCAGATTTCATGCGTTTATTCACTGTTAGGTAGTCTTTATGCTCAGACAAGCCCTTGCAGTTGTTAAAATACAATCACATACTACTATCATTGACATGAGGCTATCGGAAAGTAGTTATCTTGCCTGTAGAGATACTTAAATTCTAACCTTTCCACTTAATATCATGCTCATCTTGCTGCTAATTTAATTTCTGTTCTTTTATAAGATGCCTTTTTTTTAAGATGGGTAATATTTTTCCTAAATGTTCTACTAATCATCTCCAATGCTGTAGGGTTTGACATCAATTTTTTCTTGATGGACAGTTGAAAAACCTCTATTAACTTACTGTAGACAGGGGCAGAAGCAAGATTTTTGCCACAGGTCTTTTCTCAAGCAGCCCTTCTGCCTTTGTTTGTAAGTTATTCCACGTGCTTAGTTGGGAGAAGGGAAAGTAGCGATTACCATTTTGCTGTGCTGAGAAGCAGAATGGATAAATGTGGTAAACTGCTTTTTTTAGGTGATGAGTCCTGCAAGGGTGACTCTGTCCAGTCCAATGTTTTTTCATCCGCAGCATATAAAACATGAAAATAATATGAATCTCCAAATAAAATGCAGCGCAGCATTTTGTTTGCAATTGGGGAAATTAATGTCTGAGATATTAGGGAGGGATTTGATAATATATATCTCTTGTACACAGTCTGGAGGCACTAAACAAACCACTCTTAAAGAACATTAGGAGCTAGACACGAAGTCTAGTGCTCATCCAGATCTGGTTACTTAGATGACAGTTTCTTTGGTGCTGGAATCAGGATGAGAAAAAAAATGTTTAATTCTTTAATTTCTCCATCGTCCACTCCTTACGTGGATATGCTGAGGACTCTAGAAATATTCAGGTGCAGACAGAGGAATTTAATGGGAGTTTACAACTAATAACTGGGAAATAAGATTCAAGTGCTTATCTAAACATAAAATACTATGCAGTAGTTTTGCAGGTGAGAACACTACTGAATGATTTGGGAAATGAAGATTTGTCTGTTGTAAGACTAGGTGAAATTGTAAATGGATTTGAGTTCATTACAGAAACGAGCAGACAAGTCGCTACGTGTACAAGGTCATTCTATTTCAGCTACAGTTAATAAGACTCGCGCTCTCGTGTAACTCAAAACACCTGCCTCCAAATCATATTATTCTCTCCAAAGGGTATTTGTTTTCCTTCCATGGCAAATGTAAAAATGGGAGGGAGAGGGTAGGCTTTGGGTTCAGTATGTTTCGTGCAACTGTGCGGACTTCTCTTCTCAGTGATCGGCCACACAGAGTCTAATTAACGCCTGTAGAACATTAGAGCTTTGTTTTCTTTCCCCCCCCACTTGGGCTTTAGTCTTTTGTTTCTGTTTATTGTTATACAAATTTCTACCAGGGAGAAGAGTGGGAGAGGTATCTAGCCAATGTCCACCGAGTAGCATAAAAATAAACCAGGCTCATTAAAATTCCCAGTGATACATGTATCTTACAATAGTGATTATTTTTACAAAAGTTGGATGTGCCCGCATGGACAGATCATTTCTTTGATGCTCTGAAACACAGAGGTGGTAAGTTAACTTAGCAACAGATCAGCTTGGTGGGGACTTGGCCATGATCGCCTAAGGGGTCATGGAAGAGTCCCGGTGATCACAGAGGAGGCATGCGCAGTCCACTTGAACAAAGTGCTTGAAAGTAACAAGGTTTGGAGAGGAAGAAAAGGAACAGTGTGCTTCAAACAAGGAAACTTCGGTGCCCTTGTTCTCAAGATAAAGCTGAGTACAATCTTGTGTTGAACCTTTCCTGACCCTAGCCCCAAGGTAAACACTTGAGATATGGCGTAGGGGAATTTGAGAAGTGCGG
>CM019236.1:52111355-52123059 GCA_009741485.1 Malurus cyaneus samueli | reverse complement strand
GATGATGGATTGGTTTCACCATATTGGCTTGTTGATCCAACAGACCTTAAGTGGATATTGGCATTTGTCATTCAGCTTTGGGCCCCTACAGACTCCTGCTGCTGATTAGTCAAATATTTCACCTCCTTGTAATTATTATTTCAACAGCAGAGGCTCCAAGAAATTCCCAGGGGAACAAACTTTTACAGCATAACTGCAAAGAAGTGCTACTTAGTACCAGTGGAGTGAGAAGAAGTAAGCACATGGGAAAAGGGAAGAAATCAATGGCAGCGTTTGAGCAGTTTAACCCTATTGGCCTTTGCATGCTAACAGATTATTTATGCATTGGTTTCCCAGCAGGAAGAAATTAAAATTATTAGCATTTTCTCTTTATCAACTGAAAATCACAAACTGGAAAAATGCTTGTGTTTTTTGTTTATTCCCTTTGAAAAGCTGTGATGGTGACTGTAAGGCCAGGAATACCTCTCATCATTTGTGCCTATTTCCCAGGCTTTACTTCCAGAGAATTTCCTAATCATCTACTGGCAGTGTGTTTTATGAAGGTTACAGGGAACTTAGTCAGGCAAAGGAGGTGTAAATGGAAGAGGTGTCCTTCCAACTGGAAAAATAGATAATAAACACACTTGCATGCATTGAAATGCACCGGGTCTTTCCCCAAACGGTGCTTTGCTATTAAAAAGTCTTCTGTGGCTCTAGCTGAGATTATATAGAAGTATGACATGTAGCAGGTTTGAGATATTTGTGATAGAGCAGCTGAGGTCCAAAAAGGAAAAATCTTAAGGTCATGTGACCTGTAAGTGCAGGGAAGAAGCGTATGAGGTTTTGTTACAAGTGAAAATATTTGTTGTGATATGAGAAAGATTGCTTGATGTTTTGCCCAGAGCTTTCCAGGTAATGCAAATTTTTAAGCCACACAAAACTTTACAGAAGGACAAAGCAAAGCTGGAAATCCCCTATGTGAGGAGAGTTGTCAAAGACAAAAAGAATCAAAAATTTTTAGAATGAGAGTAAAGTACAACTTGTGTACATGAAAAAAATTGAGAGAATTTCATTTATCTCCAGACAGGCTGTACATGACATTTGTATAATGTGCTGGGAAGCATCACCTGGACAGATAGATTAGATGCCTATATGAGATCACAATCCCCAGTCAGTGACTTCAAGAGGGGCTTGCTGTGTTAAAGAGGAAGGTTCACCAAAAGCTGTTATGAAATTAGCATGAGTTTTAATATTAAAAGTAAATCAAAATCTGGAAGGAGGAAAACTTGTGGAGAAGCAGCTATGCAGGAAGTGATCGGAAGAGTTACAATAAATGACAAGCTGGACGTGAGTCCCTGATTTGTAAAAATCTTTCTCTTAGAAAAGAAACAAAAATGGGGTCTGCAACAAGTGCGTTATTAGGGAAGTCTCAACTGAGCCGCTGCATTTTGTGTGTCAAAGAGTCTGGAGCATTCTAACAAATCAATCAGATTCTGAAAACATGAACCCAATAAACGACAATTAATAATATGGCAATTCTTGTTATTGCTAGAGGAAAGAAAACAAAAAAAAAAAGAGGATAATCTGAAACAGTCTCGACAAATTAACCAGAGAGGCAGAAAAACATACAGAATGGCAGGAGAAAGACAAAATTAAAATGATACCATAGAAAAATTTCTAATAAGAAGGAAATGAGGATATGGAACAATCGGGCAATACCTAAGTAAGCCATGTTGACCGGAATGATAGGGGAGAAAAATTGGTCTGCCTTAATTAAAAAAGGTAGACCGTCTCAATGATCTGAGGGTTTAACATGCGCTTAATGGACTAAGAGTCAGATGATCTGCTCGTGTGGTTCCCTTCCAACTGAGCTGTTCTATGGTTATGTCAGACTGGACAATTAAGAGAATAAGAATCCATCTGTGACATTCCCCTGTCTAAAACGATTAAGGTTCTGCTACATAAGTAATCTAAAAATATAGTTATATTACACGCATGTCCAATGCAATACAAATACTGTAGAAAAAATTAAAATCTAATATATAACACCTATTGAAAAGAAAGACCTTGAAAAGATGAGATTTAAAAGATCAGCTAGAAGGCATTTGTTAAAGGAGTACTCTCAATAAATTCAAAATTAGACTTTAAAACTAATCAGTGACATTTCCTTTCATTCTTTAGCACTGACAATATCCCCAGAAGCTTTCTTTCCCCACCGACTTTGCTTTCTTCTTTTTTTTTTTTTTAGCCTGTTTTGTTGTCTGTTGGTTGTCTTGTCCCAACAATAGTTCTGAAAGCCCAGGCCTGCATTTTCTCTTAAAAAAAACCTACAACCACCTTTTCAATACCAGTGACCGTTTTTGTATTACGCTGGCTTAGAGATTTGCCTTTCAACTCATAAGGCAAACAAAATACAACATGCTATTCTGCTGATTAATCTCCTTGACAGAACGTTCTATTTACACAATAGGTAAGTTGAAAGCATGTTCTGATGGGCTAGATAAAAAATGGGTGCAAGCATTAAAAATAATTTTAGTTCTTATTTTCTGTTTTTCCTCTTCTTTGGAGAGGTTTCTTCTATTGCTTTTTTTGTTGGTTGGTTTTGGGTTTTTTTTTGGTTTTTTTTGTGGTTTTTTTGGTTTTGTTTTTTTTTCCTTCCCGCCCTTCTGGTCTTGATTTTAATTTTTCAGCATGTAATTGAAAAGAGGTGAAGACAAAAAAACAGGAATTTTAATATTTTTTTCAAAAATTCACTCCAAGCCTGTCACAAAACTTACTTTGGGAAAAGGTGATACAAACATTCTTCCACTCAAAAGCTCCATATAGTGACAAGTTAACACCATCTGTTGCCCCAAAACAAATCCCCACACCAGGAAGAACAGTAATTTCCCCATGTACCTAATTCTGCTACCCCGCAAGTCATTCATGTCTGCCACCTGACATGAGCTTCTACCCAATTTCAGAGGGTAAATTCTTCCAAAAAGGGATTGTGTCATGTTCCACTGAGTATAAGAAAAATACACAAAACAGAAAAGAAATCCATGTCAGAAACACATCCTTTTCTTTAACACATGAACATACATACAGCACATCCAGCATGAAAATATTCATTCAGATGAGAACACCTGAGTTAAGGGACATTAGATTACCCAATCCAGAGTGTGGAGCAATGTTACCACAACAATCCTGGTAGAATAGAATGTTTTTAAGCATTCATGTTCATATAAGATTAATTCAAAGATCTGGATCTAAAAGGGTCTACTGTTGGAGTAGTTTATCAAAGAGGATGCTACCAATAAAATTTATGTTAGAATCGAAAGCTATAACAATTTGGAGAGGGTATTATCTCACATAAGGATGGTATCGTCGTTCTTATCCACACCTTTCTTGGTCAAATACAATAATACACAACAGATAAGAACCCGGCACATTCAGTTTGAAGTTAAAAAGATCTGAAAAGTTCTCTTTCTAACATCAAGAACTGCCACTCAACTGGATAAAATGAGACTAAATAACTTGCTTTGAGAAATCAAAAGATAATACTGTGGACGAACTCGCAGAAGTTCTCCTTATGCTCTGATGAACAATTATTGTTTCCCATCTATTTAAAATTCATCTTAGAAACGGTATGCTGGAAAGCAATATAACATGGACCTAAACCCTACGGCGCCTCCTGAGATAAAACAAACAACCTGAACGTTTTGGAACCAAAACACCAAAGCGAAGAAAAGAATGGAAAGAAAAAAAGACAGAGGAAAAAGCAGAGGAGGGAGGAGGAGGAGAAGGAGGATAGAAGCGAACGGAGGAAGGAAGCACACAGAAAGGCAAAGGGAAGCAAGAAGGAACGAAGGAAGGAAGGAAGGAAGGAAGGAAGAAGGTATATACAGAGGTAAGGCAAGGAAGCGAAGCCGCAAGAAGGACAGGGAAGGAAGGAAGGAATCGGACCCAGTGACTCACTGCGAGAGAATGCTAGAGGGCGTCAAGTGGACTCTTTGGGGAACATAGCAGCACGCAAGGCAAAAATTCCTCTGGTATTTGCATACTCACAGCTTCCTCAACTACCAGGCAGTGGCCAGACAATCACGAACGATAGTCATTCATCAAGAAAATTCCAGCGAGGAATCAGAAATACATTCAGCATCCAAGATTATACACCTAATCTGAGGAAGCGAAATCGACCCTAAAAACAAAAGCGGGTGCCTAAAATTAATTGTAAGGGGGACAGCGCTCTTACGCCCTAATCATGCCATCAAATATTAATAATCTCTGCACCATACTTCAAACCAAGCCCCATATCTTTCCACTTAACTAAGAGATCCAAACTCATCCTCCCTCAGACCAAAATTCGCCAGCTGAGTGTCGCACCATGACCTCTCGCCTGTAGAACCACAAAATCGGAAGAGGAAACATGATGATCACCTAGTCAGATTCCTTCAGAGTCTAGTAAGTGTCCTTACAGCTATGTCTATAAGAGAACCAGGCTTCCAGATCAAAGAGCGAGAACACACAATCCAAGCAGTGAAAGAATACACACAATAAATCTGACACAACATGACACTGAGTCGGGTACTCAAGTACACAATGACTAAAAAGTGACGACAGCGGTTTGTCGTCTGTTAACCCATAGTCATTAGTATGCTAAATAGTCTAAAATAAATGATAGATATTCTTTCACAAGAACAAATCCTGTAATCTAATTAAGACAGTTTCCTCATTACGCAGGTTCCTGACAGATTAGTAGTCACGAGGAATCAAGAATCCTTATGGCACTGTCCGAGCAGTTCCGAGACTTGGGGCATCTGCAACTTACCTCTGCAATTATTCCTGGTCTCACAACCACGCACACATGCTAAAAAACTTTCTCCTAAGTATCTTTCCCCTAAACTTATGGTTGTTCCTCCTGCTCTATGGGTCATAAAGTTTCCAATCTAAATTGAAAAAATTCTAAAAAATTTTAACTTTAAAATTATTATTAGAGTTAAAAAATTAGCAAGGCAAAATATAAATACCAGTCCTAATTATCCGATCCTCAAAATATCAAATGAGATTGCTTTCCTATTACTCAATTTCTTTAATGAAGTAACCACTACTAATTTACAGGCAACTCTATATCAATTGATATCTATGATAAATGAAAAAAAAAAAAAAAAAAAAACCAAAAACCAACAATAAAAAAACAGCCAACAACCTATGAAAGCAGTTATGAGCAAGCTCGCCACATAATATATTCTGAACACTTACACATCCCATGCTAGTTATCATTAAAAACGTGCAGCCAATTTGCTAACTCTAGAGCGTCCTGGACGACAATCTCATGCCAGACTATAGAGCCCATAACTTACACGGGTAGCCACTAAAAAAAGAAAATAAGCCCTGCTGACATTTCTCCCTCCTCAAACACCAACCGAAATATCTGTTTCGTGTGATTTCACCTATGGCAATGCAGATGATACCCATAGTATTCATTTAACCATCCTTTGAAAATACTTTATTAAAGACATGTTTAACATAAACTGATGCACTTCTGATGGACCCACCGTTCACTGGTGCTTCACACCAGGCAGGATAGCCTGTCAATCATAAAACAGCAAAAGTGCAGAACTGGCCCAGAAAACAGGACAAAACAAAATGAAAGAGTCAGAACGAGAGAGAGCGTTCCATGGCTTCCTAGATCTATCCAGCAAAGCTACATATTCGAAAAAAAGGAGTTCTGCAGTTAGATGGCAAATGCAAAGCAATTTTTAAATATTTCTTTTTCGTTAGTACTAACCATGCAAAGAATAATCTCATCCCCAAGAACATGTCAATATTTACATTCAGATACAGATATAAGTTCTATGGTGTTACAAATTTAGACTGACTGCTGCTTTAAACAGTTATTTTACATCTAAATGAAACAAGAACATGCTAGCAGATAAGATGTAGATAAAAATGAAAAGACAAATAGCAAAGTTAGCTCTGAATAAGTAACATGCAAGTTACAATCGCAGTTTCGCATAATGTGCATATTCAGGGCTATGTAGGAATCACACATTGTTTCCGGGTTGGGAAGGGTCTCTGGAACATCCCCACCAATCCCCCGCCAAGATAGGCATACAAGCAGGTCCACCTGGAGCGGTTCCAGGTGGTGGAATGACCCACACAGGAAACCCACAACCTCCCAAGAACCTGTTCCAAACAGCTCGCCAACCCCACGTAAACAGAAATTCTTTTCGTGTTGATCTGGAGCGTGTTTAAAGTTTGGGCAGTTCCTCAATCCGTTGACTGAACATAATGTCCACGGAAAAGATCTGGCAGTCATCCTCTTGGCACCCCCTGAGAATATTTATATGCATTAATGAGATCTCTCAATCTCTTCTCCAACTAAAACCAGCACAGCTCCCACAGTAATCAGAATACCCACGAATACAAACACTCAGTGAGCAATGGTCCTACATCCAATTAGGACAGAAAAATAGAACCTTCTATGGTATATGACCACATAATCTTGTTGCCAAATTTATCTGCCAGTGATGATCAAATCCATGGACTGTGATTACACATCATAAAGAATAATTCTCCCTTTTTTTAAGCGTTCTCAACGCAAAAAGAGCCTAAGGAAGAAGGGTGGTCAAAATGGGGTGGTACTAATCGCGAGAAAAAATTAAATGCCGCCGCATTTAGTGTTTTAAAAGCTTGAAATTTTGCTTAAGTATAACCCGTTGTCTCCGTGGATGACAGATCTCCTTATGCTGATTACTGCAGTATTATATACCTTGGTTGTATGCATTTAGACTCTCTACTTTAGAAGTTCTCTGCAACGAAATACATATAAGAGCATTAAGTCATGGAGTTGTATCAAAGTTATCCCTGCAAGAAACACAGCATAAAAAATCGCGACTCAAATTTCTTTACTTTGTGCAAAAAGTATAAATTTCCTTTTTTTTTTGTCCAGGGTACGCTGTTACCAGCCTGCTAGTACTATGATGAAGAGCTAACCATCCTGGGCAGCTGAGACATCCGCTACACCTACTTTTAGGTAAATACTCAGTTTTGTTGCAGTACACTGCAATCTGGAAAATCACTGTGTTTCACTGGAAAAAATTCAATGGTGTTCCTCCAAAAAGTACCTTTTGTTTTCATCAGCAAGGCATCAACATCTTTTTTTTTTACAGATATTAAAGTGCAATACCATCTGCCACTATTTTCTGTAGTGTCTGTAAACCAAGAGATGGTTGAGGTGTATGAGAGAGATTTACATGTTGCATTTTACTCACAAAAGCATGGTAGTTATGCCCACTTTTCAACTACAATTGCTTTCTAGCTGTTTGCTCACACACCGTGCAAAATAATGACTTAGAAGTAACTTTTAGTGTGCAAAGGAATACCAAACATGGATTTTATTCCCATTATTAATTCCTAAGTGAGCACATACCTCCATATACTTGCCATGTGTTTGCTGTATAAGGTCATAGGTTACAAACCATTTCACATGGACCACAGGGTCAGTCATTCAAATCCTGCCTAATCAGGAGCATCCACCGTTGTCTGGTGACTGCATGAGGCTCAAAGGATGAGAATACATGCATAAATTCATAATAAAATCTGACATTTTTATGTTCACATTGTTATCATCTGTGGAGTCCAGAGACACTTACCTTAACAATTAATTCTTTGTTTATTACATCTTGCAATTTTAAATGCCTCATGAGCAGCCATACCGGAGGCCAATTACTGCAGAAATGAAACAGCAATATAGTCTAGATCTGGAAATAAATCCCAAAGCTATCACTCTTCTTTAAAAAGCAACTACAACACTATGGCACAGAGCTATGGCAGCTGTTAGAGAAAATAAACAGGGCTAGAGAAATGTTTAATGCTGTCCACACAAGGTAATATCATGAAAATCTTAAGGACCTTCTGTTGTTAAAGCCTATTGTCCTTCGTTATTGGCTGTATTATAACTTAACACAGATCTAAAAGAGAAGCAAGGTTAACTAGTACAAGTTCAAATATGTGAAGTAAGCATCAAAGATGCTGTGCTCTTCCCAGAACTGTGTAATTTTATTACAGAGTTGTTATTTTAACTTTTCAGTCCAGAAAGCATGTGAAGGAAAATACTGGATGTTAAGCTTTCTAAAGAACTTTGGGATAACCATGTGACATGTGCCTTAAGAATTCATTATTTAAATGGCTGAAGAAACTCCTTATTTTAAAATGCTGCCATGCTGGTTTTGAAAGCACATTTCAGTCCTGGATGAGGCTGAGTCCACAGACTGCATTTCATCACCCTTTCCGTACTTGAATTCTTGAATATGTTGATTTTCTAGTTACAAAGCTCATGACATAATGTGTCAAGTCAGCTCAAGTGGCACTAGATTATTCTTTTAGTCCTTCAGTCTTTTCAGCTCTTATTAGAGCTTATTTCTCTCTTCCAAATACCTTATTTTTATGCCAAGGAACTCTTGTCTATAGTGCTCATTTTCTTTCCACTTTTACTTTATCACTAGACATCAGGAGAGATCCTTCAGAAGCTGTCATTAGGAAAAACAAACCAACAGCAAATCCTATCTTTTTCTGTATGCACTAAAAATATACACAATTATAAAACTGGAAAAAGATGAAGTGTTGATAGAAAAGGTGCAGGAGCTTTCACAGAATTCCTTGCTGTGCTTGCTTCTAAAACTACAGGTTGGTAAAGATTCTATACAAACCCACACATTTTAAAAGGAAAATCGTGTTTTCATTTATGAAACATATTTAATAGGAAAGAGATTTTTTTAAAAATGGAAAATTATTGTCAAAGATACTGCAAAGATAACCAAAGTATGAGTCAGGCTTTATTAATATCAGACTGACAAACAGCTGCTTATTCTGTTTGTTTCATGTCAGATGAGAGGGGTGCACTTGACCAGCAGTGAATTTTCCAAAACACTTTTCTTGATTATTGAAATAGGTATCTGCAGTTAACTGTATTTCACTATACACTATGAATTTCTCTAGCTCTGTGCCTTTCTGGTACCTTTTTTCTATTCTTTGCTTTTTATTAACCTCTACTCCAAATCTTTCAATGTATTGATTTTTTTTTTTTTTTCAATTCCCCTTTTCTCTGCCCTTTCTGATGTCAAATTTCTGCTTCAGACACAGGCATTAGTTATGAATTTCCACAAAACATCCTTATTTTGAGGGACTTTCTTGCAGGACTCCACCTCTGTCCAAACCTATACTGCTCCATGTGATTAGGCAGAAATTTAAACCAAGAAAAACTACCAGACCTTTCAAACATTTTTGCCTGTTCACATGGTCTGGTTTTGGAAATGCGTGGGGATTGTACATCTCTTTAGTGATTGTATTGCCTTCAGGAGTAAGTAGACATGAAAGCTTATGATTTTGAACACCTGATGTGATTAAAGGTCTTGAAAGAAATTTTGCGTTACCCAGACCACCATCCTCACTTCCAGGAAGGGGATTTTCATATAATTCTTGGACATTTTTGTTGGGTTCCTCTGAATACCAGCTGATACTCAGCAACCCTCCCCAGTTTTGCTTAGATGATACATGAGCAAATGTTTTAAATTCTTCCTCTTATTCTAAGAAAAAATACCATATGGTTAGGATAAGTAAAATGAAGAATATTCATCTGTTAAATCCTTACAGGGTATATAAATCTGGAAAGCTGCTATAAGATATATGTGTGTAACTCTTCCTAAATATAACAGTTGAAAGAGAAGTGTGTCCTTTAAAGAAAAAGCTGCAATCCTGTTATTTCTAAGTTTATGGGGCTGACATTTTTCTCTCCTTGGAGTTTTATAACAGTATGACTCAGTTAATTGGATTGAAAGCCGAGGGCTGTCACAACTCGGATACAGAAATAAAGCATTACACTCATATACACTTGCAGAAACAGAAAAAGGTATACTACGACTGTTTAAAAAAGTACTCAATACAGGGAACGTAATGGTCAGTGTGGAAGAACATTTAAATAAAGAAAAAAGCAGCCATCAAATGGTTTTGTTTTCAGACCTTCCTGTGTGCAAAAATGTGCCAGCTGTATAATTTTGAAGTATCTCCTTCTGATCTGTATATTACAGTGAAAATTTAGTTCAGAAAAGCCATTTCAACACATCCAATGATACTTTTTCTGTTCTGTCTGGTCAGGAAAAAAATGCATTTGAACAGTGCAGCTGTTATCTTAACTATCATGTCTGTGTTCTATCTTGAAATATACTGAAAGTAAAAAAAACAGAAAGAAAGAAAAAAAACACAAACCCAAACAAAAACCCTAACATTGTGTAAGTTCTAATTACTTTTTGACGCACTATGGTTTTAATTTGCAGAATATTAGTCTCCAATAGTCTCAATCCATGTGTTTTGTAAGATGTAATGACCTAGTTGCAGAACATATTTCTAAATTTAAGACTAAAAGGAAGAGTTGTCTAAAACACCTGAAACAGATCTATGAGTGCTATTGGCAACAACTAGTTGAATGCTCTCTTGTAATTCCATCTGCTGAACTCCAGCAGCTGCATATATAACAAGGTGCTTGGTGAGTCTGTAAGAAAAGTTGGAGGGATTTGGGATTTTCTCTCACAGTAAAGGAAGATGAAGCCTCTGCTAGTTTGTGGCAGTGCCTTCTAATTGCATGCATGAAAATGGGTGAATTGCTTATATTTTTTAATGCAGACTGAGGGCAGTGCAGTGCAACATAACCTTGCATACAATACATGGCAAACATAAAACTCAATAAACAAATGTGACAGCAATTTGTGACAACAATTGCCCTGCCAGGTCCTACAGTTAAGAAACCCCATGTTCACGCAGGATGAAACCCACGTGCTAGCAGTGAAAACAGGATCTGTGCCAGTGTACTTCTACCTTCACAGCCGAGCCTTTTTCTTCACATAACAAACATACATCTACATGGACAATAACAATTATCTTTTCTTACTTAATGTATTTTATCATACATTTTAGTTTCCAACAGTGGCATGCATCCTATGATACGATTGGGAACAAAGGTAGTTTTCCATACATCAAAAGGCAAGTGAACTAAATGACTGAGTGAAGATAATATTAAGTTTAGAGAGATGCATTCTCGGTGCCTTTTATAGTGGATTTAGAGGAACAAAAATCTCCAGAAGTATTATTCAGTGAAGTTTTTCAATGGTGTGCATGAACAGCGTCAGAAAACGTTAGGGTATGTTGGCTAACAGTTATTGTGTGGTTTGGTGAGGGCAAAGGAGCTTTAGGAAAAGAAAGCCTGAAAGCCATAGACACTCCTAAGTGAAATGCTTTGAGAAAAAATACTTCCCTTGGAGCTCCCACGTTGTTACTCATCAGTGTTATCTTCGTGGTGACTTAAGCTGAGATGCTTTGAGAGAGACTGAAAATGTGTTTATGTTCATTTACCATTGCACTAATAACCCCTTATTTAGATAGTCACTTTGCTGTTGTGCTTTGGATACATCCATTTTTTGTTGGTATCTTATTATTAGGGGAATTAGAATAAAGACAGGCCTCACTGAAGAGCCAGGCAGTAAAATTCGGGGACTTTTTTGGCTTAGGATCAGAGAAAGCACATGCTGAAACAATTTGAAAGGGGTCCAGTTTGAAAGAGGGCACCCACTCTAGTAACCATGATGCAATCAAGCTGCAAAGAGTGTTCATCCCTCATCATGATCTAAAGATTACCCTGTGATAACTACTTCATTTAATTTATATGCATATGCATATATATATATGTATA
>CM019236.1:52090689-52102473 GCA_009741485.1 Malurus cyaneus samueli | reverse complement strand
TGATGTGAATCTGCGTCACAAGACAAAAAAAAATCTTTAATATACAATTTCAGTCTTATTGGCTAAAGAGATTTAAATGCTGAGCTACTCTATTCCTTTTGAAAAATCATCTGTCCAGAAAATAAAATATGCAAAGACCATTTCTCTTCTGTGAATGGATTCTCCAAGAAATTTTCTTGATGATTTTCAGAGCAGCAAAAAGTGCAGCTACATTTAAATAAAAGTCAGTGTTCTAACTATAGACCTTCACTTGAATATCAACACCCTTTATCAGAGAGACTACCAAAGTCATTGACCAGCAGGTTACATAAAATGTAATATGCCAGACTTTCAACAGATATTATTCTATTTGGATTTAGCCTCAAGACACACTTTTCACTTAAACTGTGTAAGACTTTGGTTTACATAAATAAGGGCTTCCCTGTATAGAAGGGAGAAAGCCAATGAGTATTAAAGAAACCCCAAAACATTACTGTACTTATAGAAAGGTCTGCAAGATGCTAGATCTTAATTAGCCATACTAACAAATTTTGATTGATACTGAATCTAATTCTTGGTTAAAAAGTTCAATAACAGAAAAACAACCACAAAAAATGAAGTAAGATTTATTCTATAGTCTCAGGACAATTCTTGCCACAGATAGAACAATATGAATTACGAGCATTCAGGCCAGTGCTGAAAGATTCAAAACAGTATCCATTTTCACTGAAAGTTTGAATGTTATTCGAAAATGTTTGATTTCTGCTAATGTAATTGACCATGTCACTTATGCCCTCAAACATCCCTAGCATATCAACTTAAATCATAGAAATACATGTTAAAATAATTTACAGTATTTATTTGAGACTCAATCCCATGTGAAGATTTTGCCATAGGTATTAAGAATGACAAAAGACCTGCTGGACTGCGTATTCCCTCTTCCTATCAAGCCCTGATAAAATAAATTGTTCCCAAGGAGACAGATTATTTTTCAGCTCTTATCAGTGGAAAAGAAAACACAGTGTTTTGAAGCCAGAATAGTATTCAGAAAATCTGAGCAGAGTGTAGCCCTGTAGGTTTTTCTGATCCATTTTTGAATGAGGGAAGTGATGATGGTTTTACTGCTTCCCCTTACAGTTTAACAGACCTGAATGCTAATGTTAGTTTTACTCCTGACATTTCCTTCCTTTTCATGTGATCAGTTTCATCCTGCTCCCCCTCATTTCCTGCTGGGTGACACAACACATTCTACATGTATGTATAGACAAGCTTGCTCCATAATATTCAGAGAGCCAACACGACTGCTGAAATTGCCCTTAATATTAGTTTGTGTACCAGATTCAATCCAACTTTTCTGGGATATCTCACACCACACCTTTCATTCTTCCAACACACTTGATTATAGCTCTGCATCTAATGCACATGTTTATGTGCACTGCTCTTTCAGTGTCTCCTCATGGACAAGTTTCAGTTAATTTTCCAGACGTGCTCAATTGACATGAATGAGGATTCAACAGCCTCATACTTTTTTTTTTATTCCTTTTTTTCTTCTTTTTTTTTTTCTTCTCGTTTCTTCTTTTTTTTTTCTTTTTATTCCCACCTTCCAAATATGTCTGTCATAGGTACGATTTTAATATATGTGTGGAAATCACATATGACTTATTTTGTAAATGCCAAAGCTTGCTCATAGCAATAATTTGACATTGGCAGTTCAGTCAGGTAGCAGCACTATTGATATTTTTGATAGGACAATTAAGTGCAGCAGCACCTGTATGTGCCTCTCACACAAAGCATTTCCAAGCACATTACATACAAGAAACACACAGTTAAAATGAGTGCAGCAAACCCAGGGTTTTAGGAGAAACCTGAGCTTTCAAGAAGAATCATGGAGACAGGAGTTTCCCAACTCATTTCCATGGGTATTATGATGCAAAAAGCACATCACTCTCAGGAAGAGTTGAAGCAAAGGGTAACTGGGGTTGTTGGAGTCTATAATCTGTTTTATTTTAATGAATCATTCTTTATTCATCTATAAGCAGGCAGTGCTCAGATTTTGAACACAAAAAAAATGTACTGCAACGCATGCAAACATTGGGGATTTTTTATTTTTAGTGTCTTTTTTTTTTATTTAGTGAAACATGATGGTCAGTCTAGTAACAGTAAATCTGGCTAATCTAACTGATTTTTTTTTTTTTCACCTGAGGGACCAGGGCTATACTGTCTGATTCCATGCTTTTGGAAAGGCACTCCAGGCTGTGTTCTGCTCTAGAAGACCATACAGTATGTCCACAGGCACAAAATGTGAATATGCTCAGTTTCTTCTTACCAGTACAAACTGGGAATGGGGGAAATTACTTGGAAAAGAATTAATTATTTAGGACATTGAGGCATACAGCTTTTTTTTTTCCTAATACATAGTTAAACTATGGTAATTTCTTTTTCAACCATCCTTTTGAGACTTGTGATTAGGACATACCAATGTCAGTTCGACCTTTTCATTCTTACCATCAAAAATTGCTTTCAGGATAATGTTCATGTAGTCTTCTGAAACTCAAGACACTTGCATATGCTCCTCTTACAAGGCTGGTTTTAAAGAAATGCTGCAGCACATTTAGTGACCAGCTGTCAGCTGATTTTTGTCCTTGAAATCGGGAGTGATGCTTTTATTCATGTCTCTCTCCAGCAGCATTAAGGAAGGCAGGATATCACCTAATGTAGTCTTTTCACAACTAGTGATGATGATCACAGCATAGACAGTGAAATTAAATGAGGTATGTAAGGCAGAGATTTGTTAAAAGTGATGCTTTTCAGCACACTTATGGTCTGCTCTGGTTTTCTCAGCTGAAAAGTTATAAAAGGCCTCCTTTTCTGGTACACATCCCGATTAGGCAAGGGGAACACACACTGTAGGGTAGGTACAAGCTTTAGTATAGAAATACCCATGTGCAGTCATCAGATTGAATGAAATTGCCCTTTCTTAGTGCTGAGCTCAAGTCCTAGTCAAGGTAATGTTTATAATTCATAGTTCCCTGAATAGGGAATCAGAGGATATTTAATAACAAGTCAACCAACATAAATATTAAAAACAAGACAGTGTTAAGTGGACCTGTTTTGCCCAAGGCTGTTCATAAGACATTCCCAACAGATGTTCACTCTGCACTTCTGTTCTCGTTGGAAATATACTTTTAAAAACAAATAAGGTCATGCCAGCAAAATGAATGGGAGTGTCTCTGATACGGAGAGCCCTGTGACCCATATCTGACACAATTTAGCAGTTAATCAGGAGGTTCCATTTATGTCAAGCAATCTGAATCCATCTCATAATCAGACTCCCATGCTGTCAGATACAGTAGAAAGAGCAACTAAGAGTATTTTAATTTTTTTTAGTAAGGAGGGATGGTGTCAGAAGCAAAAGTCAGTACTACTTTGAAATCAATAACAATCAATTCTGTAACAATCTGGAAGCCAATGATATCTGATGAATTAGTCAAGATGTCAAATTTTGGAGACATGAGTTCACTGATGTTATAGCAACAGCCATTAAATGTATTTCTCTGTGAGATTCATAATGTCAGAAGTTTGTGAAAAAGACCAGATGCAATGAAATCTTGGTGGATAAACTGAAAGGTGAAGCACTGGGGAACAAAATAAATCTGACTTTTGTGATAATGCATAAGTGAAGATTAAAATAGATAACATCTGAAAAGAGTAGACCATGAGTGATTATAGCAGAAGATTAAATTGAAATATATAGGATTTTTTTTTAATCTACAGTTCATGTTAGAATACATTATATGAAGCATGGGAACATATGAAGTGATATTTGAGAAAGACACAACTGATATTTATCAATGGAGAGAAGAGAATAAAAACAAGAGAAGTATTGGCAATGGTATATACCTTTTGCTAAAAAAAAAAAAAATTAAAACAAAATATTTCTGTCTTTATTTTTAAGTTTTGCTGCCAAAATAGAGTTGCAATCCATAAATATGTAACAGTGATTTATGGCATTGCATTAATGCCAGTTCTCAGAAATTAGATTACTTCACCTCAGATGCACAACTGTGTCCCTTCCCAAGAAGTTAGAAGCAGAGCATCTCTGAATTCTGTGGTTGCCTCATATCCTGCAGTGACAATCAGATCATGCAAAATCCCTTACAAGAAAGTAAGGACATACAATAGTCAATCTGCCATTCCCTTTAACATATTCCAGTCAAAATAAGAAGTTGTTCAACAGAAGCATTTCAATTGAATATTTGTTTGTCTTTTTAAACAGAAAATCCCATTTTCCTAAGTACCTGAACATTCTTAATGAAAAAATGCACCTGGTTGAAAATACAGAATCCTTTTGAAAACTCATTGTAAAACTGAATACAAAATCTCTCTGCTGTTACCTGGGTGTGGCATCAGAAGATGAGGATCGAGATTTCTAGTTCCTATTTCTGCTTTTTTCCATTTGTTCACCGGTCACTTGAGGTAGGTCATTGATGCTCTCCACTTCTCCTCTGCAAAATTTTATGGAATAGATGCAATATTCTTAATAGGTGTGCTGAGACTAACCTATGTAAAATGCTCTGATTCTAAAAAAAGGGGTTATTTCTAAATGGGATTATGTATAAACCAATATGCTTAAAGAAGGTGTTCCATTCTAACTGTCTTGTTCCCCCAGTATTTTGTTCACTGAAGTCTCAAAGGACAGTGATCAACCCCAGATATTGTTATGGAACCTCAAAAATATTAATTTCTCCAGTCACCGTCTTTTATTTATCACCAGTATTTATAATTTTATTCCCATCACCAAACACCATAATGAATACATTTTGTGACAGAATAAACATAACTTCGTAAAAGTTCATACTGCAAAGTCTGCATACAGAATTCTGTCAGAGGTTTTAGCTGAAAATCATTTATGAAGACCTTGTGGGCTTTCTTCAAACCTGCTCTGTCATATGTATAGTAAACACAACTAACATCATGGCAGAGACACTGTAAATAATATATCTGATAATTTTACTGGGCCTTTGAAGTGTACTAATTTAAAAAAAAAAAGGTGTTCACTTCTTGTAAATTTGAAATGCTGGTAAACAAATATTCAATATGCTTACAGTGCTACCTCCCTAGAAATGAACATTATGTGGAATATGAATAGGGTTTATTTAAAAAAAAAAAATTACATATTTTGAATTTCCAGATAGAAAAATTTTAACTCAAAGCCAAATTCATACAAAGAAAAAAAAATGTTGTGAAGTTGATAAAGGATTACAAAATAGAAGATATATAAAAAGGTGTTTTAAACATTACAAATAGATAGCATTGCTCCAGATATAAGGGAATTGGTAAAAGGTGAAAAGCAATTGATAGTTGTGACCCCTTAATCAAAAGAATTTCATGCCCTTTGCATTTTTTGTTTCTTTTAATGTCATGCTAATACACAGGTGTCAGAGGTGATGGTAGTGTAGCCCATTTAAAATTCTGATTCTCTGATCTATCACTGTACCTTTTGTGGATTTATATTGTAAACCCTGCCAAGGCATCAAATAATCCTTTCAAAAAGTAAACTTTTGGGGCTTTTTGTAAAATCCACATGCAGCATATGAAGGAAGGGTAAGTTAACAATACTGCTGTGAGAGGTATAGGGATCTGAGCAATTTAACAGATAAGCACCCATGGGTTGAATTGCAATGAGAAAATTTCACTCAACTCTTCCAGCGACAATTCTCCTCTTAGTAACAGAATTCTTAGCTCTGCATCTTTATGTCCTTATATTTCATGCCATTTTCCTTATTTGCTCTTAGTGGGTGTGTTTGAAAGATCATCCAGTTCATTCTGCATTTTTTCTGTGTCCATGATACACCAAGTTTTACATTATCACTAAATTTCGACAGAGAACTTTTTGCTTCGCTGACAAAGTTGCTAGTAAAAACGTTGGATAAGAGCTTCTCTCAGACTGAATCTTGAGGAGCAGTATTTGTAATTTTACTCTTCCAATAACTATAAATTCTCACAAACACTGCTGGTTGCCTTTTCTAATTGGCCAGCTCTTTATGCAATGAGGGATAATCTAAATATTTTATGGTTTGTTTATTTCCCACACAACATTGACAAAGGCCTTGACTGAAGACACTCTGAAAGATCAGGTTTTTCAACAAAGAAGGATACCGAAATAGATTTATACGATTTGTGTAAGATTATGTTATACTGAATCGAAGTGCCAATTTGCCAGCTTTCTTTAATTATTCTGTCTTTAAAAATTACAGTTTATAGGGCACAGAAAGTGCCCTCACTATTACAGCAGTCAGGCTAAATACACGAGCCTGCCTGGATCAGTCTGCATCCATGTAACAGAGCTTTAAAGGATTCCTGAAATGAGAGCTTGGACTCCAGGAGCTGGTAGGATTGTTAGCCTTGGCTGGGCTCTGCTGCCAAGCATCACCTGCCATAGCTTTTTCACACATGCAGCCTCATTAATATTCAGTGCAAACATGTTCTGTCTGCTTTCATCAAGGCAATATGGATCTCCTTATTGTCATCAAAAGGAGAGCTTTTCTGCTACTGTGGATGACAATTTCTCTGGGTGATGTTAAATTGGAAAACAGTGCCAAAACGGCACTTTCTAAATGGAGAAAGTGTTAATTATGTTGTATGATAACAGAGGAGAGGAGCATCGGTACAGACAGTGTCAGTTGCCTTTAAAAAACAGAGCAGAGGTGGATGTTCAGCTGCTTCATGCACTCGGGTGAGGTGCTGGAAAGAGGCACACAACACATAACTATTAGAGCAAAGCCAGTTGGAAAAAGACCTGAATTCCTAATAATCATGCTCTCTAAAAAATAAAATGCGCCCCTTTAGCTGCATTTCAAATTGTGTAATCAGCAGCACCTGAATATAACTGGTGCCTAAATCAAGATTAATGAGTTCCTTAAAATTTGTTTTTATTGCATCTCAGTTTGACTGATTTATATAAATAGCCAATCCAGTACCATGAGCTCCAATTTCCAAATAATTTTAGCAAGAAGGGGACTAAAATTTAGCTTATATTGTTACAGACATATATATATATATAATACTGTTGCATGCAAGTATTCAGAACAGACTCTGATAGATGAGGACAGTTCATTTGAAGTGTGTGCAGTGCTTAGAACACTGAATGAACTAAGAAGCTTATTTGAGTAGAATAAGTTAAAAAATTAATTAAAACCCATAGCCATCAATTATTTACTCATATGCAACTTTATGAAAGTCTCAGCTTATGTCTGGATTTATTGTGTTATGTCCTACCTCTGTGAGGTAGACAAATGAGTAAAAAAGGAAGAAAAAACAAAAGTTATGCCTTCTTCTTAAACCTTAGAACTTTTAAAGATGAATTTCTGGCTCAAGATATTAAAACATCATTTTCACATTGATACTGTTCCCAAGCTGAAAAAAACAGAGCAAAGACTTCCAAACTAGGTGTTATTTTGTTATTAGTCAATAGACATTGAAAAGCAGACTCGAGGGTTATCAAAATAAGTGAGCAATGGATAAATAGTTGGAAAAAAAACCAAGTCCCAAATTCTTATTCCTTTATTATTCAAGTTTGCTTACCTGTTCTTCTATAGCTATTCTCCAGAATATATAAGACTCCGAAGTAGAAGCTTAAATGAAAATAGAGCACCTCAGTGAGAAGCTGAAGCTGTGGATTTCCCAAGAGGGTGTATCCAACAGCAGCCATGTAGGAAAGCAAAGCACATGGATTAGCTGCCTGCTCTGATCTAACACCACAGCAGTGCCCAGCCACCCACTGTTTCCTAGAGTACCAATAATTTAAGAAACCTTAATACCTCGGACTCCTCTAGAGTCAGGCTGTTAGATGCTTGGAAACTCTTAGAGTGATGAAGTTTCTTCTAATATCCCATCTAATCTTTCCTGTGCAACTTGAGATGTTCCTCTCAGTGGCCACTTCTGTGTTACTTGGGGAAGAGAACAATCCCCACCTCCAAACAGCCTCCTTTCACAGAGTTTTAAAGGTCTCCCTTCAATCTTCTTTACTCAGCATCTGCTCATGAGTTGCTCACGGACCCTGGCTGTTGAAGGTGCAGGAAGTGGCAGTTTGGATGTGCTGGAGAAGAAGCCCTGCACACAACCACTACACTGGAGATATTCTTCCTCATGCTGAGGGAGTTAGCACAGTGGCAATCCCGGGATGAACATGATTCTATGTTAGCAGCCCCGTGGGAAGGACTTGAGGTGCAGATGGTGTCTTGTGGGATAGAGAGGCTGGACATGACCCGGCCATGGCACTGCCAGCCCAGAAAGCCAAACGTGTCCTAGGCTGCATCCAAAGCAGAACCGTCCTGCGCCAGGGCAGGGAGGAGGGGATTGTGCCCCTCTGCTCTGCTCTGCTCTGGTGAGACCTCACCTGGAGTGCTGAGTCCAGTACCAGCTCCCCAATAAGGGAGAGAGATTGCCATACGGGAGAGTCTAGAGAAGGGCCACAAAGATGTTCAGAGTGCTGGAGCACCTCCTCTATGAGGAAAGGCTGGGAAAGCTGGGATTGTTCAGCTTGGGAAGAGAAGGCTCCAGAGTACCTTATTGAGACCTCTAGGTGTTTTAAGGGGGCTTACAGGAAAGATTAGGAATTTTTTTTTTACAGGGCATGTTATGGTAGGAAAATGGAAATTAGTTTTACATGAAAAGAGGGTAGATTTATATGAGATATAAGAGGGACTCTTTTTTTATGGTGTGTACCTTAAAACCCTGAAACTTGTTGTCCACAGAGGTGGTAGGTGCCCCATCCCTGGAAATATTCAAGATCAGGTTGGAGAGGATGCTGAGCAGCCCAATCTAATTTTAGAAGAATAGCATCCATGACATGGAGGCGGAGTTGGCTAGATTGGTGTAAAGGTCCTTCCAACACAAACTATGAGTCTATAGCATCCTTACCAAAATCCACTACAAATGAGTACTCATTTTGAAAGATAACACAAAGTCAAGTACTATAATTCTCATCTGCTTAATTTAACTTTTGACCCATGTTATTTGTACTACAGAATAATTCTTCTGCATATTTAATAAATCTGGGAAATAAAACCTTGACACTGGAGGAACAAAATTCCATTTTGTCTTCTTGTCTAAAGCTCCATTCTGTCTTCCCTCTCAATTTACAAGATAAAAAAACCTCTTCAAGTTTTTCAAACTGCCTTAAGTCAAAGGAATTAAGAAAACTTCAGTGAGTCATGGACATTTTAATAGGTCTCCCAGTTCAGTCTTTCATCAAAAAATAAATAGAAAATGAATTGATCTTGAATAAAAAAACTAAAAGGCAGAAGAAAGAAAAGTGAACTTTATGTATTCACAACTCTAACTTACATTCTTCTCTTCATTCTGGCAATTCTTGCAGTTAACAATGGTGCAGGGCAAATATACCTTTCAAATATAGAGGAAAAAAAAAAAAAGGTGATTTAAGAAATGTGTTCTATTAAGTGCGAGAAATTAGGGCTGGTTCACTTATACTGCTAGTCTGTAGCATGATATAAGCAAATTAGAGGAAATTGGGTGCCTAATTGTCTTACAGGATTCTAAAAATGCATCCCATTAGCCCCAGTTCAGGATACAGCTCTGGTTCCTAAAATCATGCTGAATCCTAAATAGGGAACATCAGTGTCATTGACTTCATTGCTTAACTCCAATCTCTCCATAAAATTCAAATTAGGCAGGTACCAGTGAGATGTTATATAATTCTTCAAGGACAAATAGACTTTGAGATGTCTACTTCCTTCACTTTCTGAACTCTGATCAGATACCATGAATAGCAGGTCATCTCCAGCAACAGCTGTCCACAGCTCCTTTCACAGGCAAAGACCAACAAAAATCATCTTTCAAAGAAGGATAATCCTCATAGTCAAACCATTGGCTAAATCACCTTTCTGGTTGTTCTGATGATGCATTTTTGTGGTGCCCAGATGGGTTTGCCACTGTTTGGCAGCAGAATGCCATTTAGCTCTGACAACAACAATTATTAACCATGATGATACAGATTCTTCTGCGTGAATGTCTCATTTTCCACCCCTTGATACTGAAAACCATTTTTCCCTCTGCAGATAAGCCTAGCTTCTTTTTCCGAATAATAGTGGCCATAGTGAGTGTGTGACTTACTTTTTAGATTTTTTCTCTCCTTGTTTTCATTTTAACATTCTTAGGGCCCTGTGGACAATTGATATAAACTACTGAGAAGGCAGGCTTCCTTTTCTGGTCTACAACTGAGGAAAACTGCAGTGGATGTAAATACAGGTTTCATCTATGAAGGCAAGTTATGGCTTGGTTTTCAGGTTTTGGTTTTGTTGCAAGTCCCCACCTATGAGTAAGAGTTATTTATCAGACACAAGGAATGTTTCATTCCGCACACAAGCTAAAACCTGAGCTTTTTGCAGGGATACAGTAAGATACTCAAAATTGTAAACTGACTGTCAGCCTCCACCAAACTTCTTTTCTTGCACTTTATTTAAAAGCAGAGCTCTTCCATGTTTCTTTTCAAAGTGGAGTGTGTTTCTGATCACATTATAGAGTGCTTGTGAAGCTTCCCTCTTCTGCAGAAGTTAAAAGAAATACATTAAAAGCACTGATAGCTTCATAATCAGCTAGTGTCAAGAAATAAAATTACCTTCCATGTGTATTCCTGTTTCCAAGCCTCTGACCCTCTCCCTCTCTCTCACTTCTTTTTCCTCTCTTCCCATCTGTTTGTTTTCCATTTTCCTTCCTCCTTTTCTGTCTTTTCTGGCCCTCTCCAATAGGGTTAATCATAGGAACTTGTTCAATAAATGTTCATGTTTTCTGAATGTAAGGAAGTCTGCAGCAACTTTTTTCATCCCAATGTTCAAAAATCTGGGTATTTGCTTAGATGACAGAGACAAGACTGTCCAGTCACTGTAAATTTCCTTCAGAAAGAAGCTTCGGTATTTCCATTTTTTTTTTTCTGAATGGCCTTCTCAGTGTTCAATGCAATTTTTCTCTATAGTTAGGTAAAGGAATTTTCTGGTAAATTTGTAGGGCCAGGATAATAAAGCAAGACTACTACCTAACATAACATCATATATTTCAACAGAAGGAATAACTGTTTTTACAATTCTGAATTAATCATTCAGTAGAGACAAGTCTCTACTTCAATTCATTATTCACATTTTGTTCCAATTATTCCAGAAATTTACAATACTTAATCTTCATACAGAAGTGTTTCTTTATGCTCCCTTACCTGGCAAATGAAGTTGCAATCTCCCTCCTACACAAATGTGGTTTTGATTTTATATTCAGCACAAGAATCATAACAGAATGGAAATATCAACAGCACAAAACCAGTAATGTAAAACAACTGAGATATTTTCTTTCATTAATAAATACCATAACCTTAGTGGTCTTGGTTTCTGTTGGATCTTTTTCTTTCTTTGGTGGTGTGGGTTTCTTTAGTGACTTAGCACCAAACAGGGGATGCTCTATGAGAAAAATTTTAACTCCCTCCAGTTTTAAATACAGAAACTCAACACAATAATTTGTCATCATATTATTGGGATTTTATGCTTATTTAGACAAGATGGATTGAATTTGTACCTCATTGGTATGGAAAGTTTAACACTTCATACATATCTAATTGACTTTGCAAGGTGCAGTTACTTAATGAAACCATTTTTAATTTGCAATGTTTACTTGTGGTACAAAAGCTTTGTCTTTTTCTACAGTCAGTGATCATTTTGCTGCTGACATTGGTGGAATTTTCATCCCTGGTAAAGCATTTCTGTTTTGTGAAATGGCTATGTGATGAGACTGAAGTGTTAA
>CM019236.1:52050472-52090664 GCA_009741485.1 Malurus cyaneus samueli | reverse complement strand
CACTTTTTGCATGCAAAAAGTGTTTGCTTGAACTCTGTTTATTGTATCTATATCAGAATTTTGTAGTTGGTTTGAAGTGTCTGTGCTCTGCCAGTTATGGTAGGGTTGTTTCTTTTTGGTTTGGTTTTTTTTTTTTTTTTCCCCATTGTATTAAAGTCAGGTCACTCTGTTGATTGGATGGTTTTATTTTAATACTCAAGAACAATAGTGTTCAGGCTGTTTCTCTATCTCTAAACTATTATTTTAGTTTACTGTTAATTTGCCTTCAGAACAGATTTTGCTGTATCACCATTAATTCTTGTTGCTGTGGTCACCTCCTGTTTTGATTGAGTTTGGGGGCCAGAAATAAAACTGTCTGATTTCTTAAGAACTTAACTGTTGCAGCATGTTAATTCCTGCTGTGAAATGTTTCTTTAGTTTTCACCTGTTTTTGAGGACAGGGTCATGAAAATCACAGGTTTTCATATACCTTTTTTTTTTTTTTTTTTTTTTTTTTTTTTTTTTTTTTTAATTGCTTCAGAAGATTTCTGCTGTGGAAGCAAAGAAATTAAAATGCCACCTCAGGAGGTAAAAAAAAAAAAAAAAATCCTCCTCAGTTTAGAATGGCATAAAGAATTTGCGGGATTTTGTCCTTGATATGTGGTATTCTTGTAGGTCACTGGAATTTATTTTTTTTTTAATTAGTATGCATAGTATTTTATCAAATTTACCGTGTTATTTGTTGCCCTACAATTAAGGAAGGGACACATGGAATGAATCTTATGCTCTGTGTGGTACTTGTAAAATCTTAGATAAAAGGACTGCATTATTCTGATACAATGTCTTGTATTTAACATTTTCGCATCTCTTGTTACCATAACAACAAATTGAAAAGTGAGACAAAGTTAATATCATGATACATTTTTTGACTGTTTATTGCGTCATTTAAACATTTTCTTCTTCACTCTGCAGAGGCTTACATTACAGTTCGTTTGCTGAAATATAATTAAGCAGGGTTTAATATGAGAGATAGGTGGACAGGCAGAAGATTCAGAAGTTTGAATCCTGATTTCTCCCTTTGGAACAATATTTGTCCCACAGACAAAGACAATTCAAGCAGCCTCATCTCTCTCTCTCTCATTTGCTGTGTATCTGTTATTGTGGTTGTGCCTTAGACTAAAGATCACCATCTGTTTTGCAGACTTTACTTTTCCTTCTGGTCCGTAACAGTAGAGAGATGTGGCAAATGTTGTGATTATTCTACCACTGCACATGACCAGCAAAAATCCTATAATATAAATAATTTTCTATTCAAAATAGGAATTGATAGAAAATTGGTACTTCTTAGACTGTTTTTGTGATGGAGCTAGGAATGCTCTAATACTAAAAAATTTGCAAGTCTCACACAAGTTGTTTTTTTTTCACTTGAATCAGAACCGTCTATAAAGTGGTTGTGATGCTGAATGATTTATGCTTTTTTTCTTTTATATATTCACTATATTTTTACACATATATGTTGGTAGCTTTGTAGCCTGTTGTTGTATCTGTGGTTAGTGTAACCAGTAATTTTCCCTACCTTTTCCCTAGGCAGAAGGACAAAACACATTCTCAGGCCTTCCATCCTATCTTGGTTCTCCCTGGCAAGCAAGGTTGAAAGCAGCTGTTTGAGACACAGTCTCATAAACAAAGTCCATCAAAAAGTCCAACAAAGTCCATCCAAAGTCCATCACACCTGATGGGGGAGGATTTAGAGAGGGTTGAACTGGGAGAAATTACCTCACCACCTATGTCTCCAATTGATGATTTTTGTCAATATGCCAATTTGCTGAACTTATAAAACCATACTCACTCCCTGCAAGGGGGCAGGGGGACAGGGGGATGGACATTTTGTGGACATTTCATATCTTCTCCTGGAGACCTCCAGTAAAGACCAACCTTTATATTACTCCTCCTATGCTAATATTATCTTGGAAGTGTGTTGTTTCATTTCTAGGGTCCTTAAGGCATGGGCTGAAAAACATATTTGAAAGATCTCACAGAGTACTAGACATCTGCAAAGAAACAGAGTGCCCCTGTCTCTGCATTATACCACATGGAAAATTGTCTTTATATTCCTTATGTGCTTTGAGGAGTGAAGATAAAAACTGAGGCCAGTGCACTGCCACGTCCTCTGCTCCTCCCATGCTGAGCTAACAGCAGCACTGAGCTTCCTAATCACCAATCAGGGTCACAGCAAAGCACTATTATAACTCTGTATTCTGAATCACTTCCAGAGTATTTAATTCTGTTTAAATTCCACTCCTGGAGACTATTTTCTTTCTCCTGTTTGCGCTATAGACTACTAAGAGTATGCTTAGTCACTGAGTTACAAAGGGTAATGTTCTGATGTCAAATTACATCATCATCTTTTCAAGCAAATTCACAAAACTCAGAAAGTTCAGGTTAAGCAGAACAGAACAGGATGAGAACTGCAATTTAACAGCAGACATTAAACTACACTTTTAATTACGTTAATGTAAAAAAAAAAAACCTTTTTCTGGTAAATGCTAGTTGTAATTCGTCTGTATAATAAATTTTCAGGAAATAAATCAAAAACAAAATAAAAGAAAAATGCAGACAGCTTCAGTCCTGTTTGCTTAATTTTACAGTATTTTATCTCTCAGTGTATTATTTGTTTCTCTTCCCTGTCTTCTTTCACTTCTTCTTTTTCTTTTTTTTTTTTTCTCCTTTTTTTTTTTTTTTTTTTTTTTTTTGTTTTTGGTTTTTTTGGGTTTTTTTATTTTTTTATTTTTTTTATTTAATTGCAGATTATCTGGACATTAAAATGTATGATTCATTTACTAGAGAGAAATACAATTTGAGCCTTTTTGCAATAATTTGTTTGCTGTAGTATAATTGCCATGTTAGGATTTTTTTTTTAAAGACATCAATGCGTTCTGTATTCTGTGCAGTTACCATACATTATCTCACTCAATATAATTTATAAAATGTTAAAGTAATCACTACAAATTAATTCTGCGTTAGCTGAGAAGACTGCTGTGCACAAAACAGCAAAAACAGGGTCACAAGGTCAAGCTCATCATTGCCGTTCGTAGTTATCACCCTCTTGTCTCCCTGGGCGGTATCTGCAGTGCCTCAGGGTGGAGTGGAACAGGCACTACACATTGGAACTGCCACATGAACAGCAAAAGAGATGTGTCCTGCCCGTTTGCTGCACCTTGGTTTTTTCTATAAGGTTGAAAATGCATTTCCTGGCTCTTTTTCAGGAGTTATGAGTCGTGACTGTCCTTTCTTAGAGTATCTATCGATCACAATTTTCATCTTCATAAGTAAAAGAGCACAGAGGAGGTTCTTGTCCTTGTCAATCGTTTACTCTAAACTTAATTGCATAGTGATCCTTTACAGGTTTTGCTTCTTATTTTTCTAATTTTTTCAAATAACAATATAATTATTGTTTGAAATAATGACCATCCCTATACTACTACTACTATTTATTATTATATTTATTATTATATTATATTATTATTATTGTTATTACTATTATTACTATTATTATATTTTGTTGTTATTATATTAATATTTCATTGTTTTATTGTATTATGTGCTATACTACAGCAACTCAAGTACATCAGCAGGAATATGGAACCAACACTACAGGAGCTGTGGAGAGGTTTCATGTGGAACTAACAGTGAGCAAGTTGGAGGAAGGACAACCTAGATTTATTATTGGATAGGCCGTCCAGAGGTCCTTTTAAAACTGAAAGGCTGCATCATCACCCTCCCAATTCTGTAGACAAATATAAAAAGTTCAAAAGGATAGCATGAGTTTCTTGTTTGAAGAAACAAGATGATGTAGGACACAATGAAACAGTCAGAGTGCCAGAAGGACACAATCAATGAAAAGAGATTTTTAAAGCACAGTGGGGACTTCAAAGTGTCCACGGGTCCAAACATGGTTGTAGAAATATTAAAGTAAAAAAAGTTGCAAGAGAAAAGAGCACAAACATTTTAAGCATCAATTGCTTCAAGTAAGTTTCTCAGATGTCTTTTGTTGTGCAAATGAGACACTCAGGAGGAGATTGTTTTAAACACTGATTCAGAGGGGTTTTGTACTCTGATTTTGTATATTACATTTCTTACAGGTTTGGTGCTTGTGGAGAAGTACACAGAGCTGTTGTGGTCCAAGAATGGTTTTTTATGCTCACAAACAGAGCTGACAAGCATCACCATTCCCATCTCAGCCACACCTTTGGCAACCACATTTGCCTGGAGCCCCACAGACCCACCACGAGTCCTGCCACATCACAGGAAGAACCCAGAGTTGCCATTCCTGTTTGTCAGAAGCTGCAGTTTAATCATTGCTGTGTGATTATCGAGAAATTTATTTTTTTTCTCAGAAAGATCTGGGACTCTTGTTCTTTTTGCTAAATGGGTTCTGGGGGCGGGATAGGGGAGAAGTTAGACATTAAAAATCTCATTTAACGTTGAGCTCTGCAAATGCTTCCCTGACCAGGTTATAAGCATCACAGATGAGAAAAGATGCATAGAAGAGGTGCAAAGCATTTAACAAAGATCCATGTAGAGATCTAGATGTTTGAAGGAAAAGGGTTTTGCTTATGATAGGAAGTCTGTCTGTTTCACTGGTAGAACTCTTTATTCTGGTCTCCTGTCCTGGTTGCTTCTTTCAGCCTCAGGAATAACTCCTTTATACTGCTTGGCTGTATCTGCTTTTATTCAGTTTTAGTTTTCATTGACACTTTTTAGGCTTATATTCCACCTTTTTTCTTTTTCTTTCTTTTTTTTTTTTTTTTTTTTTTTTTTTAATGGGTAATCAGCTTTGTGTGAATTTCACAGTAAAAATAGGCAAGCATTTCTCACCAAATCTTGAATACATAATGATAAAAACAGTGTTTCAATTAATGCTATGGAATCAGCCTGTTTTTGTTTCAAGTGATTAATAGAATGCCATAAGTGGCACAAAACTCTGACTTTCCAGGGTCATGGTCAGAAGCTGCCTCAGAGATCAAATGGTTTATTAATTAGCTCCCAACAGCATAAAACCGTAAGTTTAGCAATGGTGGCCAGCCCAGCACCTCTCCCATGCGGGGTCCCTGCAGCTGACATGGAGTGGGTACATTCAGCTGCCACTGGCGGAGATGGGAGATGGGGCACCAGTGCCAGGTGAAGAGAAACAGTGACCAGCCTAAAAGAATGGGGAATTTCTCAGTCTCATCACATAGCCATTTCACAAAACAGAAATGCTTTACCAGGGATGAAAATTCCACCAATGTCAGCAGCAAAATGATCATTGACTGTAGAAAATGAGAAAGCTTTTGTACCAGAAACAAACATTGCAAATTAAAAATGGTTTCATTAAGTAACTGCACCTTGCAAAGTCAATTAGATATGTATGAAGTGTTAAACTTTCCATACCAATGAAGTACAAATTCAATTCCGTCTTGTCTAAATAAGCATAAAATCCCAATAACATGATGACAAATTATTGTGTTGAACTTCTATTTTTAAAACAAGAGGGACTTAGAATTTTTCTTTCTATCTCAGTGCAAATCTGTTTTTTCTGTCTCTTAAAACTAAATTTTTATGCTAAATTGCCTAATTGAAATCTGTAATCTCTTTGCTTACGTTTCCTTCCCTGAGCTCAAGGAAACATAACGGTGTGGGTTTATTTATTATTTCCATATTTTTCTAATTTAGTGCCATGATGTTTCCCGATGGAACTGTCTGTAGGTTGAAATTGTGTATAAACTTGGTGTCCAAGTTCACAGTGAGTGAAACACTAAGGATTGTATTGTTAGAGAAGCGGCCTAAACATAGAGCATCCCCTGTTTGGTGCTAAGTCACTAAAGAAACGCACACCACCAAAGAAAGAAAAAGATCCAACAGAAACCAAGACCACTAAGGTTATGGTATTTATTAATGAAAGAAAGTATCTCAGTTGTTTTACATTACAGGTTTTGTGGTGTTATGTTTCCATTCTCTTATTATTCTTGTGCGGAATATAAAATAAGACCATATTTGAGTAGGAGGGAGATTGCAACTTCATTTGCCAGGTAAGGCAGCATAAAGAAACATTTCTGTATGAAGATTACGTATTGTAAATTTCTGGAATAACTGGAACAAAATGTGAATAATGAAGTTGAGACTTGTCTCTACTGAATGATTAATTCAGAATTGTAAAAACAGTTATAGCTTCTGTTGAAATATATGGTGTTATGTTAGGTAGTAGTCTTGCTTTATTATCCTGGCCCTACAAATTTACCAGAAAATTCCTTTACCTTGCTATAGAGAAAAATTGCATTGAACACTGAGAAGGTGCCATTCAGAAAACAAAATGGAACAGTACTGAGGCTTCTTTCTGAAGGAAATTTACATTGACAGGACACCCTTGTCTGTGTCATCTAAGCAAATACCCAGATTTTTGTACATTGGGATGAAAAAAGTTGCTGCAGACTTCCTTACATTCAGAAAACATGAACATTTATTGAACAAATTCCTATGATTCCTATGAAGGGCCAGAAAAGACAGAAAAGAAAGAAAGAAAAAAAAAAGTGGGAAGGGAGAAGAGGTGAGAGAGAGGGAGAAAGCAGGTGATAACCACATCCACGCGACAGGGCTGTGCCGGGTGCCAGCTAAGGAGCCCGCACAGCTCCCAGAGAGGCACGGTGTCACAGGCACTGCTCCCACAGCGTCGGGCGGCTGGACACGCGGTGAGCAGGAGCGCAGGCAGGAGGTCCGCAGCCCTGGACAGAGTTGCGGCGAGGATCGCGGCAGCGGGCTAGGTCGGAGCAGGCAGGGTCCGGCACAGGCGACTCGGGCAGGATTCACCCAGGGACACGGAGGCAGGACAGGCAGGGGCTGGGTCAGGCGAAGGGGCAGGGCAGGACTCAGGCTGCACACAAGGCTCAGGGGACAGCTGGTGTCCTGCCAGGAGCCCAGCAAGAGGGAAGGCAGATAGGCTGGGACGAGCGAGATAGCTAACGTGTGAGGGGTGCTATATACATGTGTAAATATATATGTATATAGATATATGTATGTATATATTTGGAAATATCTGTGTCTATATTATATAGGTACATATATCGAGGAACATATAAGTTTGGTATATACATATATATATAGACATATACAGCTATTTACACATGGATACTCTATAGTAGGGGTGGATCATGGACTGTGGGGCTCTGTGGGGCATGTCCAGGTCTCTCTGGCTGTGCTGCTGTGCCTCTTGCTGCTCTTGCAGTGTCCATGCTTTGGTCCAACTACTATCGATGTTATGGGTATTGGAATGGTTTCTGGACCATAAGCCTGGCCTGCTTAATCCTCTCAGTCCTGTAGCAGTCCTTTGCATGCAGCCACACCACACCATCAGCCGAGGCGCTTTGTGTCCCATGTGCTTGGCTGTCCACAGCTGCTGCAGTTGGTGTTACTGCTGAGGGCACATGCCTACTGCCATCGTCCACATTATGATGTTCTGCAATCTGCAGGCTGGATTGATGGAACTCAGGTTTAGACTTGTCCAGGACATCTCTCCTGGATATACTCTGCTGTATCCAGTACATCCATGGCATCAGCTTTTGGGTGCCTCTTCCCCTTCCTTCCTTTGCCAGATGTGGCAATAGAGGCTAAGCGCAGTGCTCTCCAGACAAGACTCGGTCGTCTCACTTGAGCTGGAGTGTTGGTGTCTGTTGGTGCAGAAAGGCTTTGGGCATGTCCTGCACATCTTTCTCCTGCTGATGGTTCCTCCGTGCTTAGTTCCTGGTCCAGCTGCTCCTCTGGATATTAAAGGACTTCTGGACCATGAGCACAGCCTTCCTAACTGCCTCAGTCCAGTAGCGGTCCTTTGCGTCCAGGAATACCGCAGCATCAGCTGTCTGACTGTGCACGGTATGTCCTGGGCGCTCTGTCTCCGCTACCGGACCTTTGATATACCTGGCTGTGTCTGTGCCCAGGAGAACCAAACCATCAGCTTTGGGCCCATGCAGGACATGTGCCTGTCTTTCTGCCTCTGCCGCTCTTCCCCTCACTCTCTCCTCTGCATCCATCCATCGGGCACCCGGCTCTTTGAAGGGCTTCTGGACAATGAGCACCGCCTTCTTAACAACCTCAGTCCGATAACAGTCCTTCGCATTGAGCCACACCACAGCATCAGCTGCAGTGTGCTGCTTCTCCATCCCCCTTTCCTGGTGCGTTCCGTGGAGCCTACGTCCAGAGCCCTTAGTGCCTTCTGGACAAGTCTCATCTGTCTCAGTTGAGCTGGAGTGTTGATGTTCCGGGCAGAAACTTTGGGCATGTGTCCTGCAGATCTTTCTCCTGATGATGGTTCCTCCTTGCTTACTTCCTGGTCCAGCTGCCCCTCTGGATATCAAAGGGCTTCTGGACCATGAGCACAGCCGTCCTAACACCCTCAGTCCGGTAGTGGTCCTTTGCGTCCAGGAATACCGCAGCATCAGCTGTCTGACTGTGCACGGTATGTCCTGGGCTCTGTCTCCGCTACCGGGTTCTGATGTCCTGGCTGTGTCGAGGGAACGCCATCAGCTGTGGGGCTGTGCAGGTGTGTGCTGCTCTCACTGGCCCTGCTACTCTGTGTGTTACTGCCAGTGTTGCATGCACCTCTGTTCCAGGTGCTGTTCCTCCTGCAGCTCCTTGAGTCTACGGTTCACATTTACAATGGTTCTCTCCAACTTCCTCCTGTCACTCTCGCGTGTGTCCGGCCGATGCCGTGCCCAGGGTGTGGGCTGCTGCTGTTGCCGCTCTCCTGTCCTGGGTGCTGCAGCCAAGGCCCTGGGCAGAGCCCTTGGGGTGCTCTTGGAGACAGACGTCTGTCTCTCTCGAGCCAGGGCACTGATGACTGTGGGGGAAGGAGACCCGAATGTAGGTCCTGCAGGTATTCCTGCTTCTGTTGCCTCCTCCATGCTCCGTGTCAGGTGTGGCTCTTTGTCTTCCAGCTGCTGGCAGCACCCTGTTTCACAGGCTGCTCCTCGTCCAGGCCTTCAGCCCTGACAGACTGGGCCGGCTCTGGCAGAGCCTGTTTGCGGCCTGTTGGCTGCTGCCGCTTGTGCTCTCCTTTGCCTTGGGCAGCAGTTAAGGCCTTCAGGAGAACACTCCTCGCCTTGCTGGGAGACATCTGGCTCCCTTCAACCAGGGCGTCCAGGAGTGTAGGAAAAGGATGATGTAAGTGCGGGCCTGGCCTGCATCTGGGCGAGCTGCTGCCTGCTCCACCACCTGAGAGGGCTCTTCCTGACTGCTGGGCTGACAATGACTGTGCTGTCTTCTCCTCCGCACTGTCTTCATGGTGATGGACAGATGACCCAGTGTCACTTGTCCGCGTGCCTCAGTCGAGTGTCCAGTCATCACTCCATTCCTCCTCCTCAACAGCTCACATCAAGGTGATCTTCCCCACTCCTTGATTGAAAGGCCATGGCTCACCCTCTGAGTTGGCTCTCAGCCGCTCTGCTATCACTGTGTGGTCTTTATGGTGTCCTCAGTGAACCTCCCCGTGCCACCAGTGGTTCTGTGGTGCAGTGCAGCCCAGCCTCATCCGTGGGAGGCTTGTGGCCTGTCCTGCCTCATCTCAGTCTGTCATCTGTCACTGGACACTCACTGGCCCAGTGCATCATCGAGCCCCCTGGCACCTCTGGAGAACCCTGTCCTTGCCCTGTGGCTCTCTGCCTCCACACCATCTGCTGCATGGCAGGGTGGCTTCCCATGAGCCAGGCCCCGAGGCTCCTGTCTGGCTCCTCTGAAGGCCCCCTCTTGAAGGACACGAGGATCTCCTTCAAAGCAGGCCCGTGCATCTTGTGCCCACACAGCCACAAAGTGCATTGGTGGCACTCAACTTGCACTGTCAGCCTTGCTTGGTCCTGCTGTGCCCCTTGTCGCTCCTGTCCTGTCCCTGTATCTGCATTCCCGCTCGGAAAGCTGATACGGACATGAAACTTGCCTGCGCCGGCTGCGCTGCCGGCCACTCCTCCTCCATGGCTGCTGTCTTTGGCGTCGTCTGCCGCAGACGGGTCGGTGTTGCCCTGGAAAGCTGCTGCCTCCTGAGAGAGGTGCTCTCCTAGGACTGGGCATCCCAGAGCTCTCTGCTCCTTAACCGCCCTCACGACGGGGTCCCGTGTCACAATGGCCTCTCTTTATGATGGGCACTGCATCACAATGGGCCACTGTCATACAGGGCCAGCCTTAGCTGTGCCATTCTGTTGTCTCATGCAGTCTTAAGAAAGACGATGAAAATTTAATTGATACGTGAACAAGCTGAGATGAGAGGAACAGCTTTTTTAGGCTCTGGATTTTAACATTGCTACCTATTGGCCTGACAAAAAGGACCCAAATCAATAACAGTGCAGACATACCAGAAAGGGTGAAGAGGAAGGAAATGCTGTTATTTAATTATGTTTTGTCTAAAAACCCTTCCAAGCAGGGTTTATCTACAAGGAGGAGTTTATAAGTTTGTTCTGAGAAGCAAGAAATCCTTAGGCAGAGTTAGGGGTCATGACTATGTAAGGAGACATCGCTTCCTTCTCATGCTCTGGGCTCTGGAATTCACTTCTTCCTTTGGCCTTTCCAGCCCATTACAAGGTTTTTCTGATTCTCCCTGACACCCATTCACCCAAAGTCCTGCCAGAATTCAAGACTCTTTGCTTTGTTATTTGATGCTACAGAAATTATGTTTAAAATCATAGTCACATAAAACAAAGAATCATAGAATTGCTGAGTTGGAACAGAACTTTTAAAGGTCATCTAGTCTAGCTCCCTTCAGTGGACTGGCATATCCTCAAGCAGATCAGGTTGCTCAGAGAGAGCCCCATCCAGCCTGACCTTGAATGTTTCCAGGGATGGGGCACCTTCCAGCTCTCTGGGCAACCTATGACAATGCTTCACTACTCCTATTGAAAAATACATCTTTTCTAATCTAAACCTACTCTCCCTAGACTCAATCCTTGTACTGAATGCTGGAAAATTTATCAGTGGTCCTAAAGAACCAGTTGTTTTCCTTCTGAAGAGTGTAGAACATCAGGCAGAAGGGATCTACTAGTGATGCTGTGTAGATTTCTAAAAACCAGAATGTGTGGCTGGAAAACACACTGAATGTTAACAATGAACTTGTTGCAGCCATTTAAACCCTACCCTGCCTTGAGGAGGAAATGGGGTGGAATATAATGTGGGTTCAACCATCTGGCCCGTTTTGGGAGCTTATACTGGATAGAAACTTTGTTAAGGAAAAGATACTTCTCTTAGTGTCAGTAGCCAGATGGTGCTACTCCTCTGTCCTCAAAAGGATTATAATGATTTGACAGGACAAATTGAGCCAGAAAGTCCTTTGAACTTCGAAAGAATTTTAAACCAAGGGAATGCAAGACACAATAATCAGAAGTCCGTCTGGACCTCAAAGAATAGTTTAGAATCCAGAGTGAGGCAAATCTTGACATGAACACACTTTACCAATTAGAACTGTTCTTGCAAACTGCAACTGGATCACAGATTAAGGAAGATTAATTCAGCTGAATTCTTTTTGTGTCTGTCATATTCCTAGCTTCCATTTTTCACTTCCTTTAATGAGACATTCCAAACATTACTTCAAATCATCGCTGAATACAACCTCTTTAATTTCAAAAATCATTTCTTGGAAATGATGTCCTTTTTATGATAATTCTTAATAAAAGGACACTGAATGGTATTTTGTTCTTTGAGAGCTGTCCCAAACACTTTTTAACCCTCGACAGGTTTTGTGTATGTTTACTGTCTAATTCCTTGTGATTACTTATCTTCAAGCAGAGCCACCATATAAACCTCTAGAAAGTTCCAATTTAGAAACACTTTTGCAGATATTGCATCTCTAGCTCAGTTATTTTCTCCTCGTACTTTTGCTACAAGAACATTAGCTTTCTGTCACCTATCCCTCAGGTGAAAACCATCCTAACTGCATTTCCGGGATGTTACAACCGTTTCTGCAAACAAAGATCCAGGCAATACAGAAAAGAGTGCAAACACACAGGAAGCCCTACTGTTAGGAAGAGCTTTTTCCTCAGAATTATTTTTAGCCAGAGCAAGCCAAACAGATTTGTCCTTTTGATGTTATGAAAATGATTGTGGAACAAATAATTTTCTGAATAAAATATTTTCTGGATCTTCCAGTTCTCTAGATAAGCTAAGTAAAGCTCATAAAACAACACTTTTAGCTTTTGTAGGCTAGATCATCAATGATTTATATTTAGCTCATTGTCTGCATTTTGTCATGGCTTTCCATCCCTTTTGTATACCTGCATGTACATACAAATATGCACACACACCAATATATGTTCTCACCTTCTACTCCACTCTCACGAGACCTGGAGTATTATATCCAGCTTTTCAGCTCCCAAGAGTGGAAGATCATGGATCTAGTTGTGCAAATCCAATAAGGAACATGAAGATCGTCTAAGGACAAGGACAAGCTGAGAGAATTAGGGTTCTTCAGCCTGGAGAAGAAAAGGTTCCAGGGACACCTCAGAGCACCTTTCAGTGAGGTGCAAAGGTGGGGCTACAAGAAGGCTGGAGAGGGACTTTTATAAAGGCATGGTGTGATAGCACAATGGGAATGGCTTTAAACTGAAAAAGGTAGGTTTAGATTAGGATTAGGAAGATTTCCTTAGCTGAGGGTAATGAGGCACTGGCACAGGTGCCCAGAGAAGCTGTGGCTGTGCCCCATCCCTGGAAGTGTTCAAGGCCAGGCTGGATGGAGGTCTGAGCAACTTGGTCTTAGTGCAGTGTCCCTGTCCATGGCAGAGGGGTTGAAACAGGATGATCTTTGAAGCCTCTCCAACATGTTCCATGTACAATAAAACACCAGTTCAATATGCTTAGTTTTCCTGGGAAAAATAACAGCCATAATCATCTCTTTGCTTTCACAATACATTTTACATCCTATGGAAGTGATCTTTACAGAGCTACTTCATCATGTGACAGCTCTGACAGGACAGCTGTTTCTTTAGCATCCAGTCTGAAAGTACTAATGCCTTTAAAATATTACACGAGTACAATAAAGTTCAACAATTTGCTGCTCAAATTATGAAAGTGCCAAAGCAACTGTAAATAAAATTTGTAATATACCTGAGCAAACCAGACTGAAAAGAGTGCTTTTAATTTTAATTTCTGACACATTTTTGTTCAACTTGCAAAGCATTTTGCTTACTGTTGAAAAACATGAGACCTATACAATAATTTTAATTTTAATGTTCCAAAGGGAAATGTGCTTCAGATGACGACACTGGTTTGAGCCATAAAGTAAGTAATGTTTGGACTTTGAATGAAGATCTCGGTTCAGTTTCCTCTGTATATGTCCAGTTCTTTTCTGGATTTTGGGCAGGGCCATTTCTAAATATCAAAATTAAAATTTATGAAAATTTGAATAAAGATGTTTGACTGTTGAACTAGAAACAAAATGAATCACTGAATTATTATTGGTATGTATATGATAATATCAAGTGTTAGGTACAGCATGCCTTTTCAATTTACTCGTACTCGTATCTGTCCGGAGCCCTGGGTGCAGTCGAAGCGAGGATCACGGTGGCGGGCGAGGTCGGGGCAGGCAGGTGGCTCAGGCAGGACAGGCAGTGCTGGGTCAGGAGACGGAGGGCGAAGCAGACGCTGCACTCGAAGCTCAGAGTGCAGCCGGTGTCCTGCCAAGCGCCCAGCAGGAGAGAAAGGCAGGTAAATGGGGGCAGGCGAGAGCTAGCGAGGGCAGAAGCTAAAAGGCAGGCTGGAGCTGGGGCAAAAGGGAAAAAGCCGTCTAGGGCCAGGGGAACACAACAAAAAACACGCCTCAGCAGCCAACCCCACAGTAAACAAAAGAGCCAAACCTCAAACCACCCCGAAGCTCACGGCACAGTTCTTTCTTAGAATCCCTGGCATTCCCAAAATCCGCCTGCTGACAGGACACAATTGGCTCACTCCAACTGTCCTCTGCAGGGCATTGGTGGGGCCCTTCCACCATCCCATTGCAGAAGCGTCTCTCAGGGGTGCAGTCTCCTGACTGCTTGCCCCACAGGAGGTGTTGCCAGGCAAAGTCACCCCAGAGACAAGGCTTTGCCCATGTCCTGGCTGCCTCCTGCAAATCTCACGTGTGCACCCCTTCCCCCACATGCCTCTGACAACCAGTGTTGAGGCAAACAAAACATTAAAATGGCTCCTCACAACGTCATTAAATCCACAGAAGACTACTGAATTGGCAGGGAAAATGCATTCTCTCTCCATATGGATATTAGTTATTCTTATGCAGTTACATTTTTACACAGTAATAAGCTGTATCCACTACCAATGAATGGCCCCAGTGAATAATTATTTCCATACTGCTTGTAACAATGGTGATAACCAAAGCACATGGCACAATTAAAAGAATCATGATCTTGTAAGGGAAATGGCCATTACCTGTGACTCAGGTCACCACCACACCTACCAGAGTCATTCATCTCAGAGAAATATTTGTCACCTCAGTTACTATTGCTATGGCTGATATAAAATTGATCTATACTAAACAGGGTTGCCTTTTCATCTGCCTCATGGAGCAGTGCTGTCCATCAACAACATACAATTCCCAGTGAATACCTAGAGCTTGTATTACTTGTTTAATAATTTTGATTAATGAGTGTCTCCCTCTGTCAGAGTCTATTTCGTGTACTATCCCCTACCTAGGGATGATTTGTTCTTGTGGCTTAATTTGCAGGAATAGCCTCTACCCTACCCAATGTGTGAGGTGATCTCCTATAACCAGTGGAAATTTCTCCCTTTGGACCTGTGGCAGTCCAGTGAAGTCAACTTGTATGGTTTGAAAAGGCCATTCTGTGGCCTCCTGGTGTGTTCTTTCTCATGACCGTTTTATTTACATTTTGACATGTTATGTACCCCTCAGTTATTTGTTGGTTATCCCAAAAATCCCAATGCAGCCAAATTCCTTAAAAATGTTCACACAATGCCTGTGATCCCCAATGAGTTTTCTGGTGCATTTCTTCCAAAGAAATATCTGTCAACCATCAGGGTGTCCATTACCCCTGCTGGTCCTTTTTACCGCCAATTTTAATCAATTCTTTTTCTCCCCTTCGGGAATTGTGGAATATCCTATCCTTGCTCTCCTATGAAGCTAATAGATTCTTCTACCCAAATTCTGCCCTCCCTGTGCTTCCTGATCTGTTAAATGCTCCCCTCGATTCAGTGCCCAACCTCTTTTTTGTGTCTTATATTGCTATTTCGTCAGGTAATTTTAACGCTTCCAAAACTCCCAAAACCAATCCTTCATGAATTAGTCCTTCTCCTTTTGAGTTCAGTAATCCTCTTTCTTCCCAAATTTTCCCAAATGTATGTACTACTCCAAATGCATATTTAGAATCTGTGTAAATAGTTCCCTTTTTTTGTGCTAGATGTTCTAGGGCACTTTTCAAAGCATACATCTCACAGGATTAAGCAACCAATCAGTGGGAAAAATTCTGGTTATATTCTCCCCATTTATTATGGCATATCCTGACAATCTTTTACCCTGTAAATATCTAGAGGATCAATAGATATACATCCTTTCCCCTTCAGGAAGAGCCTGATCTGTTAAATCCTCCCACATTTTTGTTAGGTAAATTATTACCACCAAATAATCATGAACTATATCCTCTTTGCACTCACCATATAGAAATCGAGCAGGATTTAAACTGTTGTCTGTTACCAAAGTAAACTGCGTGAGGTTCATGCAATACCAAGGGAATGTAAGGGGCGTGGCCATATTCAGGGGTGTGCCTTCGACTGTGGTCAAGAATCCAGCACTGTCCCTCCCTCCTTAAGCTCCTCCCATAGGCACCTACCCTAGGCACCTCCTTAACCCTTAAAGGATTCAAGTTGGTTCCTGATTATCATAGCATCATTTGAAATGTTAAATATTCATTCATTATTGGCAGCTGTAAGTCAAGGCAGAGGGGTAAATATTCTTCATCTATCCAAGGAATTAAAAACATGGTTTCTATAAAAACCAACCAATCTGCCAACTGCTAAAAGGGCTTTCCAGCAACTTTCTACAAGAAGACATGCTTGAAATTAGGATTCAATTTCATTAAAGTTTTGAATGCTGATATTTTGTTTAATGTAAGCAATTCATTAGCTATGCATGAGAAATAGTACAACTGTTTTCTTTTAAATTCCACTCTATTTTGGTGTCACATCAGTGTTTTTCAGAGAAAATCAGAAATTATCTTTGGTTGTAAGGGTCCTTAAACATCATCAAGCTCCAACCCCCAGAATATTTAATCAAAAAGCTAAGGTAATCACATACGTGTTACAGTAAGATAGAAGTCAAGTAATACAAGGCCTAGGACTTCACTCCCAGTTTTTGCATTCGGTTTTATACGAATGTGAACTTCCCACAAGCATATCACCTTGTTAATTTCTTTTATTGCCTCCAAGTGTCATTTTCATTTGGCAGCAAACAGACATATATATAATGTCACTGTCAACTTCCATGAATAGCCTCTGAGTTCAAAACAACTCACTAGAGATTACAAATTTCAGTGTAATACAATCCCAATATTCATTATAGCCATTTTTACCTTACAGCCCAATCTTCATTGAAATTAACAGGCAAATTCTTCCTTGCATGTTATTTTAGAATTCATATCTTCATTTATTGTATTTTTGAGAAATCAAAAGAGTGGTAGCCTCAGTATGTCACTTGAAGATTAGCCAGTTTCATCAATAATTTCTGGGATTTTTAACACCTGCTCAAAAATGACAGAGCCAAGTTTCAAAATCACATGTGTGCAGCTATACAATTTGTTACTGACATCATCAGAGTCACTCTGGCTACATATTGCTAAAAGCCAAAACTGAAGTGTGAACACCAAAATGAATCACCATGAAGACATTTATTGCAGTGATAGTGTAATTTAGAGAGACTCTGTCTTTGCAACAGCAGCAGAAAGAGGATAAGTATTTGGGGACCAATGGGTCAGAAATTCCCCATTCTTTTAGGCTGGTCACTGTTTCTCTTCACCTGGCACTGGTGCCCCATCTCCCATCTCCACCAGTGGCAGCTGAATGTACCCACTCCATGTCAGCTGCAGGGACCCCGCATGGGAGAGGTGCTGGGCTGGCCACCATTGCTAAACTTAACGGTTTTATGCTGTTGGGAGCTAATTAATAAACCAATTTGATCTCTGAGGCTGCTTCTGACCATGACCCTGGAAAGTCAGACTTTTGTGCCACTTATGGCATTCTATTAATCACTTGATACAGATCTAGACTGATTCCATAGCATTACTTGAAACATTGTTTTTATCATTATCCATTCAAGATTTGGTGAGAATGCGTCTTGCCTATTTTTAAGCTTAGTGAAATCTACCACACAAGCTGATTTAAAAAAAAAAAAAAAATAAAAAGAAAAAGAAAAAGGTGAAATATAAGCTAAAAGGTCAATGAAACAACTGAATAAAAGCAGATACAGCGAAGCAGTATAAAGGATTTATTCCTGAGGCTGAAAGAAGCAACCAGGACAGGAGACCAGAATAAAGAGTTCTACCAGTGAAACGGACAGACTTCCTATCATAAGCAAAACCCTTTTCCTTCAAACATCTAGATCTCTACATGGATCTTTGTTAAATGCTTTGCACCTCTTCTATGCATCTTTTCTCATCTGTGATGCTTGTAACATGGTCAGGTTAACACTTCAGTCTCATCACATAGCCATTTCACAAAACAGAAATGCTTTACCAGGGATGAAAATTCCACCAATGTCAGCAGCAAAATGATCAGCTGACTGTAGAAAAAGACAAAGCTTTTGTACCAGAATAAACATTGCAAATTAAAAATGGTTTCATTAAGTAACTGCACCTTGCAAAGTCAATTAGATATGTATGAAGTGTTAAACCTTCCATACCAATGAGTCCAAATTCAATTCCGTTTGTCTAAATAAGCATAAATTCCCAAACATGATGGACAAATTATTGTGTTGAGTTTCTGTATTTAAAACAAGAGGGAGTTAGAATTTTTCTTTCTATCTCAGTGCAAATCTGTTTTTTCTGTCTCTTAAACTAATATTTTATGCTAATATTGCCTAATTGAATTGTAATCTCTTTGCTTACGTTTCCTTCCGGACTCAAGGAAACATAATAGTGTGGGTTAATTTATTATTTCCATATCTTTCTAGTTTAGTGCCATGATGTTTCCAGATGGAACTGTCTGTAGGTTGAAATTGTGTATAAACTTGGTGTCCAAGTTCACAGTGAGTGAAACACTAAGGATTGTATTGTTAAAGAAGCCAAACATAGAGCATCCCCTGTTTGTGGCTACACTAAAGATAAAGCACACCACAAAGAAAGAAAAAGATCCAAGACAAACCAAGACCAATAAGGTTATGGTATTTATTAATGAAAGAAAGTATCTCAGTTGTTTTACATTACTGGTTTTGTGGTGTTGATGTTTCCATTCTCTTATTATTGTGTCGATATATAAATAAAACATATTGAGTAGGAGGAGATTGCAACTTCATTTGCCAGGTAAGGAGCATAAGAACATTTCTGTATGAAGATTATATTGTAATTTCTGGAATAATGGAAAAATGTATAATAATGAAGTGAGACTTGTCTCTACTGAAATTAATTCAGAATTGTAAAAACAGTTATATTGTTTCTTCTGTGAAATATATGGGTTATGTAGAGTAGTCTGCTTTATTATCCTGGCCCTACAAATTTCCAGAAATTCCTTTACCTAGAGAAAAATTGCATTGAAACTGAGAAGGGCCATTCAGAAAAAAATGGAAATCTGAGGCTTCTTTCTGAAGGAAATTTACATTGACAGACCTTTCTTGTCATCTAGACAAAACATATTTTACATGGGTGAAAAAAGTTGCTGCACTTCCTACATTCAGAAAACATGAACATATTGAAGAACAAATCCTATGATCCTAGAAAGGACAGAAAGACAGAGAAAGAAAGAAAGAAAGAAAGAAAGGGGGAGAGAGGGAGAAAGGAGAAAGCAGGTGTTAACCACATCCGATCAGGGCTGCCCGGGCTGCCAGCTAAGGAGCGCAACGCTCCCAGAGAGGCACGGTGTCACAGACTGCTCCCACAGCGTCGGGCGGCTGGACACGCGGTGAGCAGGAGCGCAGGCAGGAGGTCCGCAGCCCTGGACAGAGTTGCGGCGAGGATCGCGGCAGCGGGCTAGGTCGGAGCAGGCAGGGTCCGGCACAGGCGACTCGGGCAGGATTCACCCAGGGACACGGAGGCAGGACAGGCAGGGGCTGGGTCAGGTGAAGGGGCAGAAACTCAGGCTGCACACAAGGCTCAGGGGACAGCTGGTGTCCTGCCAGGAGCCCAGCAAGAGGGAAGGCAGATAGGCTGGGACGAGCGAGATAGCTAACGTGTAGGGGTGCTATATACATGTGTAAATATATATGTATATAGATATATGTATGTATATTTGGAATATCTGTGTCTATATTATATAGGTACATATATTTAGGAACATATGAGTTTGGGTATATATATATATACATATAGACATATACAGCTATTTACACATGGATACTCTATAGCAGGGGTGGATCATGGACTGTGGGGCTCTGTGGGGCATGTCCAGGTCTCTGGCTGTCTGCGTGGCCTCTTGCTGCTCTTGCAGTGTCCATGCTTTGGCCAACTACTATCGATGTTATGGGTATTGGAATGGTTTCTGGACCATAAGCCTGGCCTGCTTAATCCTCTCAGTTCTGTAGTAGTCCTTTGCATGCAGCCACACCACACCATCAGCCGAGGCGCTTTGTGTCCCATGCGCTCGGCTGTCCACAGCTGCTGCAGTTGGTGTTACTGCTGAGGCACATGCCTACTGCCATCGTCCACATTATGGTGCTCTGCAATCTGCTGGCTGGATGATGGAACTCAGGTTTAGACTTGTCCAGCATCTCTCTGGATATACTCAGCTGTGTCCAGTACATCCATGGCATCATCTCTTCCTCTTCCTTCCTCTGCCAGATGTGGCAATAGAGGCTAAGCGCAGTGCTCTCCAGACAAGACTCGGTCGTCTCACTTGAGCTGGAGTGTTGATGTCTGTTGGTGCAGAAAGGCTTTGGGCATGTCCTGCACATCTTTCTCCTGCTGATGGTTCCTCCTTGCTTAGCTCCGGTCCAGCTGCTCCTCTGGATATTCAAAGGGCTTCTGGACCATGAGCACAGCCTTCCTAACTGCCTCAGTCCGGTAGTGGTCCTTTGCGTCCAGGAATACCGCAGCATCAGCTGTCTGACTGTGCACGGTATGTCCTGGGCGCTCTGTCTCCGCTGACCGGTTATATGTACCTGGCAGTGTCCAGGGGAACTGAACCATCAGCTGTGGGGCTGTGCAGGACATGTGCCAGGCCCTCTGCCTCTGCTGCTCTGCCTCTCGCTCCTGTCTCTCTATCCACCCATGGGGCACCCGGCTCTTTGAAGGGTCTCTGGACATAGACCGCCTTCTTACACTCTCAGTCCGATAACAGTCCTTGATGAAGCCACCACAGCATCAGCTGCAGTGTGCTGCTTATCCATCTCATCTTTGCTGGTGCGTTCCGTGGAGTCTGAGTCCAGAGCCCTTAGTGCCTTCTGGACAAGTCTCAGCTGTCTCAGTTGAGCAGGGGTGTTGATGTCTGCCAGTGCAGAAATACTGTGGGCATGTCCTGCAGCTTTCTCCTGATGATGGTTCCTCCGTGCTTACTTCCTGGTCCAGCTGCTCCTCTGATAATCAAAGGGCTTCTGGACCATGAGCACAGCCTTCCTAACTGCCTCAGTCCGGTAGTGGTCCTTTGCGTCCAGGAATACCGCAGCATCAGCTGTCTGACTGTGCACGGTATGTCCTGGGCGCTCTGTCTCCGCACCGGGACCTCTGATGTACCTGGCTGTGTCTGTGCCCAGGAGAACCAAACCATCATCTGTGGGCCATGCAGGACATGTGCCTTTCTTTCTGCCTCTGCCACTCTGCCCCTCACTCGTCTCTCTGCATCCATCCACGGGCCCCGGCTCTTGAAGGGTCTCTGGACTATGAGCACCGCCTTCTTAACAACCTCAGTCTGGTAACAGTCCTTCGCATCCAGCAACACCACAGCATCAGCTGCAGTGTGCTGCTTCTCCATCTCCCCTTTCCTGGTGTTCTGGAGCCTACGTCCAGAGCCCTTAGTGCCTTTTGGACAAGTCTCAGCTGTCTCAGTTGAGCTGGAGTGTTGATGTCTGTTGGTGTGGGAAGGCTTTGGGCATGTCCTGCAGGTCTTTCTGTTGCTCCTGACTCCTCTGCACTTAGTTCCTGGTCCAGCTGCTCCTTCTGGGTATATCAGAGGGCTTCTGGACCATGAGCACAGCCTTCCTAACTGCCTCAGTCCGGTAGTGGTCCTTTGCGTCCAGGAATACCGCAGCATCAGCTGTCTGACTGTGCACGGTATGTCCTGGGCGCTCTGTCTCCGCTACCGGGCCTCTGATGTCCTGGGCTGTGTCCAGGGGAGCGGCGCCATCAGCTGTGGCACTGTGTGGTGCGTGTGCTGCTCTCACTGGCCCTGATACTGTGTGTGTTACTGCCAGTGTTGCATGCACCCTCTGCTCCAGGTGCTGTTCCTCCTGCAGCTCCTTGAGTCTCCGGTTCACATTTATCATTCTCCTCCAGCTTCCTCCTGTCACTCTCGCGTGTGTCGCCGATGCCGTGCCCAGGGTGTGGGCTGGCTGTTGCCGCTCTCTGTCTGGGTGCTGCAGCCAAGGCCCTGGGCACAGCCCTTGGGGTGCTCTTGGAGACAGACGTCTGTCTCTCTCGAGCCAGGGCACTGATGACTGTGGGGGAAGGAGACCCGAATGTGGTGTGATTTTTCGCTGTTCTGTTGCCCCTCCATGCTCGTTGCAGTGTGGCTCTTTGTCTTCCAGCTGCTGGCCAGCACCCTGTTTCACAGGCTGCTCCTCGTCCAGGCCTTCAGCCCTGACAGACTGGGCCGGCTCTGGCAGAGCCTGTTTGCGGCCTGTTGGCTGCTGCCGCTTGTGCTCTCCTTTGCCTTGGGCAGCATTAAGGCCTTCAGGAGAACACTCCTCGCCTTGCTGGGAGACATCTGGCTCCTTCAACCAGGCGTCCAGGAGTGTGGAAAAGGGATGGTGTAAGTGCGGGCCTGGCCTGCATCTGGGCGAGCTGCTGCCTGCTCCCCACCTGAGAGGGCTCTTCCTGAGCTGCTGGGCTGACAATGACTGTGCTGTCTTCTCCTGCACTGTCTTCATGGTGATGGACCAGAGATGACCCAGTGTCACTTGTCCCGTGGCTCAGGTCAGTGTCCAGTGCATCACTCCATTCCTCCTCCTCAGACAGCTCAGCATCAAGGGCATCTTCCCACTCCTTGGACAAGGCCGCTGGCTCACTGCTAGGAGCTTGGGCTCTCTGCCGCTCTGCTATCACTGTGTGCTTTATGGTGTCCTCAGTGAACCTCCTCCGTACCACCAGTGGTTGCTGTGGTGCAGTGCAGCCCAGCCTCATCCGTGGGAGGCTTGTGGCCCTGTCCTGCCTCATCTCAGTCTGTCCCATTCTGTCGCTGGCACTCACTGGCCCAGGTGCATCATCGAGCCCCCTGGAGCACCTCTGGGAGAAACCCTGTCCTTGGCCCTGTGGCTCCCTGTCTTCCACACCATCCTGCTGCAGCGGCAGGGTGGCTTCCCATGAGCCATGGGCCCCGAGGCTCCTGTCTGGCTCCTCTGAAGGCCCCCTCTTGAAGGACACGAGGATCTCCTTCAAAGCAGGCCCGTGCATCTTGTGCCCACACAGCCACAAAGTGCTTTGGTGGCACTCAACTTGCACTGTCAGCCTTGCTTGGTCCTGCTGTGCCCCTTGTCGCTCCTGTCCTGTCCCTGTATCTGCATTCCCGCTCGGGAAAGCTGATACGGACATGAAACTTGCCTGCGCCGGCTGCGCTGCCGGCCACTCCTCCTCCATGGCTGCTGTCTTTGGCGTCGTCTGCCGCAGACGGGTCGGTGTGGCCCTGGAAAGCTGCTGCTCCTGAGAGAGGTGCTCTCCTAGGACTGGGCATCCCAGAGCTCTCTGCTCCTTAACCGCCCTCACGACGGGGTCCCGTGTCACAATGGCCTCTCTTTATGATGGGCACTGCATCACAATGGGCCACTGTCATACAGGGCCACGCCTTAGCTGTGCCATTCTGTTATCTCATGCTGTCTTTAGAAAAACGATGAAAATTTAAATGATACGTAAACAAGTTGAGATAAGAGGAAACAGCTTTTTTAGGCTCTGGATTTCATTGGTGCTACCTATTGGCCTGACAAAAAGGACCCAAATCAATAACAGTGCAGATCTACCAGAAAGGGTGAAGAGGAAGGAAATGCTGTTATTTAATTATGTTTTGTCTATAAAACCCTTCCCAAGTAGGGATTATCTACAAGCAGGAGTTTATAAGCTTGTTCTGAGAAGCAAGAAATCCTTAGGCAGGGTTAGGGGTCATGACTATAATGAGACATTGCTTCCTCCTCATGCTTTGGGCTCTGGAATGCACTTCTTCCTTTGATCTTTCCAGCCCGTTACAAGCTTTTTCTCGGATTCTCCCTGACACCCATTCACCCAAAGTCCTGCCAGCATTCAAGACTCTTTGCTCTGTTATTTCATACTACAGAAATTATATTTAAAATCATAGTCACAGAAAACAAAGAATCATAGAATTTTGAGTGGAACAGAACTTTTAAAGGTCATCAGTCTAGCTCCCTTCAATGAACTGGCAGATACTCAAGCAGATCAGGTTGCTCAGAGAGAGCCCCATCCAGCCTGACCTTGAATGTTTCCAGGGATGGGGCACCTGCCAGCTCTCTGGGCAACCTACGACAATGTTTCACTACCCCTATTGAAAAATACATCTTTTCTAATCTAAACCTACTCTCCTTAGACTCAATCCTTGTATTGAATGCTGGAAAATTTATCAGTGATCGTAAAGAATCAGTTGTTTTCCTTCTGAAGAGTGCAGAACATCAGGCAGGAGAGATCTACTAGTGATGCTGTGTAGATTTCTAAAAACCAGAATGTGTGCCTGGAAAACGTACTGAATGTTAAACAATGAATTTGTTGCAGCCATTTAAACTGGACCCTGGCTTGAGGAGGAAATGGGGTGGAATACAATGTGGGTTCAACCATCTGGCCCTTTTTGGGAGTTTATACTGGATAGAAACTTTGTTAAGGAAAAGATACATCTCTTAGTGTCAGTAGCCAGATGGTGCTACTCCTCAGTCCTTAAAAGGATTATTATGATTTGAAAGGACAAATTGAGACAGAAAGTCCTTTGAAGTTCGAAAGAATTTTAAACAAAGGGAATGCAAGACACAATAATCAGGAGTCCGTTGTCTCGGTTTGGAGACAATGTTTTCAGAGGAAAACGTTACAGGGGAATGTTTCCTCTGAAATGAAAATTTATTTGATAATTTTTTCCACCAACGAGAAAGAGATGCTGGACAAAAAAAGGTGAAGAGAAAAAAGGTAGTTTATTAACAAGAACAAAAAAATACCACAGTGCCCACAGGACACAGATAAAGAGTAACCATTAGAGAACAAGGATACAGATAAAAAGTAACTGTCAGTTATTCAAACAAAAAAAAGAAACTCGCCACGCAGCAAAGCAGCGACTCCGCCCCCGGGAGAAAAATAAAACAAAAAGAAAACCCACATGGCGGTTCTGGTGACAGTGGCAAAATGGGAAAAAAAAAACAACCGAAAGAAAAGAAAAGTACCACAGTCCCAGCTTCCCAGTGAATGATGAATCAGAGGGCTCCGCATGCCTCCGCTGCCAGCCCGGTCCGCCCTGGAATCCTGGAACGAATGGAGCCGTGAGGCCCCCCCGGCGGGACCCAGGACCAGCAGGAGACGCAGAGGGGATGTTCGAGGAAAAGCCTCCGAAGCCAACCAACTGAGCCAGCAGAAACTGCGACACTGTAATTCTGCTCCACGCAGCAAGCCAGCGACTCCCACGACGAGAAGCAGAGAGAAAGAGAGAGAGAGAGAGAGAGAGAGAAGAGAGAGAGAGAGAGAGCAGCTTGAGCAGCCAGATCGCGTGGCAGCCCTGGCAGTTAAACTGTCCGCTGTGGCTTCCCAGCAGCCCCTGCTCCTTCTTCCGGGTTACATGTTAAAGAAACAAACATCTTTTTTGGCGTATATGGCAACGGAAAAGGAATACAGAACAAAACTGGCACCAAAAAATCAACCCAAGACATTCGTCTGGACCTCAAACAATAGTTTAGAATCCAGAGTGAGGCAAATCTCGACATGAACACACTTCAGCAATGAGAACTGTTCTTGCAAATTACAACTGATCACAGATTAAGGCAGATTAATTCAGCTGAATTCTTTTTGTGTCTGTCATGCTCCTAACTTCCATTTTTCACTTCCTTTAATGAGACATTCCAAACATTACTTCAAATCATTGCTGAATACAACCTCTTTAATTTCAAAAATCATTTACTGGAAATGATGTCCTTTTTATGATAATTCTTAATAAAAGGACACTGAATGGTATATTGTTCTTTGAGAGCTGTCCCAAACACTTTCTAACCCTCGACAGGTTTTGTGTATGTTTACTGTCTAGTTCCTTTGATTACTTATCTTCAAGCAGAGCCACCATATAAACCTCTAGAAAGTTCCAATTTAGAAACACTTTTGCAGATATTGTATCTCTAGCTGAATTATTTTCTCCTCGTATTTTTGCTACAAGAACATTAGCTTTCCGTCACCTATCCCTCAGGTGAAAATCATCATAACTGCATTTCCGTGATGTTACAACCATTGCTGAAAACAAAGGTCCAGGCAATACAGAAAAGAGTGCAAGGCACAGCAGAAAGCCCTGCGTTAGGAAGATCTTTTTTTCCCCACAATTATTTTAAGGCATAGCAAACCAAACAGATTTGTCCTATTGATGTTATGACTCAGATTGAGGAACAAATCATTTTCGATATAAAATATTTTCTGGACCTGCCAGGTCTCTAGATAAGCTAAGTAAACCTCATAAAACACCACTTTTAGCTTTTGTAAGGCTAGATTGTCAATGATTTATATTAAGCTCATTGTCAGCATTTTGTCATGGCTTTCCTTCTCTTTAGCATGCCTGCATGTACATACAAATATGCACACACACCAATATATGTTCTCACCTTCTACACCACTCTCATGAGACCTGGAGTATTATATCCAGCTTTTCATCTCCCAAGAGAGGAAGAACATGGATCTGGTTGTGCAAATCCAATAATGAACATGAAGATAGTCTAAGGAGAACCTGTCCTTCAAGGACAAGCTGAGAGAATTAGGGTTCTTCAGCCTGGAGAGAAAAGGTTCCAGGGACACCTCAGAGCACCTTTCAGTGAGGTGCAAAGGTGGGGCTACAAGAAGGCTGGAGAGGGACTTTTATAAAGGCATGGTGTGATAGCACAATGGGAATGGCTTTAAACTGAAAAAGGTAGGTTTAGATTAGGTATTAGGAAGGATTTCCTTAGCATGAGGGTAAATGAGGCACTAGCACAGGCTGCCCAGAGAAGCTGTGGCTGTGCCCCATCCCTGGAAGTGTTCAAGGCCAGGCTGGATGGAGCTCTGAGCAACTTGGTCCTAGTGCAGTGTCCCTGTCCATGGCAGAGGGGTTGAAACAGGATGATCTTTGAAGCCTCTTCCAACCTATGATTCCATGTAGCAATAAAACACACAATTCAATATGCTTAGTTTTCCCTTGGGAAAAATAACAGCCATAATCATCTCTTTGCTTTCACAATACATTTTACATCCTATGGAAGTGATCTTTACAGAGCCACTGTTCATCACGTGACAGCTCTGACAGGACAGCTGTTTCTTTAGAATCCTGCGTCTGAAAGTACTAATGCCTTTAAAAATATTCACCAGAGTACATCAAAGGTTAACAATTTTTGCTGCTCAAATTATAGTGAAAGTGCCAAAGCAACTGGTGTAATGAAATTTGTAATATACTAGAGCAAACCAGACTGAAAATAGTGCTTTTAATTTTAATTTCTGACACATTTTTGTTCAACTTGCAAAGCATTTTGCTGTTACTGTTGAAAAGCATGAGACCTATACAATAATTTTAATTTTAAATGTTCCAAAGGGAAATGTGCTTCAGATGACGACACTGGTTTGAGCCATAAAGTAAGTAATGTTTGGACTTTGAATGCAGATCTCGGTTCAGTTTCCTCTGTATATGTCCAGTTCTTTTCTGGTTTGGGGCAGGGCCATTTCTAAATATACCAAAATTAAAATTTATGAAAATTTAAATAAAGATGTTGACTGTTTGCACAAGAAACAAAATGAATCACTGAATTATTATTGGTATGTATGTGATAATATCAAGTGTTAGGTACAGCATGCCTTTTCAATTTACTCGTACTCGTATCTGTCCGGAGCCCTGGGTGCAGTCGAAGCGAGGATCACGGTGGCGGGCGAGGTCGGGGCAGGCAGGTGGCTCAGGCAGGACAGGCAGTGCTGGGTCAGGAGACGGAGGGAGCGAAGCAGACGCTGCACTCGAAGCTCAGAGTGCAGCCGGTGTCCTGCCAAGCGCCCAGCAGGAGAGAAAGGCAGATAAATGGGGGCAGGCGAGAGCTAGCGAGGGCAGAAGCTAAAAGACAGGCTGGAGCTGGGGCAAAAGGGGAAAAAGCTCTAGGGCCAGGGGAACACCACAACAAAAAAACACGCCTCAGCACCAGACCCCCACCAGTAAACAAAATTTGAGTCCAAACCTCAAACCACCCCGAAGCTCACGGCGCAGTTCTTTCTTAGAATCCCTGGCCATTCCCAAATCCGCCTGCTGACAGGACACAATTGGCTCACTCCAACTCTCCTCTGCAGTGCATTGGTGGGGACCTTCCACCATCCCATTGCAGAAGCGTCTCTCAGGGGTGCAGTCTCCTGACTGCTTGCCCCACAGGAGGTGTTGCCAGGCAAAGTCACCCCAGAGACAAGGCTTTGCCCATGTCCTGGCTGCCTCCTGCAAATCTCACGTGTGCACCCCTTCCCCCACATGCCTCGTGACAACCAGTGTTGAGGCAAACAAAACATTAAAATGGCTCCTCACAACGTCATTAAATCCACAGAAGACTACTGTATAGTCAGTGAAAATGCATTCTCTCTCCATATGGATATTAGTTATTCTTATGCAGTTACATTTTTACACAGTCAATAAGCTGTATCCACTACACAATGAATGGCCCCAGTGAATAATTATTTCCATACAGCTTCTAACAATGGTGATAACCAAAGCACATGGCAATAAAGAATATGATCTTGTAAGGGAAATGGCCATTACTGTGACTCAGTACCACCCACACCTACCAGGTCATTCATCTCAGAGAAATATTTGTCACATCAGTTACTATTGTATGGCTGATAAAAAATTGATCTATACTGAACAGGTGTAATAAATAAAGTTTGGTTCATGAAATCGCAGTAGAAAATTGCTACATACTTTGTTGGGACAGTTTGGCAGCCCAGCACAGTTTGCCAAGCGTGTCGGGACTTGCATGTCCTGTTTGTGCAGTGAACTTGCGTGGCTTCTTTGAGTATCTAGGGGGAAGGGCACTGAGGCCGTGTGAGAAAGAAGAGGAGCTTGCATCCACCCAAGTGCAGCAGAAGACCCCCTAGCAACAACACAGTGCAGACGCAGTACGATCTCTAAAAGTGCCACGTGACCCAGAAACAGAGACTGTACAAAAGGAAGGACTCAGACCACATGCAGCGCGGTGTCGTGGGGAGAGTACAGACTCACCCAGCCCGCCCAGCGCTGCTTTGACCATTATCCGCTTGCTTAATAAACCAAATTATACTTGATTGGATCCCGTCTCTGATTGATTATTGAGACATAATTTATAACAATTTGGTGCCGTGACTCGGATCAGGATACTTCATTGGAGACCCCTTCAACGGGAGATGCCCCGTTCGTTGTTATAACAGCCCATTACAGCCATTTTCAGAGGGTACTCCTCTGAAACTCTGACCGACGAACCTAAATTCAGATAGTGGTCAAAGGAACCCCCTTAATCTTTGCGCATGAAGTTCTGAACGAAGACGCAGGATGCATGAGTATGTGTTAGTAAATAACACAGGGGATCCGTTCGGTTGGGGTGGTTATCTCAGAGTGCGGTGTCTAAGACATCCAAACTAGGACGAGGCGAGCGTGGACTCCTATGTAGTGCAGTTCCCAACTCCTGCGAGGGACTGGGCCACGAACAGGAGGACGTACTTGTGTGTGTGTAAAAAGGCACTCTGGAAGATGGGACAGGGGGAAGAGCAAGTCCTCTGCATCCATGGTGGGGGAGCCCCATGCAAGACTCCCGGATATACCTCCAGATAGCCCATTAGGGTTAATGATAAAATTTTGGAATAGTTATCCTTCTAGAAAGGGGAAAAGTAAAGCAAAAATGATTAATTATTGCATGATGGTTTGGGGTGGAAAACAGATTGGAGGAAATGTTTATTGGCCAGTATTTGGGTCCTTTGAGGATTGGAGTTGTCAAGGTTTGAACATCTATGTAAATTCTAAGGAGCCTTTAACCAGGCAGAGAATGATTATGCCGCCCTACGGATAGTTGGTGAAACTAGGGCAGGGTTATTTGTTTTAAATAAAGAAAAATCTAAGAAAAGAGACACGGAAGGAATGCCCCTACCTAACGTCCCTACAACTCCTCCTCCTGATCCCGTCCCCCCACCAAGTACAACCCATGCCGATTCCAAATGGGGAGGATGAATCCTCACCTCCTGAAAGGCGAGTTACAAGAAGTCAAACTAGAGCTAATGTATATCCCCTCAGAAAGATGGGCATGGGCATGATTAATCAGCCTGGAGGAGGACAAGCGCCTGGTATAGGTTATATAACAGTCCCCCTGAATTTGGCGGATGTAAGATCCACACGAGGCATTCTGTTTACTGCCGAAGAAAGGAGACTGATAAGGGCAGCTGGTATGAGAATTTGGGAAAATACACATCCGCAAGGCCCTATTGGAGATGTAAAATGGCCCCTCCAANGATAAGGGCAGCTGGTATGAGAATTTGGGAAAATACACATCCGCAAGGCCCTATTGGAGATGTAAAATGGCCCCTCCAATGGCCTAATTGGAATAACCAAGACCCAAATGATAGAGCACACATGCAGGATTTAAGAACCATCATTGTACAGGGAATTAAGGAGGCTGTCCCAAGGGGACAAAACATGATGAAGGCATTTAATGAACAACAAAAGAAAGACAAGGACCCTACTGAGTGGCTAGAGAAGCTGTGGAGGAATCTGCAGCTATACTCTGGAGTGGATCCTGATTCTCCAATAGGGCAGGCCTTGCTGAAAACCCAGTTTGTAGCAAAGGCATGGGTAGACATTAGAAAGAAGTTAGAGAAATTGGAGGACTGGCAAAATCGGGGTCTAGATGAATTATTAAGGGAAGCACAGAAATATATGTAAGAAGGGATGACGAAAGTCATAAGAAGCAAGTTAGAATGATGGTGGTGGCAGTATGGGGAGGAAAAGAAAGATCAAATTTGGGCACACAACCAGAGCAACGGTCCTCGAGACCACCTAGAAACCCTGAGGTACAAAGCTAAAGCAAGGTTGTCTGTTACTACTGCCAGAAGAAGGGACATATGAAGAGAGACTGCTGCCAGCAGATAATGGACATAAAGATGTTTAAAGAGGAATAGGGGTGTCAGGGGCTCTATTTGTTGGGGTCCAGGAAAACATCAGAACCCGTGGTAAAACTTAGGGTAGGACCCCAGCAACAAGAAATAGAGTTCTTCATAGATTCTGGAGCAGAGTACAAACATTACCTATAGGTTGCAAAACATCTAAGAATACAGTTCAAGTAATTGGAGCTAAAGGAGCACCATCCAGTATCCCTGTAATAAAAGATATAGTATTTGAAATGAATTCTAAAATAGGAATCAGCTCCCTCCTATTGGTACCAGAGGCCAAATATAACCTCCTAGGGAGGGACCTAATTGTAGAACTTGGAATAGGATTGGAAATAAAAGAACAAGGATTAAACAAGATATATTCCTTAAGTACAGAGGATGAACAACGAATAAATCCCAGGGCATGGTACACTCCAGATTCAGTCGGGAGATTGGAAACTGAACTCTTCAAAATTACGCTTACAAATCCAGATGTCCCAGTAAAAATAAAACAATACCCTATACCCGAGGATGGGCACCAGAGATTACAATCGGAAATCAAACAATTGATAAAACAGGGGATTTTGGAACCTTGTATGTCCCCATTTAATACTTCAATCCTGCCGGTAAAGAAGCGGATGGTAGTTATCGACTAGTCCATGACCTATGGGAAATCAATAAAAGAACAGTTGAATGGTTCCCCGTGGTGGCTAATCCACACACTATCCTCAGTCAATTAGGCCCCCACAACTGCTGATATAGTGTAATTGATTTAAAAGATGCATTTTGGGCTTGCCCCTTAGATGAAAGCTGTCGGGATTATTTTGCATTTGAATATGAAGATCCGGATAGTCACATAAAACAGCAACTACGATGGACTGTCCTTCCCCAGGAATTTACAGAATCCCCCAACCTGTTCAGACAAGCCCTGAGCCAAGTTTTACAAAACCAAGTGGGGCCAGGGATGAAATTAATACAATATGTAGATGATTTGCCAATAACAGGTAACCAGGAGCAAGTAGTTAGACAAGAAAGCATCAATTTATTAAATTTCCTGGGAACCCAGGGACTGAAGGTTTCCAAGTCTAAATTACAATTCACTGAACGAGATGTAAAATACTTAGGACATAAGCTGATTGGGAGCACCAAGAGACTGGATCCTGACAGAGAACGAGGAATCTTGTCAATGCCAACCCCCAGAACAAAAAGACAGATTAGGCAACTATTAGGACTATTTGGATATTGCTGACAATGGATTGAAAATTACAGTTAAAAGGCAAAATTTTTATATGAAAAGTTAACAAGAGATGGATTAATGAAATGGACTCCCCAGGATGAGATCAGTTTTCAAAAGTTAAAACAGGAATTAATAAGTGCCCCGGTACTTAGTTTTCCGGATATTAAAAGGCCCTTTTATTTGTTTGTAAACACTGAAGAAGGGACAGCATTTGGGGTACTGGCACAGGAATGGGCTGGGAGTAAAAAGCCGTTGCATACCTGTCAAAGCTATTAGACCCAATAAGTAGAAGCTGGCCTACATGCCTGCAAGTAGTTGCAGCAGCCGCCGTGATAATAGAAGAAGCTCTCAAAATCACGTTCAGGGGATATAACATTAACATTAGAGGCATACTAGCACAAAAAGCTAAAAAGTGGATTACAGACGCCCGATTACTGAAATATGAAAGAATCTTGATTACATCCCCTAAGCTCAGTTTGGAAACAGCCTCAGTACAAAATCCAGCTCAATTTTTATATGGGAACCCTGGAAACAACACTTTAGGACATGACTGCTTACAAACTATAGGAAAACAAGCAAAAATAAGGCCAGACCTTGAGGAGGAGGAATTGGGAGAAGGGTTTAAATTGTTTGTAGATGGATCCTCGTGAGTAATCGAAGGGAAGCGAAAATCGGGATATGCAATAGTAGACGGGAACAAGCTTGAGGTACTCCAATCCGGCCTGCTCAGCCCTAGTTGGTCAGGACAAGCGTGCAAATTATACGCAGTTTTAAGGGTATCACAACTTATAGGGAAAGAAGCAAGAACTCTATATACAGACTCAAAACACGCTTTAGGGGTAATACATACTTTTGGAAAAATCTGGGAAGAAAGGGGCCTTATAACCTCACGAGGAAAAAGCCTAGTACATGAGAGGCTAATCAAGGAAATTCTTAAAGCCATTCGATTGCCCTCCAAACTTGCAGTGGTCCATGTGAAAGGGCACCAAAGGGGACTAGGAGCAGCAGTCAGAGGCAATAACCTTCCTGATGAAGAAGCTAAGAGTGCTGCCTTACTCCCACTCCGAATAGGGAACCAAAAGGAGAACTGTCCCACATGTAAAGACGACCCAGACGGCCCTCCTTGTCATGCATGCTGGGACAACTATGGATGGGAAAGTTTAGTCTGTGCGTGTGAGAACCCCTCTAAAGATTGGTGTTATATACATGGGAAAATACATGCCCATATTCCCCAGTTATTGAGTTTCACTATTGCCGAGCAGGAAAAATTAAAGCAAGCAGGTATTAAGCCTAACGCAGAGGGTAAATGGCTTTTAGAGGATGGCAGAGAAATCCTGTCAAAACCTATGGCCTTAAGAATCTTGAGAAGGCTCCATGAGAAGACACATTGGGGAATCCAGGCTTTAGTAGATCAATTTGCAATTAAGTACCTGTGTATGGGAATTTATGATTTGGCCAAACAGATTACTATGGGATGTGTTACCTGTCAACGGGCGAATAAGCAACAATTGCGAGAAAGAATACGTGGGGGAAGAGAGCTGGGCCACGGACCCTTCTCGCATATTCATATTGATTTCACGGAGTTACCTATGGTTGGAAGACATAGGTACTTGCTGGTAATGGTAGACCACCTTACCCATTTTGTGGAAGCCTTCCCAACAACGAGGGCTACTGCGCAGACAGTTGCAAAAACTCTGCTAGAGCAAATTATACCCAGATATGGAATTGTAGAAGTAATTGATTCGGACAGAGGACCACATTATGTGTCCAAAATTACTAAAGCCATATCCGAAGTCCTCGGAATCGCTTGGAAGTATCGTAATCCCTGGCACCCCCAAAGCTTGGGAAGGGCGGAAAGAATGAATAGAGAAATAAAGAAACAACCTACCAAATTAAGAAATCATAATTTCCCTGTATATGAACCCTGCAACCATACACCTAAGGAGTGATGATTTGTTTCGTGAGCAATATGCTAGTAACTATTTTGTTAGGTGTAATACCCCAGATTGCGGTTGCTATTCTTTTGTTTGTTTTATTTGTAAAGTGTGCTGGGAGCGATGGTGAACCCATTGTCAGAGAAGAAGGCCTCCTAGAGGAGTTTGCCACGTGTTATGAATTGGAACGACAACAAACATCGTGTATAGTACAACTGGCAACCAAAACCAGACAATTGGAACAAGGATCCCCAGAATATTGGTATATTTATGCATTGGGGGTACATCCAGAAAGGTAGTGTTACCATGCTAACGAACCCACACCAATGGTGGCAGAAATCGTTAGTGGAAACTGAAGAAAGGCTCTGGCGCACCTGCCTTGTCGGGGTATCATAGTTAAACACATTAACTGGGACAGCTATAAGAAAAAATCCTTTTCCCATAGATCCCCAGAAGAATACTCTTGCTGTGAAGAAGATGGAAATCCCCATGGTCCGCGGCAACCGGGTTGACAGGCGAGGAAGAGGAGTAAGAACGAAGAGGGGAAAAGAGACATATGGGACTAGGAAAAGATTTGGAATGAGCTGCCCCAAACTGCAGGAGAACCTGAGACAGGAATAGAAGTGCATGACAAAAAGAGGGGATAAGTTTAAAATGGATAAGAACAAAATGCACAAAAACATGGGACATCACCCTCCTATTATGCTTTTATTATAATATTATGCTGTGGAGAGCTTTTACGAGACCTGGCTATGTGACACAGGTCACGTAGGCAGTATGGAGATGCCTGACTATAGGGCTAGCCGTTAGCCAATAACAGCAGTGGCAATGCAACATCAGGCAGCTCCTGCCCCCTCCCCATAAGGTCTTATAGCAGCAGACATATGGCTAATGCAATACCTGTGGCTGATGCAACACCCCGCCATATAAGGAAGTTGATGATGAGGTTTGAATGTTGTCCAATGAGAAGTTTGATTTTGTAATATTCATGAGGTTNTGCCTGACTATAGGGCTAGCCGTTAGCCAATAACAGCAGTGGCAATGCAACATCAGGCAGCTCCTGCCCCCTCCCCATAAGGTCTTATAGCAGCAGACATATGGCTAATGCAATACCTGTGGCTGATGCAACACCCCGCCATATAAGGAAGTTGATGATGAGGTTTGAATGTTGTCCAATGAGAAGTTTGATTTTGTAATATTCATGAGGTTAATTAACGTTGTTCTATATAGGACATGTTGGATGATGCAATAAATGAGTTCGGCAGATCATCTCATGGTGGTCAGTGTGCTGATTCTCCCGTCGTTTCCCGACAAATGGTGAGCCCGACGTGATCGAGGAAAAGGCAGTGACCGCGCAGGACGTGGACACCAGCAACCACGGTCGGGCCCTTCTGGGGACAAATGGTCATCAGCGACCACTGTTGGACGACGTAAGTGTTCCAGGTTCCTAAGCAGCGGGAACGGCTGAAGTACCAATAAGAGAAGATCGCAGTACCGAGCCCCGGGCAACCTCATCGGAGGGTACCAGCCGAAGGTGTGCTGCCGGACCTTGAGAGGCTGCAATAGCGCGCTAACATTTTAAATATGGAAAGGCAAGCGGCATACGACTTGTTTATTTGCTTTTTAAAAAAGCGGCAGATAAAAAGTATCGACCTCCGTAAGGAGTTGCCAGATCTTTTAAATTATGGATCAGGGTTGCTTTCAGAACCCGCACTCAGTGAATGAATTAGGGGAATGGAAAAGATTGGGCGATGAGATTCGGGATGCCTTGTCGGAGGATGATAAAATGGCCAAAAGAATGGGGAAACTATGGAGGGTGGTCCACGAGGAGATTTTACAACATCAGGCGGAAAAGAGAGCGGTCCAGCAGGCTAGTGCTGCGCGAGAGAAAAACCTGGAGTTTGTTTCTAACTGGTCAGATTGTCCCCTGCCCCCCGTTGTCTCCACTGTCAGGCTGCCATCGTCAGCCACCGGGGGAGCTAGTGAGTCTCCTCAGGCGGTTGCTCCGCCCACACCAACTGCCTCCCTCCTTCCGGAGCCGGAAGCACCCCTGCCACCATCGCCGCCCACATCCGGAGGCGGGGCAGGAAGTGACTCAACGGAAGTCACGGGGTGGGGGAGGAAGGAAGTCCCCCAGACAGGAAATGACCTGATAAACTCCATCTCCTGGAGGAGGAGAGACGTGGACTGCGGTGGCTGAAGATTGTTTAAATAGTGGAGACAGCGAGGGCATGGATGCAATTAAAGACATTGCGTGCCCTGTGGTTTTTAATCCAGCACTATAGGGGGAGGTGGATGCTACCATCACCGCCCTAGACTGGAAGCTCTTGTCTCAACTACGAGCTACAGTCAGCCAATATGGGGTTACAAGTGAACCAGTCAAGCAGATGCTTGATTATATCTGGGGTACACAGCTCTTACTACCAGCTGATTGCTGGGGCATCTCAAAGCTCATTTTTACACAACACCAACTGTGGGAAATATCTATGGAACATGGCTGCGTGGCGGGGCTCATGACCAGCGTGGGGCTGCCTAGCTTCCGAGTCAGCCAACCACAGCAAAGCTAATGTAACAACAGGCAGACAAGCAGCTCCTGCCCCCTTTTCCGTTAGGTCTCTTAACGGACCCCCTGGCTGATGCAATACTCTTGGCAGGTGGTAACATTCCACCCCTTATAAAGAATTTTAATGATACGTTTTAAAGTTGACCAGTGAGAAGTGTCTACTTGGAATATTCATGATGTTCCTTAGAGTGGTTATAAAAGGCGTGTTTGGCGTTAATAAAGTTGAGTTCTGGCAGATCATTCTGTGGTGGTCAGTGTGCTGTTCTCCCAGCGCTTCCCGAAAACCAACAGCTCTTGTTTGATGCACATTGGCAGGCCCTCTGCCAACAGTGTGTAATGACAGGCCGTGCCCACAGGGATCCCCTCCAGGGAGTTACCTTGGACAAATTGCTAGGTCGCAGGCCACACTTGCGCACCGAGGCTCAAGTCTTGATGGGCCCGGATAAAAGCCGGGAGTCTATGCGCCTGGCAAGAATGGGCACAGATAAATAAAGGAGCCAGGAGGTATCCCCGCATATATGAGCATTAAGCAAGGTAGAAGCGAAGCTTTCGGCACTTTCATTGACTGAGTGGCTAGTGCAATGCAGAGAGCTGGAGTTCCAAATTATATAGCACCACCATGCTCAAACAGTGCGCACTTCAAAATTGCAATCCTATCACTAGAAGTGTGCTGACCACCTTGGGACCGGACTGGTCTATAGAGGACGCCCTTGAGCGCATAGCTCATATTCCAGGAGGGCCACAGGCGATGTTGGTTGAAGCAAATAAGGAGTTGGGGATAGGCTTAAAAGAACAGGACCAAGCCAGCCATAATCAGGTATTAGCCGCTCTTGCACCTCTACAAGGTGCAGCAACGTTCAGCTCCGTACCTCCACCCAGTGGCAAAATGAGATGCTACCGCTGTGGAGAGCCGGGACACTTACGCCACCAATGCTGGACCTCAGGACTGTGGTGCCACAAATGCCGCTCCAACTCCCATAACACCGGAGTCTGCCGTCGGCAGTCGGGAAACTCCAAGACCAGCACGCCAAACCACCACAGCAGACGCGCTGGGACAGAAGTAGCTGCGATGACCCGACCTGAGCTTTACAGCCTGCCAGCTCCCTCCAACCAGCAACCAGCGGAAGCCTCGGGATGGACCTGGCAGCAGCAGTAGAGACCACGCTCCTGACAACGCAGCCCCAAAAGATCGCTACAGCTATCAGAGGACCTATCTCAATCAATGGCCAAGCAGTTGGAGCATTAATCATAGGAAGATCATCGGCATCCATGCTGGGATTGTTTGTACTGCCTGGAGTAGTTGACGCTGACTATACGGGAGAAATTATGGTCATGGTTCACACTCCCTTTCCTCCCGTGACCATCCAGAAGGGACAGCGGATTGCCCAGGTGGTACCTTTAGTACAAATGACGGAGGGCATTGCCCCCATTAAGGACACCCTAAGGGAGAGGGGTGGTTTTGGGTCGACAGGAGGTCTCACTCTGCTTACACTGAACTTGCATGAGAGACCCAGACGGAGGATAATATTGACTTACCAGGGAAAAGAGCACACCCTTACAGGCTTTCTTGACACTGGAGCCGATTCAAGTATTGTAGCTCCACAACACTGGCCAGCTCACTGGCCAGTACAGATAAGTACAACAACTGTCACGGGTGTTGGGGAGATGACTCTTGCTAGCCGATCGCCCGCTGTCCAAGTGACAATTGACGGGAAAACAGTTGCTGCTGTTTTTTCCATTGTTCAGCTCCCTCTGACTGTTCAGTGCCTTATTGGATGGACATTCTCACTCAACTTGGTGTTGTCCTCACCAATGACCACCCTTTAGTTTAATGGCCATTGCTCGAACTTTCCTGATCCCCATCACTTGGAAAACCGATACACCAGTGTGGGTGAAGCAATGGCCCCTAAAAGAGGAAAGTTTACACCATGCTCATCAACTTGTTCAACAACAATTACAACAAGGGCACTTACGATTATCTACTAGCCCGTGAAATACTCAGATTTCTGTAGTCCGAAAAAAGTCAGGGAAGTACCGTTTATTACAGGACTTAGGTGCCGTTAATGAACAGATGCAACCCATGGGAGCATTACAACCCGGCTTACCCAGTCCCTCCATGTCACCCTATAATTGGCCCCTATTGATCATAGATCTAAAGGACTGCATTTTTACAATCGCGTTACATGACAATGACACCCGACACTTTGCGTTCACACTGCCAACATTAAATAGGGAGGGGCATGATCAGCGATTTGAGTGGACAGTCTTGCCGCAAGGCATGCACAACAGCCCGACATTATGCCAAGTCTTTGTAGATAATGCCCTGCAACCCTTGAGAAAGCAACGGCCTCACATAATTAAATACCACTACATGAACGACGTGCTGTTTGCTCAGCCTAAAGAATTTACAAACCAACAGGTGGAATTTATTAAGGATACACTAGCCCAAAACAACTTGGTCATTGCTCCTGAAAAAATACAGTTGACTGCTCCTTGAAAATATTTAGGATGGACTTTGTCCCAGCAAATTGTGACTCCACAGAAATTAATCCTTAAAACACCCCTAGAGACACTTAACGATGCCCAGAAACTATTCAGGGACTTACAATGGCTCAAGCCAGTAGTCGGGATACAAAATGAACCGCTGGAAGAACTGCGCCCACTACTTAAAGGTAATGATCCCTGCAAAACAATTATATTAACCTCTCTCCAGCAAAAGGTACTTCAACAAATCACAGACTGTATAACGCAGGGACAGGTTTGTCGCCGTGATCCTTGTCTCCCCATAGACCTCACAATTTGGTATGGAACATCACATTTATTGGGTGCCTTAACACAATTGTTAAAGAAAGTGGGGGAGACCTGGGTACTGGAGTGGATTTCTCCACCATTACAACAATCTAAGACTTTAGTTTCAAAAATCGAAGTGCTGGCACAGCTAATAAAAAGGGGTGTGAACGATATTTTACAGATAACCGGTCAGGAACCTACAACTATTCGACTCCCAATGAAAAAGGACTCCTTGCACTGGTACTTACAAAATAGCCAGGACCTACAGGAAGCTGTACTGGAATCCGGCAGCATAATTACAACAGAATTTTTTTAGGAACCTACAACTATTCGACTCCCAATGAAAAAGGACTCCTTGCATGGTACTTACAAAATAGCCAGGACCTACAGGAAGCTGATATTGGAATCCGGCAGCATAATTACAACAGAAAACATCAAAACACCCCCACTGCATTGGATAGGAGAACTTAACTGGATACAGCCACAAAAAGAAAGGAGGAACCCATTCCGGGTGCCCTTACAATATACACAGATGCAGGAAAAAGATCAAGGACAGCCGCTATTACCTGGCAGGAGCAGCAAACTTGGAAACACAAAATTCTGCCCGCTGATGAGAGAGACACTTTACAAATTTTAGAATTGTTGGCAGTTACTTGGGCAAGGATAAACTTTAGGGACCTGGTAAATGTGGTAACAGATTCGCTTTATGTAGCTGGGGTGGTCAAAAGAATAGAGGATGCTGCAATTAAGGAGGTTACGAACCCAAGATTGTTTAAGTTATTTTTGCAGTTGCAAAGGGCTTTAAAGTTGAGGGAACAGCCTTATTCCATTGTTCACATCAGGAGTCATAAATGGGACATTGGCTTGGGAGAAGGAAATGGCCGCGCTGATAAGTTGGTGACATAGGAACCTACAACTATTCGACTCCCAATGAAAAAGGACTCCTTGCACTGGTACTTACAAAATAGCCAGGACCTACAGGAAGCTGTACTGGAATCCGGCAGCATAATTACAACAGAAAACATCAAAACACCCCCACTGC
>CM019236.1:51998175-52023256 GCA_009741485.1 Malurus cyaneus samueli | reverse complement strand
GTCTCCAAGAGCACCCCAAGGGCTGTGCCCAGGGCCTTGGCTGCAGCACCCAGGACAGGAGAGCGGCAACAGCAGCAGCCCACACCCTGGGCACGGCATTGGCCGGACACACGCGAGAGTGACAGGAGGAAGTTGGAGAGAACGATTATAAATGTGAACCGGAGACTCAAGGAGCTGCAGGAGGAACAGCACCTGGAACAGAGAGTGCATGCAACACTGGCAGTAACACACAGAGTAGCAGGGCCAGTGAGAGCAGCACACGCACCGCACATCCCCACAGCTGATGGCGCCGTTCCCCTGGACACAGCCCAGGACATCAGAGGCCCGGTAGCGGAGACAGAACGCCCAGGACATACCGTGCACAGTCAGACAGCTGATCTGCGGTATTCCTGGACGCAAAGGACCACTAGGACTGAGGCATTAGACATGGCTCCATGGTCCAGAAGCCCTCTGAATACCCAGAGGTGTGGGGAGCTGAGGTTGTGCAGATAAGGACCTGAGAGACTGGAAGTGTCTGCGAATGAGCAAAAGGTAGCTAACTGGCTACGAGCGGCAGCTGCAGTTGACTGTGCAGTAGGCCTGTCGTGGAGCCCGTGATGGCTAGACCGAATGACAAAGGAAAAGGGAAGTGAGCTCGAGAGACCTGTAACAGGAGTTTGCCAAAAAGGCACTATGCATCATGCAAGGCATTATAAATGTAGTTATTGTACTATCGTTAGAAACGTTAGAGAAGTGGTTATTAGCATAGAAAGCACAGCGTATAAAAGCCGTGCTTGTGCGTGCAATAAATGAGATTTGCCAGATCAAGTGGTCGTTGTGCATCTCTCCCATCGCCTGACAAATGGTAGCTCTGACACACAGGAGCAGCTGGACCAGGAAGTAAGCACAGAGGAACCATCAGCAGGAGAGATGTGCAGGACGTTCCCAAAACCTTTCTGTACCGGGAAAAATCAAATAATCCAGCTCAACTGAGACAGCTGAGACTTCTCCACAAGGCACTAAGGGCTCTGGACTTAGACTCCATGGAACGCACCAGGAATGGGGAGATGGAAAAGCAGCACTCAGCAGCTGATGCTGTGGTGTGGCTGGATGCGAAGGACTGTTACGGACTGAGATTGTTAAGAAGGCGGTGCTCATAGTCCAGAGACCCTTCAAAGAGCCGGGTGCCCCGTGGGTGGAACAGAGACAGGAGCGAGAGGCAGAGCAGCAGAGGCAGAGGGCCTGGCACATGTCCTGCACAGCCCCACAGCTGATGGTTCAGTTCCCTCAGACACAGCCAGGTACATCAAAGGTCCGGTAGCGGAGACAGAGCGCCCAGGACATACCGTGCACAGTCAGACAGCTGATGCTGCGGTATTCCTGGACGCAAAGGACCACTACCGGACTGAGACAGTTAGGAAGGCTGTGCTCATGGTCCAGAAGTCCTTTGAATATCCAGAGGAGCAGCTGGACCAGGAACTAAGCACGGAGGAACCATCACCAGGAGAAAGATGTGCAGGACATGCCCAAAGCCTTTCTGCACCAACAGACATCAACACTCCAGCTCAACTGTGACGACTGAGTCTTGTCTGGAGAGCACTGCGCTTAGCCTCTATTGCCACATCTGGCAAAGGAAGGAAGGGGAAGAACCCAAAGCTGATGCCGTGGATGTACTGCACACAGCTGAGTATATCCAGAGAGATGCCCTGGACAAGTCTAAACCTGAGTTCCATTATCCAGCCTGCAGATTGCAGAACACCATAATGTGGACGAAGGCAGTAGGCATGTGCCCTCAGCAGTAACACCAACTGCAGCAGCTGTGGAACGCCGAGTGCATGAGACACAAAGCGCCTCAGCTGACGGTGTGGTGTGGCTGCATGCAAAGGACTGCTACAGGACTGAGAGGATTAAGCAGGCCAGGCTTATGGTCCAGAAACCATTCCAGTACCCAGAACATCTGCAGAATTAGGAAGAAAGCATGGACAGGGGAAATGTAGCAAGAGGCACAACAGCAGAGACAAACCTTTAAACTTCTTTTGTAAATGCAAAAGAACTTTTCAATCCTGAAGGAAGCGAATATGGCTCCTGGGTGACTGGAGAATTTGGCCTCTGAGGCAAGTGTTTTTAAAGCGGTAAAAGCCCCAGACAGAGCAAGCAGAGGAAAAGAAGGAAAAGAAGTGGGAACTGTGGGAGGCTTTGCCTTCTCAGTATCCTCCAGCAGCCCCCACTGCTCCAGCAGTGCCCCCTCCCACCAGTGGAGAGCCACACCAAACACCAGGGGAAGCTCAGTAAGAACCTTGAGGGTCACTCCATAATATCTCCCCAGTCACCACCCAACAGCAAAGGAGAAAGGCCCTTCTTAAGGTTACGATGGCCGAGGAACCGGAGGACTGGTCTGATTTTAAAAACGGACCGAGGACAACTTCATAATATTGTAATCCTTTAAGGTTAAGGTGCCTATGGGAGGTGCCTATGGGAGGAGCTTAAGGAGGGATGGACAGTGCTGGATTCCTGACCAGAGTCAGAGGCAAAACCCTGACAATGGCGACGCCCCTTATATTCCCTTGGCATTGCATCAGCCTTACACAGTTTACTTTGGTAACAGACAACAGCTTAAATCCTGCCCCATTTCTATATGGTGAGTGCAAAGAGAATCTAGTTCATGATTATTTGGTGGTAATAAGTTATCAAAGCAAATTGGGAGGATTTAACAGATCAGGTTCTCCCTGAAGGGGAAAGGATATATGTATATGGATCTTCTAGATGTTTACAGGCAAAAAGATTGTCAGGATATGCCATAATAAATGGGGAGAATATAACTACAGTTTTAAAAAGGGAACTTCCCTCTAACTGGTCTGCTTTGTCCGTGAGATATATGCTTTGAAAAGAGCTCTAGAACATCTAGCACAAAAAAAAGGGGAACTATTTACAGATTCTAAATATGCATTTGGAGTAGTACATACATTTGGGAAAATTTGGGAAGAAAGAGGATTACTGAAATAAAAGGACTAATTTTAAAAGTAAGTGGAACAATATTTCCATGCCATTGAAATACTTTATTTCTTCCTATGACAATATTTTCTTACTTTTCAGGGAGTAGTCAGAGGCTAACTTTATGTGTACTGTAACATAGAATTATTTGCTAACGTGGTATGTAAAAAACTCAAAAATTAACCTTCTTTTTTAGCCCCTCAGAGCAGATAGGGTAAATTTACTAAGAAGTCTGTATTGCCTGAAATAAAAGATTTAAAGATGGGTTTTGCTGAGTTGTTTTTAAATTCTGTCACTCTTCTATTGAATAGAAATGTGTTTCAAAGTTCACTTAGGAACAGGAGAGACATCTGCTATTAAATGGCCTGTCAGTTGATGTTTTTGTATGACCAGAAATCACACAGCAAAAACTGTAACACATTCTTCTTTATTGAGAAGTTTTAACTAAATTGTTTTGCCAACTGTATTTTTTGCTGTTATTGTTACTTGATGCTAATTTGGAAAAACAGTTCTAAAGGGTACCCTGGTGCATTAAATACCCTTCAAATACAGCCAAGTGTAAAGAAGGGATTAGAAATCCCTAATGTCAGCACATGCCATTTAAAATACTATTCAGCTTTGCAGTACACTTGACTAAATAGGTCTTGGGAAGAAGCACTTGTTCTGCTGAAATATTTAGAATCAGATTCTGGTTTGTTTTTTTTTTCTTTTTAAGAGACCTTTTTTTAGAAAACTCCCATTTCAAATTACTTCACTGGTTTTTAATTTGTGTGAAATACATACTTAATGAGTAAGGGGAATTTCCTCTAAGAGATATAGGATATCAAATTAATACAAGTAAAGTACAAAGAAATGTATATATCTGAGTAACTCACACTGTGGGACCCATTAACACTTCTCTACAGAATTGTTTTAGATAGACGGCTAGGAATTTCCGTTGACCTATGCACTATTTGGTATTATCTTCAGGAGAGCTGTGGTTGGTGTTCTATCCTCAGGGGCCTTCAAATGAATCAGAAGAGCATTCAAAAAATAGGGCAATAAAAGTCATAAATTATTTCAAAAAGGATCAAGGGAATTAATTGAAGGAATAGACATCACTTTTTAAAGAAACTGGGAAGAATTTTAGGTTATATATTTCCCTGTCACATCAACTAGAAGCTTGAGAAGTATAATATAAAACATCCCAAAATCATCAAGAAACGTTATTATGGGCTAATAGTTGAGCTTGGTACAGTCATTACAGTTGTTGTAATTTTCAAATGTTGATATTGTTTGTGAAAATTGATAGGCTGAGATAATGCATCTCTTTGTACCAGGTTTTCTGCTTCACAGGGGATCACAAGAGGCCCTGAGCTTCCACTAACTTTCGTCATTGTCGGCTATTTTATCTCCTAGATTACTTTTTCACATAATTTCCAGTCATGGCGTAGCTACCAGTAGAGAATTCATATCCAATCTACCAGTACTTGAACTTCTCATCCTGCACAAGCACCCAGTCACATCCTACAGCACATTCTGCACAAATGCTCAGCCTCAGGGTGCTGAGCATTTTTGCATGGTCTCCTGCACTGGATGTCAAAGCTCGAGAGCTTTTTACAAAGAGCTTTTTGCTCGAGAGGGACATTTTACAAAGGCACGTAAGACACTACAAGACAAGAAGGAATGAGTTTAAACTGTCAGAAGGCAGATTTAGATTAGATATTAGAAAGAAATTCTTGACTCTGAAGGTGGTGACGAACTGGAACAGGTTGCCTAGAGAAGCTGTAGATGCCCCATCCCTGGAAGTGTTCTAGGCCAGAGTGGGCAGGTCTGAGAGCAACTTGATTTAGTGGGAGGTGTCTCTGCCTCTGGCTGGGTGGTTGGAATGATGTTTAAGGTCCCTTCAAACATGAACCAATTCTATGATTCTATGATTCCATGATTCTATAGACTGATTCACTTTCTTACAGGTTACAGAATAAAGCTCAGTGTTCTCCACAGAAGGTCAAGTTCTGCAGAATGATTCTGTGACAAATAGGGTTAAGATGTTTGCTTTCCCTAAATGGTTGTTGTTATGTCAATGTTTAAGAATAGTTGTAAGAGCTGTTGTAATAAGAGTGGATACACGAGTTATGGTTGTAAAAGGTTTGTTATGTTTACAGTGAATGGGTGATATCAGACTGGGGACCTGTCACTGGTGGGGTTCCACAGGGGTTTCATTCTTAACCCTGTGCTCTTACACATCTTTGTAAGTGGCTTGGATGCAGCACTGGAAGGGTAACTAAGCAAGTTCACAGATGATACAAAACTGGGAGGAGCTGTCCACTCCCTCGAGGTCAGGGAGGCCCTGCAGAGAGATCTCAACAAATCAGAGGGCTGAGTGATGGAAATCACCAGCCATGTGAAATTCAACAAGGGAAAAGTGCTGGATTCTGCATCTGGGATGGGTAACCTGGATGTACAGACTGGGAATGAGAGGCTGGAGAGCAGTCCTGTGGAAGGGTTTGGGTGTCCTGGTCAATGGCAAAGTGACCATGAGCCAGCATGCCCTGGCAGCCAGGAGGGCACCCGTGTCCTGGGGATCAGCCCAGCATCCAGCCGGCAAGGGAGGGGATTGTCCTGCTCTGCTCTGACCTGGGGCGGCCTCACCTCAGTGTGGGGCAGTTTTGGGTGCCACAAGAAACAGACATTGAGCTGTTGGAGAGTGTCCAAAGGAGGCACCAAAGGTGGTGAAGGGTGAGGGGAAGCCGTGTGAGGAGGGGCTGAGGGCACTCGGTCTGTTCAGCTGGAGGAGACTGAGGGGAGACCTCATGCAGCTCAGTACCTGAGGGGAAGAAGGGGGCACTGATTTTCTCTGTGGTGAAGTGAAGGAGAGGGAATGGCTGCAAGTTGCACCAGGGGAGGTTTAGGTTGGATATCAGGAAAATGTTCTTCACCCAGAGGGTGTTTGGGTACTGAACAAGCTCCCCAAGTCACAGCACCAAATCTGACAGAGTTCCAAGAGGAGATTGGACAGCACTCTCAGACACATGGAATGACTCCTGGTGCTGTGCAGGGCCAGAGCTAGACTTGATGATCCTTGTGAACCCTTTCCAGCTCAGTGTATTCTGTGATTCAGTCTGAGCTTATCAAAGTTTTTCAGAAATAACCTTCCTGCTAAACGCAAAGGTAAGACCTCTTTGGAAGCAATGGATGCATTTCTCATCCTGTATCTGAAAGCAGACTGGAAGGCACATTCATAGCCAGCTGTGATAGATGGGAAAAGCCATCTTTGGCATGTTGAAAGCACTGGGCACTAGAGATCTGTGACAGCCTGAGGGGCAGGTTGGGGATAGATGCCGTCTGCCTCTCGAGGGACTCTTCACCATGACTCCCATCCTGATGATTCCCCTGTCATGTCAGGAGGTGGCAGTATTTAGTTTCCACACTCCAGTTCTAGATATATTTGACATCACAATCTCTTTTCCCAGACGACTTTGCCTTGCAGCAGAAAACTCTGCAGCATGGTTATGAACAGTTCATTCTGTGTACTGTGGATGGGATCCTCAGCACTTGGATTTCGGCTGTCTGATTCGTGAGGCCACCTCAAAGTGAGGTACAGGGACCTGGTGATAAGCTCAAGTATTTGATTCCATTGCATTCGTATTTGTCACTACAGCTCTTTGTATGATCTTAGATGTGCCAGACCTAAGCCAATTAAGTCACTGGCTTAACTCACTGGTCTATTTAGTCTTTCCCGCAATATCCTTTTTTTCAGTTGTCTGGACTAGGAGAAAGCAGGTCCAGGGTCTGTAAACCGGGAGAGCTTCCATTTGCAGCGGATGAGGACTTTGCCTGCCAGAAGGCTACTGGCAGTCTTAGAAGGTTCAAGAAATGCAGAATATTTCTTGCATTTAAGATTGAATCTACTTAATAACTGCAATGGCAGAATGTGGATTTGAAATGCCAATGTCAAAAATGCAAAATTACTTATAATCAGGTGTCAACAGTAAGAGTGCACTTGAGTTTTAAATATTGAAAGTGAAGGAATATGTGGTCACCTCAGTGAATTCAATCACGACAGAATAACTGTGATTTGACTTGTCCCTGAGGAAAGTATCAGGTGTTAGGTAAGTGACTTTCAGTAGAAAAAGACAACATGAACTTTCTTGCACAAGACCATGGTGAAAAACCTCACTGGGCATCTCAGATACTTCTTGACTCAAACTGAAATAAATGCATCAGGTATATGCAAACAATCTATTGAACAACTCAAAAGCCACGAAGTTGGCATATATAAGGCAGAAATTAAGTATGATTTCTGTACAGTCCAATTTCTATTTATGTCCTGCTAGAGATGAAGTAGACACCTGTCCCATCCCACTGCGAAAAGAGGGAACTGGAAAGGATTATTTTAATAAATACACTATCTCAGAACTATTTATTGACAGAGTAAGTGTTCCTACCGAAGTGGGACAGAAAAACCAACAAAGGAAAAACAGAAATGGAGACAGAATATGGGACAGATTGCTACCACTGTACCCCAGACGCCTCGGCGCCAGCGGCTCGGCGGACAGAGCGTGTGCGCTGCGAGGGGTCTGCGAGGCTCCCGGGGCGGGATGGGCGCCATTTCCGAACAGCGACAGCTGCGTGTCCCTGCCATGGGCGGAAAACGCGCTGCCGTGGCTACGGGCTGGGCGGCGGCGGCGAGCAGCCTGTCGATGCCCTCGGCAAACGCCGGACACACGGCGACGGCGGCTGCGGGCGGCGGCGGCTCCGTCAAGAAACAGCGAACACGAGGTTGTCGCAGGGTCGAGCTGCCTCGGAGAAGAGGCAATACAGGGCACACGGACAGGACAGGTGCAGACAGGGAAGCCAGCCAGGGAAGAAGCACGACCGCAGGAAGGGAATAAAAAGAAAAGCGGGAGTGGGAAGAAGAGGACCAAGCTGACCCTCAGGCCGAGCACATATTTCCTCCGAGAACCCCAAACGAAAATGGCTCCGGCTGTGTCGCAGTTCGCTGCTTTTATACGCCTCGTCCTCCTATAGCGTGCTTTCCCGCGCGTTTTTTTCCGCGCGCTGTTTTCCCGGGCATCCGGGCATCTCCCCCCTCAGCAGCAGCGGGGGCGGGGCGCTTGCAGGGCTGGGGAGCGCTGTCCGTGCCCTGATCGGCAAATCCTCCCGGGGGAGCGGCTACCGGCACGCACACCGCTCCTGAAAGCCATTTTTTACCTCATGTAACGTAAGTTGAGGTATAAATAAAAATCAGATTGGTCTCTCTCAAAGCCACATCAGAACAAAGCTTTTGGGCTTTCCAAGAGAAAGAGGAAAATGGCGTAACTACCCTAGAGGTGATCTTTAAAGCTTTCGATTTAGGACAAGGTGTTCGATGGAAGTAGTTATTCGTGATTTTTAGGAAGGTTCCACCCTGTCCTGTTGCTCCTAAGAACTGAAGGGAATGAGAGGGAGATGTTCTTATGAAGAAATTACGGGGTTTGTTAGTAGATGAGGCTAGATATTGATAGGCGAAGTGTTTAATGAAAGGAATTACAAATTTTATAGGAGTTTAATTCATTGATACAGATTATTATTCATTTAAGATAATGTTAAATTTTTGGATTTAGAGAAAAAGAATAGAGATACAAAGAATAAAAGAAAAGACGGGGAGACGCACATTAGATCGGGGTCTGTTTTGGGTGATTTGGGGAGTCTGTACCTCTCAAGTACCTCAGCCAGTGGAGAAAGAGGGAAGGAAATGCGACCGGGAAATTAAGATTAAAAGGAGGCTGCGTCCTCTAACAATTTCAGAGACCTATGGAAATGTCCCATGGCATTTCTTTTTATTTAAATAATGTTACAGGACTTCTTTGTCTCATTTTTAGACATGAAGTTCTAGTGTTTGTGAATTAATTTCCCTAACAGAACACATTTCAGTCACTTATTGCAGGCGCTTCATTCTGTCTATCTGACATATTGATGAACTAGCTAATAGTTTTCTTTTTCAGCTGGTGCTCAAAAAATAGTTCTAAAATTATGTCCCATTTAGGTAGAAAAGGAAGTGACCAAATTAAATACTTTTAAATCAAGCTTCGAATGTTGACACTTTACGAGCAGAGACCAATCACTTTGTGAAGACATTTTCACATTTTAGCACAGTTTCTCTTGAATTTCATTAATCTGTAAAACGGCACATACCAAATTGTGTAGTTTTCACACAGACAAATAGCTGCTGCTTCAAGCTCTCTCAGGAGCTTCTAAAACTTTGTTCTGAGATGTTGCTACACAGTCATGGCTTGTTGCACAAATATATGTAAAGAATATATAAAGCAATGGTCATGGTGACATTTGAACAGTCATTCTTTTTTTTTTGCATTACTGAAACCAGTTTTATAAAAAACACAGCCCTGGCTTTTTTTTATAGGTGTTAGAACCCATTTGTATTTCATTAATCCTTTTGACCGTTGTAATTACTTTGGAAAACTTCCTGAGTGAACAAGAAGAATATTTATGGTGTGGGTAAGGTGGATAGGTGGGAGTCAACTAACATAGACACATAATATCTTAGAATTCTTAGGGCTGGGGGGCACCTGAAATTTCTAGTTTCAACCTTTATGCCATGGGCAGGGACACCTTTCCACTAGATCAGGTTACTCAGAACCCCAGCCAGCCTGGCTTTGGACACTTCAAGGGATGGAGCATTCTTAGCTTCTCTGGCAACCTGTTCCAGTGCCTCACCATCCTCCCAGTGAAGAAATTCTTCCTACTATCTTTGTTCCAGACTGCTTATATGCATGCTTATTGTACCCTGGAATACTAATATAGCTATACATTCTAGACTAAAAGCTTTGTATATTACAAGTATATAGTATAGCTAGTTAACTGGGTAGTATAGTATTCTTATTCTAATATTCTATAACTAATATATATTCTATATTCTATATACTATATTCTATAGTATACTATACTATAGTATTCTAGTATAACTGAGTTTGAATTAAGCAGTATCTCCTCAGTAGACAAAAATTTGGGTTTTTTCCTAGATCTCAGCCTATTTTGCTGTTCTGACCAGCACATCATCGATAGACACAATGACTTTAATATTTTAAAGTTGATATCAATCTTTTATCTGTATGAGCCTAAATGTAGGAAAAAATACCACCTGCCCCCTACACCATAATGGATTTTTTTCTTCAACTACAAAACAAAATGGAAATACAGAAACTGTCTTTATGCATTTATGTGGCCTTTCTTTTGTAAGAAAGGAAAAAAATTAAAAATACAAACTGTCTTGAGAAACTTTTTTATTAATAAAAACCCAGACTTTGAAACCTGGATCTAGGTAAAATAAGATTTCATGATAGTTTGGTTTGTTTTGTTCTGTTGTGCTTTATAATTTTTTGTTTAGAAAAACTTTAAAACAGCGGCAAATTCTGACCTGAAAGGGAATATCTAAAACAATATACAAATAAAGTTGCCCAAATAATTCTCCCTGTGATCTTGTCAGGAGTTGCAAGGGCTAATGAATGAAAGGAAGGGCCAGAATATGACAAATTTCTCAAGACTGAACATAATTTTTCTCCAGACTGGCTGATTTTGGTAAATATTATAGCTTCCAGACAAGCCCCATCCAGCATTAGTCAGAGATTCAATAAATCCATTTTAAGACAGTTTTCTAGACAATTTAGTGGTGTCACATGCTGAAAGACTTTAACCTTCAGAGATTTTTTAGTTATTTCCCCACAAAGCCACAGTGTCAAAATAATTTCGTGACTTAGTTAAGTCTTAGAGTAAGTTGGCTGATGGAATACATGGTTTAAGGAATTTCAACCATTTTGTGATGAGCTATGCCAATTTCCCCCTTAGTTAGTTTTAGTACAAAGATTTGCTGTTCCCTAACCTCAGCCAATGCTCTCCTCAAATAAAAAACTCGGGAACCACCAAAAAAGGTTATGAGACACAACCATAATATTTTTCTACTTTAATACACAATTTTTTTCACTGACATAAATTCTTGCAGTGTGATGCTTCTAGTAGGCAAGAAATAGGAGAAAAATAATACGTATTTTCTAACATGGGTTTTTCCTGGAAGGTCACTTTAACAGCTCCTCCCTGCTAAATGAGGCATTTTATTGGTGATACACAAGTGTAAAGAAAAAGAGAAAATCAGAAGGAAGAAAGGATCACAAGCTTTGCTACACAAAGATTGAATTAATGGAACACTTGCATTTCGAAGTGCACAAGTATTTAATTTCCTTTAATAACCATAAGTCATCGTGTCTTCTCAAATTGAGTACACCCAAATCATAAACAGAGACTTTTACAGTCGTGTTGGGTAATGTGGACTTGTTTTATAATAGATTTCATTTTAAACCTACCACTTAATGGGCATCTTAAAAAAGTGCATGAAGCGCCTGTTAAATGAATTCATGAGCATTTGCTTTTAATGTGTCTTTCTATAGGCTACGTTTAGCACCTTCATTTAGACTATTTTACAACCTTTGATTTTTTAATCTTGTTGCTAAACTGTAGCCAGACACTTGAGATGGCCAGTAAAAATGAACTATTAAGCCGTGGTAGAAAAGCAACAAATCCTTGTTAAGTTCTGCACTCAGTTTATAGGGCTCCAGGACCAAAAATCCTTTCTATCTGCAGTGGTCAATTACAGAATTAAGTCAAACAAGACAGACCACAACTACAAAGTGTTGATGTCATCTCCAGTGGTCTGCTCAAACAAATCACAGCTAAAGCAAAATGGTTTCCTTAATCTTGCTGACTGATACTCCTCTGAAACAGGAAAATAATGTGCCTTTCCCAGTGACTTAGGGTAAAGCACAGATTCTGGTTGGTATTTTGGACACTATGTAATGTCAAGCCTTTGTGTTCTCAGAGGACAATAGAAAATCAGTAATGAAATCCAGAATGTCTCTATGGTTTTGTGATTTCAAAAAAGAGTCGTAAGTTCAACGGAAGGTGGGAGTAAAAAAAGTGTCAGGTAAATCATCCTTGTGCACATTCCCTTTCTATCCTGAAAATTCTACCTCATTCTCAAATTGACATTGTAGTTCCTACTATGAAATGGAGTGTCTGGGAAGAGTACTTAGTGATTGGTAGCTAAAACCCCAGCTCTGTCCCTCCTTCTGTCTATCTCATAGCCAACTTAAGTTTTAGGCTTAACGATTTTGAAAGCAGTCTTAGAGCTTCCATACAATTTGAGGGATTTGGGGTGACCCTTCCCCCTCAATCCACTCACACACACACACAAATACCCCAAATTAGATTATTTACAAAATTTTAAACATATGTTGGGGGCCCTCCAGCTGAGACTAGAATTTTACTGCCCTTTGTCACCTCCAACAGCTAAAGAATGACAAATCTGCTGTGCCCAGATAGCTCACCTTTCTGGAAGAGTACTATGTTATTTCCTGAAGTGAGGAAAAGTTCTCCACCTTTACAACAATTTTTTTTTCTGCCTGCAGAACCTGGAGCTGCGATGCCTGTTATTTTACCCTATATTTCTTCCTTGCTCTAGTACCACACTCCCTCAATCAGCTTCTTCACTGGAAAAACAGCCATGTTATGCAGATGCTAAGGCATTGTAGGAACTGTCATCACAAGAAGAGTAGATAAGCTGGATGAAATGCTACAATCTCCATCATTCTTCTTCAGTAAATTCCTGGGCAGCTGGCGGAATCTGATCTTCATTTCACAGACAGTGATCATTGAACAAGCACTTTCTTCAAAGATTTCATTCCTAACCTCCCCCACACTCACCCCCGCAGTGTGCAAAGTCACTGTATGTTTAAGGTATAATTTCAAGAAATGGCAAAATCCCAGACCAGCTTTGAATAGTTTTTGATTTGGGACTGAAGATATTTAAAAGATGAAATTGTGCAAGTTCATTTTTAGAAAAACGAGAGTGGCAAGTGTAGGAAGATGAGAATACTTATTGCTAACGTTTCACTGTTTAAATGTAAAAAAACCCATTTTGGGTAAAATAGTAATGCTTTGTATTGTCACTCTGTAAGTGCTATTTGTTGTAACAATAAGTAACTATTACAGACTCGAAATTTTAAACCACACATAGTAATGCTTTTATGAGTTCACCCTACATGAGTCTTTACCCAGAGCTGTTGATAACAGTTCCTCAGTTTCTTAACAACAGTGTCTTTCTGATTTTGCTTCAAGTGCTTTATTGAAATTACCTGTGCCCTGATTGTTTTGATCAGATACAGTTTTCGTAAATAATCTACAGCGTATGATTGACTACCTCGGTTTGGTTTTGCTGCCCAGTGTTACTGGCATTCCAGTATGCCAGGAATAATAATAATTCTGCTTAACAGACTCATATAGATTTTTTTTCATCCCTCAATACATTTTCAGACCACAGATTTGGACTTCTAGTCTGTCATTACTGAGAGACATTTATCCAACTACTTCCAAATGAATTACATTTTCTGAAAAAGATTGGCATAAGTATTCTTCGCTATAACAAAATGTGAAGGAAGGAAACAGATTTAATTACCCAAAATAAATTGCTGGCTCAGGCTTCCACTGTCTTACAGAAAGTCAGAGGAAACACTTTAATTAAAGTCGAGTTATATTCTGTGTTATTTTTTCTATGTCTGCTTCTTGATTTGCTTGACAGATTTCTTTCTTTTTCTGCATACCTATCAGGACAAAAAAAAAATATTTGTTAAAAAGTAAGCAAACCTGATTTTGAATGGTCTGTGACAAAATTGTCTTGTTTTGAGTAGAAGATTTCAATGTTTTGAATTGCTGTTTTCTAGACAGGTCTCTGCTGCAAGCTGGTTAGCTTAAAAGTTTGGCATGAGAGAATGGCAATCAAAATAGGTCCTTTTAGGAGAGGAAACTGGAAATGTTAAGACCTTGTACTTGAGTCATGCTGCATGCTGGACATTGCAGCTTTCTATTTCGAAGGGACTTGGTCTGCCTATCAGAAGTATATTTTTTCTGCTCATATATTTTGCCTTGTTTTAAATCCTTGAGAAAAAAATTACTGTTGGCAGAAGCACAGTAGAGACTTTTAGTTAGTTTTTGTGTGTAATATTCCAGAATTTTCCTCTGTCTTGAGCATGCTCCGAGCAAGGAATTGATCAGACTTTATTTTGCAGTTCAAAGTATAAGCTGTTTTACTGTTTGCTGGTTAAGTGGTATCTTGAATACAATCCACATGGTCAAGAGCGTGTGGTTCAGTGTGCATTTAGAGGAGGACAGCAAAAACAACTAAGTTAAAAAATTGCAGCTTGTCTAGGTTGGAATAGGGAAGCAATCTATTAGGATAGGACAAAACAGCTCTAAAATTAAGAAAAAAGCCCGAGTCTAGATATTAGAGGCATCTTAGTAACAGCATAATTACTAAGATGCCTCTAATAAGCAATGGAATCCGCTGCTTAGGAAGGTTGAAGAATCTATTCTACTAAAAAGTTTTCCAGAACAGCAAAGAAGTAACACTTTCCTGTTTCATGCATCAGTGTTTGATGCATGCTTGTTCCTGTCTTGAATAAGACAATGGATTTAGAAGGTTCCGTCAAGGTTACGTTTGACTAAACATGAATGCCATCATAAACATTCAAAGCAAGACATGCAATAATATGAAGTTTTTTACTTTTTAAACTGCATCTGGTAAAGGTGATGAACTCTACAGTGCTTGTGAACTGGGGCTTGTTTTTATTGCAAAAGTGAATGTAATTTTTAAGTGGCATAAAGTAACATGTCTGAATAATTTCTTCAAGTCAATCTTTTTTCAGGGAGAGAAGAATGGTAGTGGTTACGATGCTGAACAGCATTAGAGCTGTAGAAGGTGGTTTCTTAGCAGGGTAATTGTGTAAGCAGCTGAAAAGCTGCACATGCAACGTGCTTTGCAACGTTGAAACTTGAGCTGCTTTATTCCTCTTTCATTACCAGTTCAGGTATCAGCAGTACTGTAGTTTAAAGCCAATTTTACCAAATGACCTTCAAACTCCATATTAAAGCACCATCTAAGTCAAGATGGTGCCCTGTTAAGGAGCTACTCTCAATATCTGCATGCACAGTTATCTGGATAATAGTTACAGACCAAGTTAATGAGACAGAAAGAAATGTGAGACAAAGCATCAGGAGCTTTAGTTCATGGGATGCTATTTTAACTTCATTGCTGTAGTAAACTCTTAAAGAATGCTGCATACAAAGGGACCATAAAGATCCTCACCATCTGCATCAAAATTTGCTTACTCTTAATGTAAACTGATTCTTCAAGCAGCAGTTCAAATTTTGTCTGGTTCATATTGATACATGGCAGACCTAGTTTGCATCACCTGACAGAGTGCCAACAGTGCAATGAATGCATGTTCTCAGTGGAAATCCATCTAATTCCGCAAGGAAATGGTCAGCAATTACAATACGGTCTGTGCTCTCAATTTACAGTCACCTTGAGGAATGCCTTCACGCTCCTGAGCTTAGTAACAGCTATGTGTGTTGTCATCCCACAAACACTGATGGCTGATTATTTTAATTATTGGTATTAGTTAAACCAAGGTTCAATAATTTTGTATCTAAAGTGTTTCCTGATGTTCTGCTTTCTACATGTGCAGTGCAACAGCAGTCTTTCTGTAATAGCAGTTTCTGGTAGGTGACTGCCTAATAAGCTCTCACAGCTACTTTTTCTCATCTGTATTTCCCATAAATTTTACTCAAAGATGTGAAGTTATAGGTGAATATAACTTTTAAATCTTATTAAAGTCAGAAAAAAACCACACAAATTAAAAGAACATCCACATCAAAACAAAATGGGACACAGGGAAACACAAGCAACTCTTGAGTGTTTCTGTCTACTTCTCCCATTTGCAACCTGGTCCAATTAATGGAATTTCATAAGACTGGGAAGAGAACTGCAAAGTGACAGATCTCATTGACAGATAGCATTCCTTAAACACAAATAGGTGCAAACTTTATAAACTGATTTTTAACAAACAGAGTTCTTATCCAGAGCATGAGGGATCCATGATAATCTCAAGAAACCTCTATTTCGGCAGTATTCCACTTAGAAAAGACATCTGCAAAGGAAAAAGACAGCAGGACTAAGTAAGTCAGTAGTGTATAGCGTATCTCTTTTTCCCATAAATGAGGCAGAAACTCATCAAGAAAATGGTGTTCATTTTGGTGTGGATTGAATTTCTGCCACCACACATTTCTGTGTGTGCTTTGCAAAGACAAAGATGCAGGGGAAACTTTTGTCTTTCAAATAAAGACAGAGGGATTAGGGTTTCCAGTCTCCTACTGTTCTGTCTAGTCAGTATGATTTCAAAACCTTCCAGCATATTTCCTTATCAGGCTGTGTTGTTCGGAGGCAGACACTAAATACCAACTTAACAAATAACATCTTAACCTAAGTAAGAAGAAATCAACACTTAGGTGTAATGATCAAGTAAAAAAGGAAAATGCCTTTTTAGCTATAAGAAATACAAATTATTCTAAGTATCTTATGGTTTTGGTTGATTTCCAGTGTAGAAGTAAGGCTAGAAGGCAGGCTGCATATCTATGGAGTAATGGAGTGGTAAAGCTTGATAACACGGGAAACATGAAGTGATGTCTAGGAAGGAAGTTGGTCAAATGAAATAACTAGGTCATGAACTATTCTTCTCTCACTGATGTTATAAATGTTTGCATTAAGTGCCTGGGGGTTGTTTATATAGAAGACACAGCTTTTCCTGCTATTTCATCCCAGAATCTATACACAGATGTGTTTGAAACATTTTTCAGTCTGTATTAAAGCGGCCTATAAGCCATATAAGGTAAAATTGAGTTGAATTTACACTCTTTAACTGGAGATTATCAACACAACACTGAACCTTGCTACTTCTTTTTATTTAGGTGTAAAGTGCAAGGTCTGAGCGTTAACCCAGAAGTACTATTCATTTTTCACTAAACCAATGACTGGATTTATCATAGAAGAGTGATTTCCTCTGTCCTTCCTCAGATTTCTGGTAAGGTCCACTGAACCAATTGCTTTGGGGTGAAGCCTGTGCCATGGCAGTGCTCAGAGGATTGACACCTTGACTCCTTCCATACCTTTATCCAACTGAAACAATCTGATATATGCTGGAAAACCAAACCATAGAAAACTTTACTAGCAAAATGCTTAAAACATCACACTCAGTTAACACTTTTGGAATGGAAGACTGGATAATTAAAAAACCCTGGCTGTCAGGAGGAGGTCAAGCACATGGTGCTGGGGCTACATCATTTGCAAGGCCACTGGCAGCATATGCCAACTGTTTTCTACACCAAGAAGTGAAAGAGTTAAGACAGCAGGCTGTGGTACGACAATATTCCATGTTAAAATTCAACATATTATCTGAAACATGTCCACCCAGGGCTGAAACATTTCAGTAAGATTTACAATAACATCTACAAGGAGTTCAGATGTTTAAAATTACCAAGACAGAGGAGTAAAAGAGTTTTAGCGCACTTACGCATTTCTAAGTTGGCAGAAACATTTCCCAGGTATTCCCCAAAATCTTGAATTAGGTACATTTGACAAGAGCCTTTCAACTTCCGTTAGTGTCAGGAATTGTGTGTACATGCATTTTAAAATAAATAACTTCCCCAGTATTATTCACAACACAGACTGTCAAAAGGATTACTTTATTGGAAGAACTGCTTAGAATATTTCAATTGAAACATTTTTTGCACTGGATAATATCACACTCTTTTTTTTTCAAAGTTGTGTGCTTGATCAAAAATTTATTTCAAACTTTGTGAACTTCAATCTTTAGAGTAACAGTCTTGAAAATTTGCTTTTCCTTTTCAAATATATTTTGAAAGGTTTGTCCTTTCAAAGAAGTCTTTTAAGGACCTCTAGGAGCACTGCTAAAAAAGTGCTTCACCAAAAAAAAGTGAGAGTTCAATGAAAATCTCAAATTAGAATAATTTTTTACTTCAAACATTTTGCACCAGGATAAAGAAAATATAGTATAAAGGAACATTTGCTACTCAAATGTCTTAATTTATGTGTAGTGACATAATCTTGTGGCATAATCTTACAAAGTACCCTTAAATAATTGTTTTAAGTTTTTAAGTGGAAATATATTTTAAAGTGTGTTTAAAAAAAAGAAAAAGAGTAACAGTACAAAACAAACCAAAATACCATCACCAAAACAAAACCGCAAGCCTTGCCTCTTTTAAAGTGACACAGAAGACCTCTTTGGAGGCATTGCAACATTAACTGACCATCTAGATCTTCCAAACTGATTAAGGGCTCTCTCAACCCTGACAGACGTTTATTGATATTTGAGGACTCTCTTTAAGTGAAAAAGCATCCTCCGTGTCCTCCCTGCTTTCTACAGCTTGTCAATCTCAGGTGAAGATGAACATGTTAATTGAGTGCCTTGTTAATTTATTAATGAGTAATGACAGAGAGAGTGGTGCTGAATGCTTATAAAATTCATCTTTCAGTGAAGAACTATCTGTGTTTTAATGCTTTTAACTACCTTTCATTACTAATTTAGTCATCATTGTACATTATACTTAAAGATCAACAACACCCAGCAAACCGCTGCATTATTAGGGAGGTGAATGTATTGAAGGGGAAAGAATTACACGTACCAGACAACAGTTGGGGCTTTCATCTGTATTGTGTTACAAGGAGAGGTGAAACTGCATTAGCATTTGAAAGTAGGATGCAGAATAATTATATTCAATTAACTAAGGACTCCTTGGGCAGCAGCCCAACAGAGAACTGCACATGACAAGACTAGGCAGAAAGAGAAGGAAGCAAATTGGTTGGAATTCTGTACTCCCCAGGTGCTAATAAATATGCTGTTAAATATGCAGCTACTGGGAATGAATAGCTAGTTTAATACTGGTAGAAATGGCATTGTTTGCTGCTTTACAATATTTCTGAAAGCCCCATTGAGGCTTGCAGGTGGTATTTGGCTTTTTCTGCAAGAATACAGACATGCTAAATGCCTGCTTCCGTACTTCATATGCTTCCTTACTCTGAAGTGAAAGAAGTTTGCATATGTCAGCGGGTATTCATTTTTCTGTTAGACTGCAGTAGCAGCAGCGTAGCTTCTTATCACTGAGCTGATTCCACCACGAACAGGACAGTAACTTTTCAAGGATTTCACTCATTGGGTAATGAAGCAAATGGTGCTCATCTCTGATTTGGGAAATTAACATGCATGACACAAAGAGTAGACACACAGAAGGTAAGTGGCTGCTTTCGAGGTCCTGCCACCAAGTGTTCCACAAAAAGAGAGTGTTTCACAATTGCTTCCTAAACTCTGCTCCCAAGAACAGAGTTTCTCTTCAGATCCTATGACTTCCACTGGGGCACATGTGGACACAGAGGCTTTCTCCAGCGGAAAATCCTAACCAGGGATTTCTGTGAGAAAAGTCTCTCATTGCAGCTAGTCAGATGCCAGCTGGGAGCATGTAACTTCTGTAGGATTACATCCTCTAAACATGATCTCTTCATTAAAATTACAAGCATACCTTAAAATTATTTGATTTCTCTGAAGATTAACAACAGGTGTTGCAAAGACAGATATTCATGAAACTTTTCTTGATGGTCTGATTGATCTTCTTCTTTATCCCTTCTATTTCAGCTTCACAAAATCACAGAATCACAGATTATTCTGAGTTGAAAGGGACTTCCAAGGGTTGAATCCACCTCTAAAGTGAACTTGGCCATTTAAAAAACCATTGGTCTGGGATACACAAATTTCTTACCCAGCTGGTCAGCCTGCTCTTTTCATGGTATCCTACTGAATGATCAAGGTGTCCTTCCTAGCTCATGTCCTTTGTCTAAGTTAATTTATATCACTACTCTTTTTTTGTTTGTACCACAAGTATAGTCAGGTGGAGGGTTCACAATTAGCAGAGGAACTGCCACTGTTACAGCTTTGATGGCAGAGGCAGTTTGCATTTCTACTTCCTCCCTAGTTCTTATGTCTCAAGCAGCTTTTTAGTTTTCGCCCCAGTTTAGATGCCAAGGCTGATGGATAGAGTTTTCCACAGGAAGTTAATCCACATGGTCTTCTCAGTGTTTGGTTATCTCAGAAAATCATTAAGGTTTATGCAAAGATTTTAGCATGCTATCAACAGGTGCTATAAATCTAACTGTAACCTAGATGAAGGCTGCTGGAAACTCAATCTGAAAATAACTTTATTTGAAAAATTGTAGTAGAATTATAAATAAGTTTTATTCTGGAGTTTTCAGACAATTACTTTCCGTGGCAGTCAATAGCTCTTAATACTTTTCTTTCATAAAACAGGAGAAAAAAAAAGAAAAATAGGCTTATGTTTATTAATACTTCCTTACAATAGAAACAGCAGGGCTTGAGAGTGTTCTCTCAAGAGTGCTTTTTCTACATACATTAATGATTTATGTAAGACTCAGTGGTGACAGAAGAACTAAAGTAATGATTATGAAAGAAAGAAAGGAACTGAAAGGCAGTCAAGAACAGACTTTTTTTTTTTTAAATCAGACATTTGAATGCTCTGTTAGTTTCTCTTCTGTTAATAAATTCTGTAAATAAGCTTCAATTGTCACTTGGGTGCAAATATGACGTTGGCAGCCTTTCAGCAATGCCCTCTCAAGTCAGATCTTGGAGACATCTCTTGAAAAATTCTGACAAGTCCAGCAGAATCAAGAAGGGGAAAATCTGTATTCATTTTATTACTTGAAATACACACGAGTGTAGTCAGTGATGGGAGAAAACAAAGGCTGTCAACTTTCCAGAAGGATAGTTCTTTAAACTTTTGGCATATTTAGGGAAAAAAGGGAATAACCTCAGAATGATCTCTGGGAAAAGAAAAGGAGAGAAATGCAGCAACATCTTAAATAAATCGCATTAATCTCTACACCTTCTAGGATTTATTTCTAATAACTTACATGGAAAAAATAAGTATTGTCTGTAATTGGATTTTTATATACTAAGATGTTAACGATATATTTATTATTGGTATCCATGAAGCTTAGAAGGGAAAAGAATTTTGAAAAGGATTTAAACAGTGACTGATTTTTCTACTCTTTCCTAATGCTTTCTCTTGGAGTTTCAACCAAATGTTTGTTGTTTGTTTGTTTGTTTGCTGTTGTCTTTTGGTGTTTTTTTTTCTCCCCACAAAGAATTACTCGATGATCCAGAACTCCATAGGAATATTCTGTTTAGCTTCAGAAGACTTTTGAGGCTGTTTATTAAGAACAAAGGTTCTAGTTCCTTTAAGTAGCATAAAGTCACATGTTTCTATGATTTATTGCTCTGTTTTCACTGTTTGGCAAATCTTGTAGAGCATTTGGCTGTGATGGCTGTTGCCATAGAGAATGAATCTTCCTCTTTAAGAAACAGAGCCTCTGATTATTCAAATGAGCTGCATTGCTAAGTTAGGCTGTCTGTTGTTTTTGCAGGATATCCAAAGTGACATCTTCCTTGGCTGCAAGTCAGGCATCTTATCTGAAAAGTGCTTGGCCAGGCAAATGCATTTTTTTTTCTGAGGCAACCCTTGCAGAAGCTAAGGGAAGTCTGCTACTGCTGTGAATTATGGAAAATTCTCTCTTATTCCTATTTGGAAAGCTGTCTTTCAAAAATGGGAAATCTACAGATTTTAGTTTCAAACATATTCTTCTACATGCGGGAGAATCAGCGTTTTAAATCATTTAAATTTCTACACACTGCAGGTGATAATGGTAAAATTAGGTAGGATGTATCCACTGAGCGAATGGTACACAATCTTTTCCTGGAAGTGCACTTCAATTTAATAGGAAAAATATATTTCCAAAATCTCATGTCTCAGTCCAAATTGAGATCAAGATTTCTGTTGAAGTATATTTGTGTAGTGAATTTATTTTTTATGCCAGACCACGGCAGTAATGTTTACAAAATACATTCAATTTTTGAATAAATGCTTTCTAATATTTTTTTTTCTTTTAAAATCATATAGCTGATTAATAAATATCTATGGATTATTAGTCCTCTACCATTCTCATTCACAAATACATGCTTTGCTCCCAAATGAACTAATTCTGTAAGTTCCAAGAACAAGAGGTTTTTTTTTTCTCCCTAGAATAGCCATGCTCTTCTCTCTCCTTTTATGGCTCCTTTTCATGGAAATTATGTCAGCAAAGTGAAGCAACCCAGAATCATGTCAGTGTGTACAGCATGTCTGAAAGCTCTTTATAAATTAGTTCTCTGTTGTGCATGGTGTGTCTTAACAGTAAGTAAATGCTGAATAAATGTTTTTGGGGGTATTCATTTAGAAGATTCCTAGCATTCTGTGGCCCTTCATGACTAGCATTTTAAATATAAGAAATCCTCTTGTTGTGTTGTTACTTACTACAGTTGTATGATTATGTATTCCTTGGTATAACAGCTTACTTTGCATCAGTATTTGGCCTGTCTGTGACAAGCACAAAGGAAAACAATTACGTTTTTTTCTTCCTTTAAATTGCATAGGACTAACATTTATGCATCCTCACCCCAGAATAACATTTTTTTCTCATTTTATTTTAACAGTGATTTGAGACGGTAAATTAAAGAACAGTGTGTGGTAGGCGCAGTTCATATTGATTAGAGTTGTCTTGGAAGAATTGCATGTGATGAGGGTGAAAATTACAAGAGGTTAGAGTAGAGGAGAAGGGTGCAGCAATGTCTTTCAGTAGTTGCTTCCACAGGCAATATGGTCTCCTTTAACACCCTAGGAAAAGATCTTAAAAAGCAGCTTAGAATCTTCTAAGACAGGTATGATGGTCCCAGGCTTTTGAACCTGTGAACCATAGGGTGATCTTGTTCTGAGGAACTTCAATTTATGCAGCTCATATATTGTACATGCAAACTAAGACACATGCTTCTTCCTTATCTTCCTAAAGTAGTTTAGAAGCTTAAGTAGGTATTCACTTTCTATAGTGGAATTTTTGCACCTGTCTGTAGGCTTGAAATAGTCTAGATATGTAATTATCATGAAAACTGAGTATCCAGTTAACTGAGTGGTAGTCAGCACATATTTGGTGCAGATTCAGAAGTTTTTACATATACAGTATTTAAATTCAAAGGTAAACATGGCTGCACCACAGAAGTTGTGTATGCATCAGTGATGAGGTAAAATAAGAATAGATAGAAGTTATTTTATGATTTTTAATGGGAATAGAGTTTTGCAGATGGAAATGAAACCTTCAATAGAAGAAATCCAACCTTATTCTCCTCTGTGAGATGCCAGAGCAACCGTTAAAAGTTCCATAAAGATGAAGTGGTCTATTTGTTAGAGTTAATTCATATTTCCACTGCCAGCTTTACGATGAGGGAGTTCTACTGGTTTCATTGGTTCCATGCTGGTATAAAACGGGATAAATATGGAGAAAAATGAAATTTATTTCCCCTAACAACTAATTATATTACTGTTTTTCATAGCAGAAATTTGAAATATTTAATACAGACACTGTAAATGAAGTGGAGCAGTACTTTAGCCAGTGACAGACAGCAAATATGTCTGGCTGGTATGTATGGTGGTGGTAAGTTGGAAAAGGGGGAAAATGCATTGGAGTAGGAGCACAGTAAACTTACTGCTAGTTTTTCCTCTTATACTGCATGAGAAATATGTGCCTACTTGCTTTCATGGCTCTCTGCCCGTTTTAGCAAGTATTTCATCTATGCCTCATCCCCTTGCAATGCCCTATTTTTGTGAAGAGATCTTACCCACTGTGTTATACTCACCAATGTAGAAAACAATTTGGAGTTCAAGCACAGTCATTAAATTGCTGAGAACTTCTACTATTCTGTGCCTAATTGAGATCTAAATAGATGTTAATCTGACTTTCATTTCAAACATCAGTTTTTGGTGTCTCCTTTTTAATTGTTAAGATACGAAAGCAACAGTGTTATTGGACAATTGGACATCAGTCTAATTTAGTACGTCTGTTATCTTGTCTTTATGGGCACCAAGTTTAAACCAAAGCTATCCAGAGTTACCTGAGTGAGATGTCCCTATAGCAAACTGGGAGGCCAGTGGGTGAACAGGAACACAAACTGCCCTCACTGAGTAACTGAGCAGTTACTGTTCATTGAAGCTGGGCAGTTCTCTCTGAGTTTTCATCCCTGGGCTTAGGTTGTCTATCACCATCAGCCCTTTGTCAGGGACAGCCATTGTCTTGCTGAGCACTGCAGGCTGGTCAAAGACATCTGGGAAACTGAATGTGTGACTTAGGTGCTTGAAATAATTAGGGAGTATGGTCTCCAACAAGCCAAATGTGGCAAATGAGACATGAAACGCATGGACTGGTATGTTATATTAATCTCAAAACAGAAAACACTTTTTAAAAAAAATGCTTTCATTCAATGAGACAAAGCAATCTTCAGAATTTTCATTTTCTTCTCCCCTCTTTAACAATACAATTTAAATTTTATAATTATCAAGAAACAGTGCAAAACTTAAAATACGACCTGAGGCTTACAAGGCAAAAGTATTCTAAAATGGAGCTCTAGGAGTAAAAACTTCTGAAGATTTGTCTTTTTAGTAGAAGCATATCTTGTGTGCAATTTGCTATAGTTAATTTCCTGAAAAAAAACCCAATAAGTTAATTCTGAAGATTTAATTGTAGATTAAGAGTCCTAATGCATTTTTTTGTTCATAAAATATTGACTTCTAGTTGAAGGAGTATTGCAAGAAAGAAAGGGACTTTCTAGTCCTCAGCTGAAACAGTTTGTGAGGATGAAGTAAATGTGTGATAAGGTAGGAATAATGGGCTTGTTTTTACAGAAAATTTCATGACTTCCCCACAGTGTGCCATCCCACAGATATTATAGACTCAAACCTGATGTTTTTGCCCAAGGTCATGTAAAGCAAGTGGACAAAGCAAACAAATACCTAAGGCCCTTGGCTTCTGTACCTCTGTATACATACACTATTGGTAGAGTCTATAAAAACCATTTTTCTTCCTAAAATATAGAATATATTTGTAGTTGTTAGCAGAATGAAGCATCACAAGCCCATTTATTTTCCCTACAGAACTACGTTACTAGTTAGAAACGAAACTTTAGGACCACTGTATCAACCTTTGGCCTTTTGTATGACCTGGCTGGGGTGTTCTTGGGCTTTTCTGCTTCTTACCCTTTTCAAATAGACTTTTTTTTTTTTTTTTTTTTTTTTTAATAGACAT
>CM019236.1:51977990-51993284 GCA_009741485.1 Malurus cyaneus samueli | reverse complement strand
TTCTGAAAGTTGTCAGTGTTGCCAGTTCTATATTTACAAAACAGCTACAGTCACTACTCTGTCATCTAGAAATGGCTGCAAGCTCACACTGTATTGGCGTTTTTATGCAGATAGATTTTATGCGTTTTTAACATTTATTGGGCAGGCATACAGAACAGGTAGAGAATAGCATGCAAATGTGGAAACTGAACGCTCAGGGACAGGAGAGAATGCATTGCATTCAAGTTAACCTTTATATATCAGTCTGTGGTCTGTGGCTTGTGGGTCAGACATTACTGTGCCATCACATAGCAGAGCAGGAAACTAGGATACTGATTTGAAAAGCAAAATACTGGTATTCATAGCATCTAAAATCGTCTATTTGCATAATGCAGAAGATCTTTATATTATTTAATTGCTTTGGAGAAGTTGCTTGAAAGAAAACCAGGACCTGTTGCTTCTGGGTTCACAGGTTGAAATTTTGGTTAACTTCGCATATATAGATTCAAATTTGGACCTGATGTATAATAGAGACTTTTGGTGGTGAGGAAGTAGATTTTCCTAGTCCTCTGGGAGGAGCATTGTTGACTTTATGACCTGGAATGATAGGCTCCTCTGCTTGTGCTTCACTGAATGGATATACTGTATATACTGCTTATGCTGGTAGCCATTTCAGGAATGCAGCAACATATAAATTCAAATGCTTCTTGTTTAAGAGAAATCTTGAAGCTATAAAACAAGTGGGAAGTTATGGTCCAATTTCAACCTGCAGCAGGGGTGCCAAGAGATACAATCTCATGTATCTGCTGCAAACCACAGCCGCCATGGTTACACTGCCCCTCCCTGCCCAAGTAATCCGTTCCCCATTTCACTTTTATCCTGTGGTACCCCTTTAAAATTAATATTAATACTAATATAGCCATTAATTTGCTAGCTATCTTAAGATATTCTTCAGATAAATGCATCAGTCTTGGAAAGCACATTACCCATTATTAATGTAATAGTTTTGAGATGCCACTTGGCAAACAAACCATTATGCAACCTTTATAGCTCTTAGACTGCAAAGCCTCACATGGCATATCATTTTAAGCTTTTCTCAAAGTCTTATGAAGGTCACAGAGCTTAAATACTCAGAGACATTGAACTGAGAAAGATTTCCCGCACTATTGACTCGGCTCACCCTCCTATTTTGGGCAATCAGGTCATAGAAACTCTTGAAGGAACTTAGCAAGCTCCTTATATATAAGTATTCAGACTCTTTTGAGCAGTGAGGAAATTGCAACTAATGAGTCAGTTATCTCTGGAGTAAAGAAATACACAAATATCAAGTGGTGACTTCTAAATATGATTATGTATTAGAAGCACATGGCCTTGGTCAATGTACTTGCAGATTAGATATGGAACCGTATGCATATTTTGAATTTGCAAGAGTGTGACTGAACTAAAAAATCTCTGCTATTTTTGGGCAGGCACAGAGCGTGTAAATTTTCATTGATCACATTTATTTTCTTCCTTTATTAAAGCTAACATTTTAAAGCACAGCATTTTAAATGAAATTTCAGAAAACCAATGCAGATTAAAAGAAAGTGCTTCAACACTATTAATACACTGATACTCTAAACTACTCAGCTGAGTAAACTTTTCCCCTAACATTTCTGATCAATGGCAAAAAGGTCTCTTCAGTTCAAAATGCTATGTATTATTTTTGCATTCCACTTGCAAAGAGGAAGAAAAGGATAAGAATCCCTTTCAGACTTCAGGTTTATAGAAGCTGTTTCAAATCTGCCATCCTAAGAAGATGAAGAAGCACTGTAAGGGCTGCAGAATGCTGCGTGTCGATACTGGAGACAGTCTGAGACTTTCTAGCAAGTGGATTACCGAGGTAAAATATGACAATGTACCATCTCTTCTGTTTATAAATTTAGTGACATAGGTGCATATAAGAATAGTAAAATAATATTTTTCAGTGTTCTTTCATTTTCAGTATCTTTGACCAATTTTGTGAATATTCTGGCTGAACCTGTTGCCACTTTTCCCATCAGTTTTTATTAATTCACTGTTTTAATGTTAGCCTGGCATTAGATCCCAGGAGCACCCTGGGGACCATATTGTTTCTTCTGTCACAGGGAAAAGTTGTCTGTAATGTAAGGATATGTTAAAAGAATCTGTATTAAGAAAATACCTTGTAATAAAAAATATATAATCTTTAATATGAAATATATATAATAAAATACTCTGTAATTAGAAATCTGAAGTCACGAGCAGAAAGGATAGATGTGGTGGCAATGACAAATCAAACCATGTGCTTACACTGCAGCTTAATTATTATGCAACTGGAGAGTCCCAAATTGTCTGAATTTTAAGACCATATAAACACACACAAAAATAACCTCAGCTCCTCTTCAAGCTAGCCTTCACTGTTTGAAACCTGGCCAGCATTGCTCAGAACTTGTAATGTTTTTATCTATGAAGTATGTTCTGCACTAATAAATCACAAGGACATTTCACCACGTCCTGTTCTGTATTTCTTTTGCTTGGTACTGAGACTCTGTCCTTCTGACACCAACGGAACCTATGCTACTTGCTACTTTAGGCTTATTTTAAATAAAAATTAAAGACAATTAAAACAGCAGCAAATTCACTACTCATAATATGTGAGCATGGAATATTTATCACAATGACTAGAGAAATACCTGAGGCATCTATCCTTTTTTCTTTCTGAAGAAAATTTCTAGGAGGTTTGGAACAGGAGGGACTTAATTGTTTTTTCCAGAAAATCTGAAAATTTGCCATCTGACTTTTGGAAATGGAAAAGTTTTGACATGGAAAACCTTGAGGCACTGAAATATCAGAATGATAATGACAGTTTATTTTCCATCAGATGCACATTTATTTGTAGAAGTTCCTTGATAGCTTCTGTGTATATGAAAGCAGGACACTCTGTTTTGGTTTTTTTTTTTCTGAATAGATCCTATCACATTTTTTCTGAAGTGAGATTGTTAATTAGGGTGAGATAAGACAATACAGAGAAAAGATATTCCTCTCATATCAATTGAAAAGAGGGACATGAAGGCTTCTGGGTCCTGCATTCCTTCATCTTTGTCCTTTGTTTAATCTGATGGGTTAACCGGGAATAACATATTTATTTCATTCTAGTTTGCTCCGTTTCATGTGCATCTCTGTCTAAGCGAAATGTTCTCATGTGTTCTTCTCTACCACTGTAACAACCTCAAAGAAGTTTTCAAAAAAAACTTGCAGTAGTATCAAGTAGTATCCAACTGATTCCATGGCATATAATTACAAGAACTTTGTTTAGTATCTCTTAAGAATATGGTGAAACAGACCCATCCACTCTAAGGTAAATAAAAAACTACTGCTCTAAGGTAAATAAAAATAATATTCTAAGGAGAAGGAATCATGACGCTACTTCACCATCATAATCCTTAGCATTATGAAAGTAATAGAGAAGTATTGTGAGTTTGCTTCCATCATTAGACAGTACATCAGAACTCAATGTTCCAGACTTCATTGTATTTTCTAAAGCCACTTTTCTGTTGGAGGAGTATAGTAGAACGACACATAGATCTGACTGACACTTATTTTACAACTAAAAACATTTGAAGCTCAGTGCTTTTATATTAAATTTTCTATGTTAAATTTTCTATATTAAATTTATATTAAATTGTAGCACAACAGAGAATTCACCTGGAAAAAAGATCAGCAACCCCCAAAGGCATCATGCCCAGAGATCTCTTGCAGAACTATTTTGAAATATTCAGATATTTATTCCATTAATTAATTAATCCACAGATTCCACTAATTTTACTTCAAAACACAGACACTTCCCAACACAATTTGCCCAGACATCAAAGCCAAGTGTCTAATTCAAAGAACATATAAAACAGCATTAATTTTGTCTGGGGAGAAGGACAAAACAAACTTTAACCAAAATTCCTATATTCTAGTAAAATAGAACAGAAATCTAAATTTAGACTAAATCTGATGGTTTGATCTGAAAAACAGACCCTTGCAAAGAAAATGCAATATAAATATTCAGAGGAATTTTGATTACCGACGTGCCTTCATTTTCAGCATGCCTGAAATAGAAGTTGATCTTCAAATTGCAGGCATCCACTAATGGGGTATAATAATCCAGCACAGCAGTGTTCATTTCTAATCCAATTTTCATATGGGAATTGTGACCTGAAATAAACTTTCTTATGGACTGTTCCCCGAGTCCAGGAAGGAAAATCCATGTAGCATGGTCATTGCTATTTAAATAAGTTTCATGATAATATTTCAAAATGGTGCATTCGTGCATCACAAAATTTCTGATAGTGGTTATTTAATTTTTTTTATGCTTCAGTAAAGCTTTAATATTCAGACATGTTATTCTCAGAGGCCATGATTTTCCAAAGACTCAGCTTTCTGTGCTGAGATTAGTCCCCTGGAAATGGATAGCTCACACATTAGGATCTTTAGAGAGATCTGACCTACTTCTACATAGAGTAATTAACCCTGAACTACAGGGTATTAACAAGAGAAGGATTAGCAAAATGTCACATGTCCATATCTGCATCTGTGCTCATTTTTAATTTATGCCAGCAGCAATTTCTTATTTCATGGCAGCCCACAGTAAATTCATTGTGTCTCAGTTCATGCACATCACCTCATCTGKCTCCTTCTTTAGATTTTTTAGTGCTTGCTGCCTGGTTTCTGCAGATATCTCCTTTTCAAGGTCATTTTCATTTACACCAATGACCCAATCTCTTCCTTTTCTTTTAGATTTCATTGACACATATATCAGGGCCATTGAATTCTCAACGCCTTTGACAGTCTCGCTTCTTTCAAGGCAATTATATTTCAGGTGCGGCAAGTCTTTGTGCTTTTGTCCACAAAATGGGACGAAGAGGCAGAGGCCAGCACAGAAGGATACTCCAGCTGCCTAAATCAAACAAGATACAGATCTTAACAGCACTAATACTCTGGTAATTTGTCCAGTTGTAGCTGATGGACCATTAGTGGTGTCTGACAGAAAATGATGAGTTTCCAGAGGACAGCATTTCAACTACCTGGTGCATTTGTGGACAGAGATGAGACATCTCAAACAAGAACATTTTTGTTAGGAGACAGCATTCTACTCTTTCTGACACATAATTTTCTGCACAACTTCTGCATTTTTTCCTCAACACGACTGATGTTCAGCCTTTTCATTTTTCAGAGACCAAGTAAATTCTAAAGAAATGTCACAGGGGTTAGCACATGATGTTGCAAACTCAAACATAATCGGAAAGTCTGAATCATTTGATAATGGACAACTTGATAAGCCTGGGCTGATACACAGTGTTTGTCCTAATAGATGCTGATACACTCTTAACAACAATAATCATCCCATCAGTGCTATCCTAATGCATTGGCTTTTCAAACTGGAGCCATAGAGTGATAGAGCAGTCTTTCAACCAAATCTGGAAAGGGAGGTCTATTGAAGCATCTAAATGAAACCATTATGGATTTTAAGTGCTTTGGTGATAGTTTTTAGATTGTCATCTTTGATTTATGTAATTTATACTTTGCACGACAGAACATGCAGATTGCCTCAGCACTTATCAAAATATGGGATATAATTTGGAAAGCATTTAAAGTTCCTGTGGATGGACCAATGCTTGAAGCACTCAGGGGCTCAGAAAATCTTGAATGGTAAATCAAAATGTGCAGAGGGTTTTTACAAAATATATATTTTTGTCTCACAGTTGCTTTAACTATTCCTTTTACTGCCTTATGTATTCCCTCCTGGTCTCTGAAATTTGTCTGTTTGACCTGGCTGGAACTGAAAAAAAACAAAGAGTTGAAAGCCTAGCTGTGATAAAATATGCAGATATGTGATGACTGGTTAGTGGACAATTTATTATCATTCCTGAATATTAATACTCAGAATGTGCATGTTTACTGGCCAGTCCTGTAGGCATAGATATGTATACCCTCTGGGAGATGGCAAGTCTAGCACCTGTAGGTGCATTTTGAGAAAATTTTTTAAGTGCCTGGAAAACAAATGTGGATCAATGAAACCAAACAAAGTGAAACCTGCAACCTTACAAAAATTCTTCTTCCCTAAAAATGGAAATCTCATTTACATGGATAAAGAGCTGAAGTCTCATTCCCTAAATAGATCCTCTGTCACTGCAGTGAGTACCTTCTGGATTTCATGAACCCTTACATCTAGCATTGAATTGTGGAGGAAATTTTGAAAAAGAGCATGATTTTCTTTGTTTTTCAACATATATGCATATTATACATAATGCTTCAGTGAAAATTTCTTTCTGGGCGGTCTTGTCTTGGCTCTTGTGTGCTGGGCCCTGTGAAAAATTGGTTGTTTTCATCTGGGAGCATCTTTCTAGTGCACAGGGTCAGGCCAGGGAAGAGAGGTGCAGCCATGAGGCAGATGAAGAACTAGTCCAGACCCTCCGAGAGGAACAGAGAGGAGGCAAGAAGGCAAATGTCAGACAGGGTGGAAAGAAAGAGGCTCAGAAAGTTTGCTCTGTTCACTTGAGTTCAAATCTGGCTGGATGGCTAGGCCCAGCGGGTGGTGTGGAGTGGGACTGCATCCTGTTGGTGGATTCTCACTTGAGTGGTCCCCCAAAGCTCAGTATTGGGATCTGCTCTGTTTAATAACTTTATTGAAGATCTGGATGAAGTCAAGGGCACTCAGTAAGGTTACAGTTGACACTAAGTTGGGTGAAAATGTTTGTCTGCTCAATGGTAGGAGGGATCTGGACAGGCTGGATCAGTGGTCTGAGGCCAGTTGAGCGAGGTTCAATGTGGCCAAGTGCTGGGTCCAGCAATTCTGCCACAACAGTTCCATGCAGTGCTGCAGGTTGGGGAACGTGGCTGGAGGGTGCACCAGCAGTAAAGGATCTGGGAGTGGTGGTCAGCAGTGGCTGCACATGAGCCAGTGTGTGCCCAGGTGGCCTAAAAGACCAAGGGCATCCTGGCTTATGTCAGCTGTCGTGTGGCCAGCAGAATCATAGCAGTGACCATCACCCATACTGGGCACTGCTGAGGCCACTCCTTTGACAAGAAAGACACTGAGGTGCTGGAGTGTGTCCAGGAAAGGGCAACAGAGCTGGGGAAGGGTTGGAGCAAAAGCCCTGTGAGGAGCAGCTGGGAGAGGGGGGTGTTTAAACTGAGAAAAGGATGCTCAGGGGCGACCCTTTTCCTGGAAGGAGGCTCTAGCCAGGTGGAGGTCGGTCTCTTCTCCTGAGCAATGTGACAGAACAAGAGGAAATGGCCCCATGCTGCTCCAGGGAACATTCAGGTTGGACATCAGGAAGAATCTCTTCATGCAAAGGGTGGATAAACACTGGAATGAGCTACTCAGGGACGTAGAGGCGCCATCCCTGGAGGTGTTCAAGAAACAACTGGACATAGCTCCTAATGTCATGGTCTAGTTGCCATGTTGGTTACTGGTCAGAGGCTGGACTTGATTATCTTAAAGGTCTTTTCCAACCTAACTGATTCTGTAATTCCATGAAAAGAGCTGCTTTGAGTGGACAGTGGGCAAAGTAAGATTTTGAAGTTACTTTTTAAATTTGTTCCACTGGGCAAATCTAGGGCTCCCTGCAGTAGTTCACTCACTCTAATGAAACAACATTAAAGCTTCAAAGATCTTTTGAGTTTGAGGAAAAGGTGCAAGTAGGTCTGTCTTAAAGCTGTGGCCAGCACAGAGCAATAGCAGAAAATATGGCATGGGGCTGGAACTAGGTGATCTTTGAGGCACCTTAAAACATAAACAATTCTGTGATTCAATGATTCAAACATGCTGCATTTCCATTTCTGATTCAAAGTTTGTGCAGAGTCAAAGACTGTGCAAAGAAGTGCTATCCCACCTTTATGGCACAGTCAATATCTGACCTTGATTTCTTGTTGCAGTTAGAATAATACTTAGATTTTACTTACTCCATTCTTGTTTAGATACTGGAGACGCAAGGGGTATTCAGCAATCCAGACAAAATTAACCATCTATTGGAAAGAAGATGGAGGCAAACACCCCTGCACTCACACTCACAACCTGGTTATAAAAAGGTTCTCTTTATCAAGGTATTTAAACTCTGATTTCTGAGAGGAGAAAAGTTGTGCTACGTAATGGTGAAGCAATAATTAACAAAGTTGGGCATGCTGCTTAGCAAAAATCTACAGGAAAAACATTGCTCACTATGGTGGAAGGGTGCACTAAGGAATGCCTGGATGTGTGCATCTTAAATTAAATTGATAACATGCTCATCAATGTGCTTGTGCATGTGTGTGTGTGTCCAGAGTCCTGACAAGCATCATTCTTTTTTCCTTTATTTTCTTCCTGTAATTCTTGAAGATGTGTCGCAAAGGCGAGTGACCTGGAATCTATTCTTTCTTATTAGTTAGGGACTGAACTGGTTCTTTAAAAAAAATCACACAGCAACGTATGGGTAAAGACATACCAATGCAGCTTGAAGGCGATGGTCTCTACAAAAGTGTGAGTGCTGGTTATCTGAACACTTTCTTGTGAGATGTAATGTGTAAGAGGGAAAAAGCCCAAACTGACCTTTACATCTGAGGCTGAATTTTCAAAACATTAACCATTTTCTGCAACTTGTGCAAAGGTAATATCATGTCACTGACAGATGATGCATGTGCATTCACAACTGCTTTTTGGAGGCCTCAGTTCAAAAGATATTTCTGCTGCTCATGCATTCTCATTTTTGCTTTCTTCCTCTCAGCTTTTTCTCTTTCCTCATCTAACACTGATACCCAGATAATACATAGAAAGTGCAATCCCATGGTGTCTGCTTGTCACAGTTCCTTTCCTCTTTTGGCACTAATTTGGCAAGGAGTGAAGGTGTCTTGATGAATATTTTTTCCAGTGCAGAATCAGAGATTGAGGACGCTGGCACTGTCTGAAGCTCTCTTTGATCCACAAATAGTATTTCCATTAAAGAAAGGTTTGTCTTTGGTTTTCCACCAAACTTCACGCCATAGCCTACTCCTCTTTCTCATACACTCATTATCTCATTATTATTTGTTTTTCAGACCCTCCTCAGGAACTTAGTCTTGGTCACATGACAGTCCAATTCTTGTTTGGTATTACCCCCTTCAACTGTAATGCTAGACTAAGACAATCCCTGTGAGATTTTAAGACAGTTCTTCTGAAGATGGAATTCCTTTATCCTGTTTGCCTTATTTGCTTTCTTACCAAGTACATGCTTTTATACCTAATAGTATTAAAAAAAAAGGTATTAGTTCCTTGCACTAATTTTGCCTGATCATGCACACCACTCTTGAGCAGAACTTCACCTCTCATTTTGAACAAGGAGTAGCCTGTGTTAGCTAGTTGACAGAAAAGTTAATAGTGACAAAAAGATGAAGTGAAATATCAAATTAAATTATTGACAAGAAGACCAGAAGTTAGACAGCAAGGGCTAACATTATTCTCAGAAAAAAGTAACTTGCAAATTCATGTAGTTAGAGAAAAGTTGGTTTTGTTTGGTTTAAAAAGACTGGATAAGCTAGCCACTGAAAAAAAACCCCAGTATTTGCTAACCATTTGTGAGAAATTATTGAAGCGACAGGAAAAGCAGTTTGCCATCAAGTAAATAAGCGCTGTCATTCTTTCAGTGCAGCCACATCATGGTATAAATGGAAACCTGGTAATGAACTGACACCAGCCCTGCCTTCTGTGTTGATATTTATGGAAATTGCATGGAGTTTTGAGCCATTAATTCAAACCACAAATCATCCTTTGATTCTGCTTGGTGAGGCTGTCTTAATCTACATCCAGCATGTTATGGAACTGTTTTGCAATAGCAGGTCACCCTCCACCTTGAGAAGTTTTCAGGTATTTTATATCATCAATCCAAACTTGGAGGATTCTCTTTTTTTTCTTACAGCAGTGTAAGAAAATTGTATTGACTAGTCTTAAAAGTTCTGTCTCATACCTCCAGGTAAGATATTAGTAAAACAAATATTTGTATATATTAATAATAATGTGTAGGTAAGTATTTGTTTCTTTGTTTCTAGGTGAGAAACAATGTTGTGTTTCTCTACACAGTCTCTACATTCCAACTGAATTCACTGGTTATCCAAACAATAAACAACCAAGAGTGTACCAATGGGTCATAGTTAAACAACCTATTATTATGAAAAATGTTTTAAAACTTTTTAAGCTGTGTGTAATTTCCAGTTCTTACATAATCTTCATTTCTCAACACCAAAAAAAAAAAAATAAAATAAAATAGAGGAAGGGAGCTGAGAACTACAACATACAAGAGCCCTCTATACAAGTCATTAATTTCTGTCTTATCTTAGAATAAACTGGTCCAAAAACCCATTCCTGTTAACTCTGAGAGTAAACTCGATCAGCAGCTAATAATCTCCTTTGAAAAACACGTCTCCAATCAAAAGCACTTTGGAAGAAAAAATAACCTAAACAAAATCATGAGCATATCTAGTTTTTCCACTGAGCTTAGTATTCTCCTAATGTGACATAATAATTAATTTATTTTGGTGCCTAGCTAAAGTTCTCTGCTGGCTTGTCTAGTATGGGCAGTTAGCATATGAAAGTCTCTCACCTCAGAAATATTTTGTCTTTTGGCAAGTCTTGGTTTTCAGGAAGTAATAAATATCTGATCTTAGATCAAAACTGGCAGTTATTAAAAAGCAAGGTTTTAGATTCCAACCCCTCCCTGGGTTTGGAGAACAATAGTATTTAGTTTCTTTTTGACCTCTGCACTTCCTACATGGTACAATGACATGTTTGATTTATAGAAGATAGGGGTCTTGGAGTATATTTCTTCCACAAGTTCTTTTTAGGAGTGCTTGTATCAAGTTGTTGAGTGGTTTTTCATATTTGCTCTTTTGACTGTTTCATTTTGATTTGGATAGATAGATTCTTGAATTAAATTCTAGTTGATTTCCTAAATATCAGGAATTAAGAGCTTACAATAGTCATATTATAATTTTATATTATAGTAATTCATTACTTATGCAATTACTTCAAGAATGTAAGTACCTTACTTATGTAATAAATTAAGCAATGCCTTAAACATAGCACCAACCAAATAAAAGCATACAGTTTTATGAGTTCTGCGTTGCATGAATATTGTTTGACATTCTTTTCATTTGTGTGCCATGGACATGAGCTCATGAAAATAGGCTTTTGATTCCAGAGAGCAGTATGCAAATAAAATTCACCTCTGGGCTGAGAGGAAACACTCTGTCTGTGTATTGTGTAAGAACCTATTGTGCATATTAAATAAGGCCATGTGCAGGCTTCTAGAGATTAATTCCATCTGCACCTAATGATACTTACACAAACTGCACAATGACACATTATAGACACATGCAATGTACTGTTGTTTATAGTTATTCTCTTCAGAAATTAAACTTACTGATGTGGGACATACTGTACTATGGTTCGTTTATTTGGATTTTATGGGGTGGAGGACCAAGCAGATTTTATGATAATGAGAAACTGTAAGTTTGGCCATGTAGTGGAAATGAGGAGTTTTAGCTTCAAAAATTCCACATCACTGGGTTGATTTGACATGCTGCCAAAGAGCACCAGGAAATACACATGTGATTATTTTAACAACCCTGCTAAAGCTAGGAAAATTCTGTTAAAGCTGCAGAAGAAAACAAAGCAGAAGAAAACAAAGCAGAATTGCCAACAGAAAGGCAGGAAATTGCCAGTCAGAAGGAGTATTACAAAATATACTGGAAGAAAACAGCAGACTCAGAACAGATTTGTATAGATTCTTCTAACAGCTCGTTGATTTGAGCTGCTTTCTGAACTGAACATAGTCCTAAAATTAAATTTAGCTGGGGAATACAGGCTATGTGTAATAGCTTACAGAGGGAAACTATAGATCAGAGAGAGCCCGAAGAAACAAGTCGAAGAAGCCCCATAAATTGTTATATGGAATATTGCATATATATTGAAGCCTTTAGTAGAAAGAGTTTTTAAAATTCTTGATGCATTTTAGCAGCTTGATGCATTTCAAAAGGACTGCATGGAGAAGACTCAGCTTGATGCATTTCAAAAGGATCTACATGCAGAAGTCAGATGCTCAGCATGCTTTGTAGGTTGAGACCTCTTCAGATTCGACCAGAAAAACCAAAGCACCCAGATGACTTAGTCACTGCCAAGGTTTTGTGTAACCTTCTGGTTTTGATGAGATTTCTTGCAGACCAACAAGGACCTGGGCTAATAGACCCCATGCTTTGGCTCTTGCACTTCAGATCTGGACTTCCCTCTCTGAATAATTTCTTGAATATAATTGCAGGTTGTTTGTGAAGATGAATGAACAGAATACTTTTCTGAGATCTATTCCTATGTTAATATGACACAAGAAAGCTCTATACAATGATGCTTTAGTTAGCCTTTCTCTTTAAACCATGAGTAAAATATGTCAAAACTAAGGCAAGAGAGAATTACTGAAATAATCTTATTTCTAGTTGTGATTTAATGTGGTTTTAAGTTAATTGGAATTTCTACCTTTTTGTCCAACTGGCTAAATTTCTCTTTACCCTAGAGGTGAAATGTTCTGAAGTAGCAAATTGGTTTAAAATGTTTCTTTTCCTCGTAACTGAGTACATGCATATTTTGTCCTCTGCTCAGTGTGGCTGGGTTTGAGTGAATCTCATTCCAAGGGAAAAAATGTTACAGTTGTCCAGGAGATTGGAAGACTTCGTTGTGTGAGAGTCTGTCTAGATTATCATTTACATAAAAAATGTTTGGAGTAATTGAAACCCTCTAAAAGCATATTGCTATTTCTTCGCTTATAAACACTAATTTACCATATATAATACTTATGTATCCCACTATAAAACAGAAACTGTATGAGACTGGAAGTATTTCTCAGTATTTTGGCAGTGCTAAAAGCAATCATGCTCCTATCTTACTGTGGCTTTTTAATGATGTGTCATGTCAAAAGCTCTTACTTTTTATCATTATCGCTGTTAGAAGTAAATTTTATTAACAGACATGATAATTAGCATTGTAGCATGCAGTATTAGTGGTTTATTTTCTTGTACAAGGTGTTACTTATTTTATAATCCACCTCTCTTAAAGAGGCAAGTCTATTGGTTTTGTTCAAGGTTTCAGAAATTTAATGACTAAAATGGACTTTATGTAATTCCCTGATTCCTGAGGGACAATTAGTTATTACTTCCACCACAGGCCCATCTCACTAGTGCCAGTTACATTCATAAAATTAAAATGCCCCTTAGTCTGTCTCAACACATCTGCCAAATAATAAAAGTATTGGAGTAGCTTGTGCATCTATCAGCCTGTTTTGACTTCTGTATAATCGTACATCTTTTTAAAAGGCAGTTTGATCCTGTTAAATGGATTAGTTGGCTACTATTTCCATTAGGATTGCCCAGGTCTTCTTAATTTTCATGCTATTTTCCTTTGAGTCTAATTAGTTTTTCACACAGTGAAGAGTACAGGAAATTCAGTCTGTATAGGCAACATGAGGGATTCTGATAGCAGGGAAAATGCTGTCAAGGTGCAGCTTTGGTGCATCTTTGTGATGATCAGTTAAAGTACTACAAGTGGGAAGAAGCAGATAAACTTATAATTGTAACTGAATCATTGTTAAAATACCTTCCAAGCATCTGAAGAGGTAAAGCCTTAATATCATTTTATGATAGTAAACTGAGGAAAACTAACACACCTTAGCATTTTAAAAGCTTCTCTCTTTTTCCCATGTTTTGTCAGAAGTTCTTTATGACATAGCCTTTATGTTTTCCTCGAAGATTCTGAAGGAGCTGCTTGTCAATCTAAGCTGCTGCTCTCTGTCTGCATATCCTTAGTCATGCCTGCACTGTGCCACCAACATGCTGATCCCTCTTGGCCTCACACAAGATGTTGCTGGGGCACCAAATTGTTCTTTGACCAATGCTATGTCTTACTAACCTTTTATTCCTTTGTTTCAGGTATCATTGTTTTTTTTTTTTTGTTTTTTTTTGATACCCTGAGAATCAACATCAGTGTTACCCAAAACCAAAACTCTTTCTTATATTCTTGAACCAGGTTGTTTTATGTATGTTTTAATGTTAACATATGGCTTTTGTTTAAATGAATGCCAAAACTTAATTTGGCTGCGCACTCTGAGAAGTGCCCCCTCCCCTCACCTGTGTTGGATAGAAAACAAATACTGGTGCCAGTCCTGATCTCTGTCAAGAACTATGCCAAACCGTCTTGTTTTGTCCAAAAGTGATACTTGGCTAAGACACATTGCACAAGTTCAAATAGCCCTTCTGTAGTTACATATTACATTTATAATCTTGAACAAGGTTACTAATTAGTTTAGGTGACATGACAAAGCCACTATTCACTTTTAAAATATTTTTGGTAGTCTTTAGGTTACGGTTATTAGAAAGTGTCTAATAGACACAAGTACTGTGGAATTTCTTTCTTACTCATTTGCTCTAAAGCATGAAACTCAGTTTCTCCTAAGCAGTAGATCAATTGTAAGCTTAATTCTTCAGCCTAAAAGGTACCTGTGAATACTTCCTTTTCTACAGTTTTCTACATTCTCAAGACCCAAACTCAGTTCCATAGTCCCTAAACATAAAACCCACACACACATAAGAAGCATAAATTTTGACATCTACCTTGATCTTTTTAATATTTTCAAAAAACTGTACCTCAATTACATTTCCCATTTTAACCATAACCATAATGAAATCCAAAATCTGTAGCCTATTTCATCAGCCCTTACCTGCCAAGTATCACTTTAGCACAAAATTTACACTTGAATTTGACAACCTCTGTTTCTCGTGGTTTCTAAGTCTTACTTGCATGTATTGTGTATCAAAAGTATATATCACCAATTCAATTACTTTTTCGTATTCCTTTTTTTTTTTTTTTTTAAGTTTCAAAAGCAAATACTATGAATAAAATCCTTGTTAGAAGGGTTCTTTAAAGAGAATTATTTTTATTTCCAGTATTTCTTTAAAAACATGTTAGCACTGGAACTTAGAAAACCTGTTAGAAAACCTGTAAAACATATAAGAAAGCATGGAAATGAGGTTTTTTTTATTGTGCTGAGAGAACTGACTTGTTTTCGAAACACTGCTTCAATAGATCTTCATGAACTATGTTTTGTGAAAATACATGGAAAATTTTCATGTACAGGTTTTGAATGCTCAGGATAGGTTGTTCCCATAAATCTGACTAACAAAGGCTTTTTATATCCTGTAAATATTGGGCACACTAAGGTACTGGAAAGAATCTTTAAAATGGCAGATAACATCTTAAAATGCTTTAAAAAAAGACTA
>CM019236.1:51962105-51977826 GCA_009741485.1 Malurus cyaneus samueli | reverse complement strand
CTAGCCTTATAATATAACTCACGATGAACATATAGACAAGAGACTATTACAAATTCAACAATCATTAATGATATATTACTTTACTATCATAAGTCAAAAATTCATGCTATACTACAGCAGATATATCTCTACAAAGAATAGTAAGTAAAACCCTCAGCAAAATAGCAGAACATAAAGAAACATATCTCTTAAATCATGATATAAATTATACAAGCGAACTCCTTAACATACAGCCCAACAAATACATACAGTTTTATGAGATTGTTCAACATTCTTTTTTCATTTGTGTCCATGGACACGAGCTCATGAAAATAGGCTTTGCATTCCAGAAGAGTATGCAAATAAATTCACCTCTGGGCTGAGAGAAACTGTTGTTGTGTAAGAACTATTGTGCATTTAAATAAGGCCATGTGCAGGCTTCTAGAGATTAATTCCATCTGCACCTAATGATACTTACACAAACTGCACAATGACACATTATAGACACATGCAATGTACTGTTGTTTATAGTTATTCTCTTCAGAAATTAAACTTACTGATGTGGGACATACTGTACTATGGTTCGTTTATTTGGATTTTATGGGGTGGAGGACCAAGCAGATTTTATGATAATGAGAAACTGTAAGTTTGGCCATGTAGTGGAAATGAGGAGTTTTAGCTTCAAAAATTCCACATCACTGGGTTGATTTGACATGCTGCCAAAGAGCACCAGGAAATACACATGTGATTATTTTAACAACCCTGCTAAGCTAGGAAAATTCTGTTAAAGCTGCAGAAGAAAACAAAGCAGAAGAAACAAAGCAGAATTGCCAACAGAAAGGCAGGAAATTGCCAGTCAGAAGGAGTATTACAAAATATACTGGAAGAAAACAGCAGACTCAGAACAGATTTGTATAGATTCTTCTAACAGCTCGTTGATTTGAGCTGCTTTCTGAACTGAACATAGTCCTAAAATTAAATTTAGCTGGGGAATACAGGCTATGTGTAATAGCTTACAGAGGGAAACTATAGATCAGAGAGAGCCCGAAGAAACAAGTCGAAGGAAGCCCCATAAATTGTTATATGGAATATTGCATATATATTGAAGCCTTTAGTAGAAAGAGTTTTTAAAATTCTTGATGCATTTTAGCAGCTTGATGCATTTCAAAAGGACTGCATGGAGAAGACTCAGCTTGATGCATTTCAAAAGGATCTACATGCAGAAGTCAGATGCTCAGCATGCTTTGTAGGTTGAGACCTCTTCAGATTCGACCAGAAAAACCAAAGCACCCAGATGACTTAGTCACTGCCAAGGTTTTGTGTAACCTTCTGGTTTTGATGAGATTTCTTGCAGACCAACAAGGACCTGGGCTAATAGACCCCATGCTTTGGCTCTTGCACTTCAGATCTGGACTTCCCTCTCTGAATAATTTCTTGAATATAATTGCAGGTTGTTTGTGAAGATGAATGAACAGAATACTTTTCTGAGATCTATTCCTATGTTAATATGACACAAGAAAGCTCTATACAATGATGCTTTAGTTAGCCTTTCTCTTTAAACCATGAGTAAAATATGTCAAAACTAAGGCAAGAGAGAATTACTGAAATAATCTTATTTCTAGTTGTGATTTAATGTGGTTTTAAGTTAATTGGAATTTCTACCTTTTTGTCCAACTGGCTAAATTTCTCTTTACCCTAGAGGTGAAATGTTCTGAAGTAGCAAATTGGTTTAAAATGTTTCTTTTCCTCGTAACTGAGTACATGCATATTTTGTCCTCTGCTCAGTGTGGCTGGGTTTGAGTGAATCTCATTCCAAGGGAAAAAATGTTACAGTTGTCCAGGAGATTGGAAGACTTCGTTGTGTGAGAGTCTGTCTAGATTATCATTTACATAAAAAATGTTTGGAGTAATTGAAACCCTCTAAAAAGCATATTGCTATTTCTTCGCTTATAAACACTAATTTACCATATATAATACTTATGTATCCCACTATAAAACAGAAACTGTATGAGACTGGAAGTATTTCTCAGTATTTTGGCAGTGCTAAAAGCAATCATGCTCCTATCTTACTGTGGCTTTTTAATGATGTGTCATGTCAAAAGCTCTTACTTTTTTATCATTATCGCTGTTAGAAGTAAATTTTATTAACAGACATGATAATTAGCATTGTAGCATGCAGTATTAGTGGTTTATTTTCTTGTACAAGGTGTTACTTATTTTATAATCCACCTCTCTTAAAGAGGCAAGTCTATTGGTTTTGTTCAAGGTTTCAGAAATTTAATGACTAAAATGGACTTTATGTAATTCCCTGATTCCTGAGGGACAATTAGTTATTACTTCCACCACAGGCCCATCTCACTAGTGCCAGTTACATTCATAAAATTAAAATGCCCCTTAGTCTGTCTCAACACATCTGCCAAATAATAAAAGTATTGGAGTAGCTTGTGCATCTATCAGCCTGTTTTGACTTCTGTATAATCGTACATCTTTTTAAAAGGCAGTTTGATCCTGTTAAATGGATTAGTTGGCTACTATTTCCATTAGGATTGCCCAGGTCTTCTTAATTTTCATGCTATTTTCCTTTGAGTCTAATTAGTTTTTCACACAGTGAAGAGTACAGGAAATTCAGTCTGTATAGGCAACATGAGGGATTCTGATAGCAGGGAAAATGCTGTCAAGGTGCAGCTTTGGTGCATCTTTGTGATGATCAGTTAAAGTACTACAAGTGGGGAAGAAGCAGATAAACTTATAATTGTAACTGAATCATTGTTAAAATACCTTCCAAGCATCTGAAGAGGTAAAGCCTTAATATCATTTTATGATAGTAAACTGAGGAAAACTAACACACCCTTAGCATTTTAAAAGCTTCTCTCTTTTTCCCATGTTTTGTCAGAAGTTCTTTATGACATAAGCCTTTATGTTTTCCTCGAAGATTCTGAAGGAGCTGCTTGTCAATCTAAGCTGCTGCTCTCTGTCTGCATATCTTAGTCATGCCTGCACTATGTGGCCACCAATTGCTTGATTCCCTCTTTGGCCTCACACAAGATGTTGCTGGGCACCAATTGTTCTTTGACCAATGCTATGTCTTACTGGAACCTTTTATTCCTTTGTTTCAGGTACATTGTTTTTTTTTTTTTTTTTGTTTTTTTTGTACCCTGAGAATCAACATCAGTGTTACCCAAAACCAAAACTCTTTCTTATATTCTTGAACCAGGTTGTTTTATGTATGTTTTAATGTTAACATATGGTTTGTGTTTAAATGAATGCCAAAACTTACTTAATTTGGGTGCGCACTCTGAGAAGTGCCCCCCTCCCCTCACCTGTGTTGGATAGAAAACAAATACTGGTGCAGTCCTGATCTCTGTCAAGAACTATGCCCAAACCGTTCTTGTTTTTGTCCAAAAGTGATACTTGGCTAAGACAGCATTGGCAAACAAGTTCAAATAGCCTTCTTGTAGTTACACTATTACATTTATACATCTTGAACAAGGTCTAATTAGTTTAGGTGACATGAACAAAGCCACTATTCACTTTTAAAATAATTTTTTGGTAGTCTTTTTAGGTTTACGGTTATTAGAAGTGTCTAATAGACACAAGTTACGTGTGGAATTTCTTTCTTTACTCATTTTTGCTCTAAAGCGAAAAACTCAGTTTCTCCTAAGCAGTAGATCAATTGTAAGCTTAATTCTTCAGCCCTAAAAGGGTACCTGTGAATACTTCCTTTTCTACATTTCTATACATTCTCAACGACCCACAACTCAGTTCCATAGTCCCTAAACATAAAACCCACACACACATAAGAACATAAATTTTGAACATCTACCTTGATCTTTTAAATTTTTCAAAAACTGTACACTCAATTACATTTCCCTTTTCACATAACCATAATGAAATCCAAAATCTGTAGCCTATTTCATCAGCCCTTACCTGCCAAGTATCACTTTAGCACAAAATTTACACTTGAATTTGACAACTCTGTTTCTTGCGTGGTTTCTAAGTCTTACTTGCATGTATTGTGTATCAAAAGTATATATCACCGAAATTCAATTACTTTTTTCGTATTCCTTTTTTTTTTTTTTTTTTAAGTTCAAAAGCAGAATACTATGAATAAAAATCCTTGTTAGAAGGGATTCTTTAAAGAGATATTATTTTATTTCCAGTATTCCTTTAAAAACAGTTGTGAGCACCTGGAACTTAGAAAATCACGTTAGATAAACCTGTAAAACAGTATAAGGAAAGGCACTGGTAAATGAGGTTTTTTTTTAAATTGTGCTGAGAGAACCTGACTGTGTTTTCGAAACACTGCTTCAACTAGATCTTCATGAACTATGTTTTGTGAAAATACATGGAAAATTTTCATGTACAGGTTTTGAATGCTCAGGATAGGTTGTTCCCATAAATCTGACTAACAAAGGCTTTTTATATCCTGTAAATATTGGGCACACTAAGGTACTGGAAAGAATCTTTAAAATGGCAGATAACATCTTACAATGCTTTAAAAAAAGACTACCAGATGTAAGACTGATAATGTTTTCTTTCTGGTTAAAGACAGTCTGACACACCATTTTTCTCAGTAAAACCTTCAAATATAACATAGTTTACAATATTTTTAATCTGTACCACTGAAGTGTTTGCCTGCAAAGAATTTCAAATGCAAAAATCTGTATCAAAAGATCAAACTTTGGTCTTTTATATTTTTCTACGGCCACTGCTGAACACAGGAGATAGAGCTACATGGATTTTCGATTTAGAACAGTGTGGTCATTTACAGATTCACATTAATGTGAATAAAATAGTTAGAGATTTAACTGGTCAATATTATTCTTTTAATATTTTGCAGGTGTTGTTTGTAGAAGAGCCTGTGTTACAATAGTGATAGACAGTCTTAAGAAAAGAGATCTCATCTTGCAAAGAGTTTTAGAGCATTTGCTATAGTGGGGAGAGCAGCATCTGGTAGAAGAGTGGCTTGTCCCACAGGTTGGTTCATATATGTGAGCTGAACACCGTTGTTAGACTAGAAAGAGGGGGAAAGAATTAAGGAATATACTAAGAAAGCGGCAAATATTGCATAGTCAGCTGATCCTTATTAAATGGGATGCAGCTGCAAGAATCATTAATCCTCTCTAATTCTTGATGTTACAGAAGTGGTGGGAGTAGAACTAATGGATTCTGGGTATGGATATTAATTCTCCTTTTGTAATTTCCTGTGTAATTTGTTTTCAGCAGATTACTGTTGCATACAAAAGAGGAAATGATGATCTACGAGATATAAAACAAACAAGGATGTTAAAAAAGTAGATTAAGTAGTTCATAAGAATGAAGAGCTGTTCAAACAGAAGTAATTTTTTATCTCCAATGAGAAATGTCTCGGATTTATATCAATCCATGATAAAAAAGTTCCTTTCCTTTACATATGCCTTTGCTGGTTCCTAAAGTGCCTGAAAACCTTCTGCAGAAATTTTCCTCCCTTTTTATTCACTCCAATGAGAATAATGACCCTTATACCAACACATGTCAAATCTTTCTTCTCAGTCCATTTGCCAAAATTCAAAAAGATGGCATGGACTAACTTGGGACTGAGCAGCTCTGTGATCTTTCTGGTAAGATTTTGTCCCAAAAGACTGCATCTCATCCAGTTCAGTTGTTAAATTATGTTTAATTCAACCTTTTTCCTGGGAGTCAGTTGTGTTCTAAGAAATTCTGCCTGATCTGCCTGATCCTGGGATTCAGCTCTGGGAGTTCTCTGTTCTGAGAAATTCTGCCTGATCCAGCAGGGAAGGGTTAGAAGAACAAGCCAAGGCGATGTCTGATCAGTGATGGCTTCACAGTTCCTTCCCCTCTTGCCATATCCAGGATCAGACAAGCAGAAGACAGTGGGTACAATAACGAGGATCATCAGGAGACACAGAGGCCTTGAACTGCTATAAATGAGTGAGACTGAAGGTTTCAGGGTCAGGACCATCCAGTTCTGGGGCCCCCAACACAAGAAAAATGTAGTCCTGTTGGAACAGATCCAGAAGAGAGCCACAAAAATGATCAGAAGGCTTGGGCGCCTCTCCTAGGAGGAAAGGCTGAGAGAGAAAAAGTTGTTCTGAAGAAGAGAAGGTTCTGGGGAGCCCTTATTGCTGCATTTTAATACTTTACATGGTAACATGTCTTTCTATGAGGCCTGCAGTATTAGGAAAATTGGTAGGGGTTTTAAATTAAAAGATGGAAGATTCAGACTAGACACGAGGAGGAAATTGTTCATGAGGAGAGTGCTGAAACCCTGGCACAGGCAGCACAGAGAGCTGGGAGGTGCCCCATCCCTGGCAACATTCAGTCAGGTTGGATGGGGCTCTGAGCAGCCTGACCTACCTGAAGATATCGCTGCAGGGGTTTGGACTGGACAACCTTTAAAGGTCCCTTCCAACCCAAACCAGCCTATGGTTCTCTGATTCTGTAATTCCATGCAAAGTTCTTAGAGCTGTTTAGCTGTAGGCTAGGGGCTACAGGGCTAAGATGGCTTTGGAAGACTCAGAGCATCACTTTAATACAGAGAATGAACAATTATGAATGTTTTTGCACATTGCCAAGGACATTTCTGCTTTTTTCTTTTGATTAGGTGAGCTGTGTAGAAGAGATATACCGGCTGTCCTCTGAGGCAGATTTCACGTCTTTGACTCACAAGGTTACTTTCTGCATTCAGTGCACCCTGTCTCAAAGACCCCGTTAAATGGGAACCTTAGCCTGACTCTAAATGCAGAACAATGCTAGATGGCACAGGTATCGATAATCTTCTTTCTGAGCTTTCCCCATTTGTTTTTTAATTGACTTTATACAAATAGCAGGTTTTGGCTTTATGTCACATGTTATGCTTATGCTCCTCAATGGTATTTAGAGAAGAATCTACAAGGGATGTACTTGAAGATAGCCTAAAAGATAGCTGGAGAGGGACTTTTTACAAGGATGTGAAATGACAGAACAAGAGGAAATGTCTTCAAACTGAAAGACAACAGGTTTAAATTAGATCCCAGGGAAAAACTCTTTACTGTGAGGGTGGTGGGGTGCTGCAACAGGTTGCCCAGAGAAGTTGTGGATGTCCCATCACTGGAAGTGTTCAAGGCCAGGTTGGATGGACCTCTGAGCAATCTGGTCTAGTGAAAAGTGTCCCTCCCCACAGCAGAAGTGTTGGACTAAATAATCTTTAAGATCCATTTCAACGCAGGCAATTCTATGATACATTTTGAGGTTCTTTAAAATGATGCTTGTGTCATTTCAATCAGGATCATTTAAATCAGGGTTTTCAACCAGGAAATTCATGTCAAAAGAAAAGGAGGATTTTGGGAATGTCAGTTTAAGGTTGTGGAAATGGAATACAAGCACCAAAAAGGTGAAAGTAATTGTGTCCTATATAACATAATTTCTTTCACTCTGAGAAAGCAAATTACAAAACATGCTTACACCTAAAGACTGAATCAATTAAAAATGCAATTAAACACTGAAATAAGAGCTGTCACTCTGATAGTTATATCATATTTCATCTTTAGTTGGAGGTTAAAAATATACTTTTACTTATGGAACAAGCCCAGGGCCATGGCTCAACAAGGCATCTCTTTAATTAGATTTAATATGGATGGACATGAATTAGACAAGATTCATCTAGATAGCACAGATATTGACAGACCATATAGATAAAAGGAATTAAGGAAGTTTTCAGTTTGAATAACCAGAAGAACTATTTAAATATTTGGTTGCTTAAGCATATTCATTTTCATATTTTGAAAATGTTTGATAGAATATAAAATTTTATACAATGGGCTGTAGATCCTGAACTGGTATCACCCCTTTGGTTGTGTTACAAGTCCTTTTGCTTGAGTTATATCAGTTTCCATCATATGGACGTGCTGGTTCTTGATTGACATTTGCCTAAAAACTGATAGAGGATTTTTACCTTTATTTCATCCCGATTTAAAGAATTCTGTAATAATTCTACACTTTGTTGCAACTGAGTGCACAGTTTCATGGAGTGTATTGACGCTATTCCATCGAAATGGATGCTATCAAATTATCAAATACTAAGAATATCTTTCTGACCAAGACAAGAAATATTTAGTATGAATAAAAAAGGAACAAAGTTTAATTTGCTTTTAGATTTCATGTGAAACATGAATCATCTAATTATATTTGAAATCCCAAAGGTGTCAAAACCCATTTTCTATTAAGATCTCTCACACTGTATTGTAGACACATGAGATCTGAAAATTTAATTGTTTTACCTGATTTTTGCATTTTCCCTTTCACTGATCCCTGAAACTCAGCTACTTCTTTTCACTAGGTAATTCTACAGAAAGTGGGTAAGTGTGCCCAGCTGGATAATTAGAAAATCCAAAATGAATGCTGCTATGGGTAGTAAATGAAAGGATGTTACAAAAAACCAAAACAACAAAAACCTCAAAAAGCCAATAAACAAACAAAAAAACCCAACAAACAAACAAAACCCCCCATCAATATAACAATAATAAAGTTTTTCCAGATAGGAACCTCCTTGAAACTGAGAGCACTTATATTTTAAAGGCCCCTTGTTTGGGGGATTTAATGGTCATTGAGTGTCAACAAAGCAAATAAACTTGCTGGACTACACAGTGAAGCATTAGAAAGCTGAATGCAATGTTACAGAAAAAGAATTTCATACTTAAGGATGAGGAGCTTGAATTTGAGTGGGTTTAGTAATGGGCAAATCTTTCAAAGTTTACCTGTTGCATATTTTCTATAATTAAAAAGTCATCTTCATGCAAAGTATTTTGGAAATTATGGAATGACTTTTTTAGTGATTCCTTTATCCACTTTAGAATATCAATTCATGCTAATAACCATTAAATCTCTGCTCTTTTTCCACTGTTGCTTTCCGGAACAGCTCAGCAGGACCATACATTTTTATAAATGTTCATCTCTCTTCCATTTCTAGAAAAGAAAAAGGGGAATAAAGAAACTCTGCAATTACTTTGTACCAACTGTAGCAATGCCAGAATTCTTTGTAATCTAAATTACTTTCTTCTATGTGTAAAAACGTTAATAGCGACTCCCTGTAGCTAACAGTAGCCTAAGCACTGGAGCAGAATATTAAACAGTCATATCTCTTTGTGGAATATAAAGGGTTTTTTAGTCCACAAAGCCAGCAGTTCTGTACCTGTCACCCACGGTCTCCCCTACACAATGTCTGAAACTGTTACTGTATGCAGAGCTGTCAAAATGGACTTACAATAACAAATGCTGATTTATTTCTGTCTTAATGAGGAAAAGAAAAAAAAAATCTTACAAAACACTGAGCTGGGGGACACAAAAAGAAAGCCCTGAATTACCTTCCTTGTGCATGAGCTGTGCTTTTCCACACTCGTGCTTCTGGTGCTGCAGACAGCCACCATGTGATGCCAGTGGCTGTGCTCTTCCCGAGTACTCCGTGGCTGAGCAGGGAAATGCGTTGACTTCCTCTTCATCTTCATGTTTTCTAGGCTGCTCTAAGAAAAAAAGTCTTTGCCATTCTCTGGACAGGTGATAAACAAACATTGAGACAACATGGAGGTTAAATTTTCCTCTCTTTCTATTGTTTACAACTTCTCTACTCTCTGCTGAAAGATAGATGGGATGTTGAAGGCTCCAATTAAGTCAAAGCCAGTTTTAAAGACCTCTTGTCACCATGCTATGCAGTGAAGAGGTATCGGGCTTCATAAATTTCTGGAACATCTTCAACTATTTGTGAGCCAGGACTCTGATTAGATCATATCCTGAGTAAAAGATGTGAAAGTTCCATCCAGCTGGCTCCAGGAAAATGGTGAAAATAGCTTGAATTATATTATATATAGTTTTATTTGTTATATATTATATACATTATCATATAGTATTGTGGTGTGTGTGTGTGTGTATCTTCCAAATGAAGACAGTCTCAATCAGGCTTCAGAATCTATCCTTCAGAATCTAAGTTATGGAATTAAACAGCTGTGGCTTCTGAAATTATTTTGAAGTGCCTTATGAGCAGATTTAGTCTAATATCAGACAGAATTTACAAAGTCTATACTACAAAGCACACAATACACCGCTAATGGAGATTTGACCTGTTTCACAGCAGCCACAGTCAGTGACTCTAATCCTCCTTTGGGCTCCCTTTGGCTTTGCTTCATGTGCGAGTCTGACTGTCTCACTTAAAGTTCAAGAAAGGCTTCTTGCTAGGATAGCTGAGCTATGGGTATCAGAACATCACCAATGTTTATTGGAGCAGAGAATTTATTATTGATAGTTTCCTTACTGTGAACTCAGCAAGAAAAACAAAGGTTAATATAAAAAAAAACAAAAAACTACAGTGTTGCAATTTTCTGGTAAACAGAAAAAACACTTTTTATAACCTGGTAGAACAGAGGAGAAAGTCAGTAAATAATTTCATGGTTGTTACTGTGTTTGGAGGTGGAGCTAATTGCTTCACTAAGAAAGTAAACCAAATCATAAGGAGCAATATATTAATCTAATTGCATCTCATGTTGCTTGTGACATACTTGGAAGGAGATCCTAAAATTTAAGAATGCATTTTTTAAAAAAATAATTGACATGATAGATTTAACAAAACTTCTTATCCTGTGATATCATATGAACACCTCAGAATTATCTGCATTTTGCTAAAATGCAGAGTGTGATGCATTAAGATGTTGAATATTCTTGAACAATTTGGGATATTTTCATTTCTTTTCCCTTGGTGAAATTTTTGATCTTTATTTTCATTATTTGGTTGCTCTCTTCCACAAAGCAGTAGAGATGAGTTTTTCCCAGACAAAGGAATCTCAAGATTGGAAGGCACTTTCTCAAGATTGGAAGGCACTTAGGAAGTGAGAAATTTTTTTTCTTTTATCTTTACAATAAATTGTAATAAGTGGGTAACTGGTTTTATTGTTTAGAATCTGGAGATTATCAGGACAAGTGGGTTTGCAGATTATCAGCAGGAATTGCTATGTCGACTGAAAAATATCACAAGAGAAGAATGCATCGACAACACTAATGAAGACGTGTTCTGATAAACCAGACAATCTGATGCAGCACTGGTGCTGTGATTATCCACAAAATGTCACTGTTAATTGAGCCCCTGGCCCTGTTTTGAACCACTAAGACAAGAGGCCATCATAGGCCTGTCCCTTCCAGGAGTGGCAAGCGCTAAGGCAGCATCAGCACTGGCTTTAGCACCACTTGATACTTGACTCCAGCAGCACTGAGCAGGGCTTGTCCCTCTTTAATCTGGTGGTATGGACATAGTGAGAGACTCAGAGCTGCCCAAGGACAAGCAGCCAGTGATCCTCATTGTCACCCAACCTTGGTGTTAGCCCCAAGATTGTACAAGCTGGCTCCCACATCTTTTTTTGTGACACTTTTAGAACTACAGATGAGAAGTGCAGTTCAAGAGCTGAATGTTGACTAATTACTATTATTTCAAACACTGCAAACTTTGCTTGCTGGGGGTATTCAGTGTGAGGGCCCTAATCACAGATAATGAGAGATGAGTGGGAAATGATGCTGATTCCTGTAGAGCCATGTATTGCGGTACAGAAAATGCTGTATTTTTTCCCTCCTAAAAACCTAATTGCTCTGTGCTATTGTTTATCATCCTTTAATTGCAAGTAATTTCAAAAGAAAAACAGTTGTTCTTTTTGGATTGGTGTGAAAGTGTGCCTTTAGAAAGGGCCTAATGTGAAATTGTGGTAACAGAGGAAAGTAGAAGGAAACCCAAGGATGGCACATTCCCTTCTGAGAGAGCCTGAGATTCCCATGTGTAAATTAACATAACTAATATTAAGATGAGTTATATATATATACTGTGCAGAAGCTACCATCCCAGCTACCGAATACTCCTATGAAAACGCAGTTAATGACTGTGCAAGGTGACATATCACATTTACCCTCCTGCATACTGACTTGGGACTAAATTCTGGGTGGAAAACAGCAAGGAAGTTTTAAATACACTAAAGTTGCAGTTCTGAGATTGTCTCAAGAAAAACACAATAGAAAAGGAAGAGCAGCTTATGATAGAAGTAGTTAAATGCAGATAGAAATAGTTTGCTGCAGAATCTTCCTTTTAATAAAATGTAGGATTTTGCTAAAAGTGTTTGTTTTACTGTTTTTTCCACTTTCTCTCTGATTGGTTTTGTATCCATCAGATAATATCTAAACAGTGACTTAAATAATAACAAGTGAAGGTGAGACATTGTAGAAATTAGGATAATTAGCGCTGCTGTTCTATGTCAGCATTTCCTAAAATATGATAATCTGTTTATGTGAATGTCTTAGAACTAAATCTTCTAAATCTTAGAACTAAACTTCTTTTTAGGAAGATGACAGTTACAGAAAAAAAGTAAATTTTAAAAAATCTGTTTTGAGTTTGAAATGGCAAAGCAAAGAAATAAAACTCTTGGACAAAAGTACTACCAAGAAAAGTCTGATTGCATATATCAAGGCTGAGTACATATACCAAAATTACAACCAAAAAAAAATAGAAGAGCACATGCTGTTAAAGAAAAGAATGTTTCCTTAGAGCAATGTAGGTAGCGATTCTTTTGTGCTGAATGGAAAGAAAAAAAATCTTTATACTTATTGTGTTACTGTGCTCACTTCCCTGTAATTTTGAGTTTAATGTTGTTAGACCTTGTGTTCCTGCCACAAGAAGTCTAATTGTGAATTAGTGGTCATGCCTGTAAGCATCTTGCAGAGGAGTTTGCATTGAAATTCACAAATGTGAATTCTCATTACTTTCAGTTTTCTATGTTTGTAGGAAACTGAGTCTTACACCCCACAAAAACCAACCTTTATATTCTAATATTCTTTTCCATATTCAATACTGCTAAGGAGTGAGATCAGAGAAACACTAGGTCTCAAAAGCTGTAAAGGCAATACTTCTATCTGTAGAAGAGGATGTTAGCACAGCTGGGAACTCCTTCATGTAGAGAAAGGCTGTAGAGCCAGAACAGCAAACTTAGGCTTATGTCTCCTCCTGACACTGAGAAGCACAGGGAGCCCACTGCAGTCATGGAGAGCAGCAGTGTCACTGGGACCAAGCCAGCTTCCCCTGAGCCCTGCAGTCCATCACTTTCTGCAGTGGAGCACAGAACTGCTTGAAATTCCAAGCAGAAGGGAAATACTAGCCCAAAACTTTATTTTTATTATTTTTTTTTTCTTCTTTGAAAGTTTATGGATAGTAGATGAGGGCTAAAACACTAGCTATACTACCCCTACAGCTATTAGTTCACTTTTCCCAGATAATACTAATTCTGAGATACCCTGAAAGGGAACTCAGAAGTTCATGACATTGGAGGCACCTCATAAACAAATTTAACAAATTATTATTTGCTGCATAATTAGGCAAATTGGGCAGAGAAGATGAAGAGGGAGAAGGAGTGATTGGCTAAGGAGACAAGGACAAACTACATTTTAGGACAGTACATATCTTTATTAACAGAAACTGTTACATAGTTGTTGTAACTAGAACTTTCATTCCAGTGATATGGACTAATATTTTGTGTTATTCCAGCCTTTTGGCCCCTCAAATTGTATTCTTTCTCCCAAGATCCGTGCACATCTTTATATTTCCATACAAGAAACTCATATGTTTCATTTGAGCTCCTTTCTCTTTTTCTTTTTCTAAGAAATTAATTTTTTTCACAAATGTGGCATCCAGTTTTCATTTTAAATAATTGCTCTTTGACTTAGACTTTTTTTTTTTGATCATTAGACAAATTCTACAGTATTGTGCGCAGTGCAAATCTTCCTTACATCATGGTTTATTCTTAAACATGGTCCACAAAGCTGTGGCTGGGTTTTCTGGCTGTTTTTGTCATCAGTTTATCATCATTACAGGCTGCTCAGACCATGTGCTTTCATTACAGAACTGCTTGCTTTTGTTGCCATGTGCGCAATCTCAAGCATGGCTTCTTGAACATCATTCACTTCAGAAATACATATTTTATTGTTTGCGGCCCATTCTCTTGTGTTATAAAGAGAATAATCATCACAACATTGATTTCTAAGTGCATCCCTGTACCTTTTCTCTTGCATTTTCACAGAATTTTCTGTTATAGATAATTGATAAGCTGAAATGTACATTCAGCTGTGGTGTCTTAGACTTGGCACGAGGAATAAAAGAATTAAAATTTATGATGCTACAAAAACCAATTCTGAGCAGTGCATTCAGAAATGTAATTTGGCCCAGTACATTTATCTAGGAATGGTCTGGGTAAATTAGATGGTAAAATCTAATTGGGAGACATTGCTAAGGGTGTGTTTAATCTCCATCTAACTGCAAAGCTTTCTCACATAAAAATTGTTTTGATTTTATTAGGCAGATCATGACAACAGCTGAGATCAGCAGAAGCAGCAACTGGATGTCTACAGCCAGAGTGTGTGATCGAATTCCTTCCCCAAGGAGTAGTGGAAATACAGTCTGCAGGCCAATCATCTTGATTGTTGTAGGCATTCTTCCAAGCACAAGAGAAATTTTGAAACACTAAGGGCTAGAGGCAAAGCAGGGCAATGATTAGAAGATAAAGAGCCTTTGCATGAGACCAGGCAATTTTTTTTTTCGGTTATCAGTCTTGAAAATCCTCTGGACATGTAAAATTAATTTCATCCTGAAACAGCTTTCAACCCAGGTAGGTAGCTGAAATGTGTCATCCAAGCTCTTCCTTTTACTTTGGTCCTATTCTCCCTCTTTTTAGATATTTCGTCTGTAAATAAATAGCATAATATAGATTTCAATAGGCCCCCTGATGTAACAGTTTCCCGCCTTTCATATACGAGTGGCTTAAGGCAAAAGAAATCAATCCGTGGCTCAAACCCACATTAATATCTTTCATTAGAATGCAGGTTTACCAAAACAATAGGGCAACCCAAGGCAAATCCCTGCAGAGCAGTGTTAGAGGTGCAAGAAGCACTTGTCCTGCCTGTATCAGAGTTATCAGGGTTATCAGAGTTATCAGGGCTGTCCTGGAAGAAAGGCCAGAGGAAGCACCCGCGGCATGTGTGAGAGAGTGTTTTAGCCACTGCTGTTGCTGTGCCCAATGGACATGCCCAACCCTGGAAATTGAGAAGGTCAACTGGCTTTCCAAGGAGAGTGTGTCAGGGTCATTGTGTGTCAACGCGTGTTCAGTCCCTGCTGCAGCTACACAAGGGCTGGCTTCAACCTGGCCAGCCTCAATTCTGGTGGAATAGAAGGTTCTCTGACCACACTTGACTGCTACTTGACACTGACCACCTATTCCTAAACAACTACTTATAGCAAGTGGAGAACAATGAAGTCTGAAAGCAGTAAAGTTATGAAAATAAGAGTAAGCATAAGTAGCTGGTAAAACAGAGGAAGCAATCATGGTTTTCCAGTTCTTTCATTTCCATTTTCTTTTGCTAGAGATAAATTTTAATGTTATCATTGCTTAAAATTGTTTAAAAAACAATTTGTGCAAAAACTCTGAATGGCTGGGCTAGTTCTGTCCAGTGACTTCCTTGAGACAAACACCTTGGTTCCTTAAAAAGTCACTTGTTAAAAGGCCTTTTTATTTGAAATTAGCTGTCTCCTATCAGGACCCAGAAGCATCACTGGGAAATTTTCTTGAGTCTTGGAGATTCCTGTGGTGCCCAGACAGTGCTATCAGACTCAATTTGCTATTAGGTAAAAAGCAGTTTTGTAATAAAATTTATACTACCACAAAGTGGTTGAGAAGCAACTCAGATTGGATCACTG
>CM019236.1:51869318-51957550 GCA_009741485.1 Malurus cyaneus samueli | reverse complement strand
ATCATTTGGTAAAAATAGCTTATTCATTCGCTTTCTTTCCACTTCCTCTCTGCAGCTAAATATTATGATGTAGAGATAGCACATCTCTACTGTTTTTCTATATCACTTCTTAGCCTTAGACTTGATTTCCATATGTCACAGAATAATCCAGAAATTACTCATTGTTATTTATACATTAAGATGTTGCATTGCTTGCCACCATCCGCATATTGGAAATAAAAACACCTCTGAATACAGTTTAGGCTATGTCGCTAAGGGCAGCCCACCTTTTCATTTGGAACTAAGAATCTGGGGATTTCAGAAGTAATTTTCTTGATTGCCTAGGTTCTTCATAACAGCATTTTTCTGATACTCAGGCTTACATCTCTGTCATCATGGGTTTTTCTTTGAAGAAATAAAAAGTTATACAGTTGTAGAGACCACTATAGAAGACCTCCTTACTGAAAGCTAAAGATACCTTTCTATTGGTTTGATTTTTCTACCATATACACCATGGTAGATACTTTGCAAGTGTGAGCTGACTCTATGAAGCAACAATAGCAGCTTGTAGTAGACAGTACTCTCTGCTTCCAGTGGACTAGTAAGAGTCCAAAAACTCAGGAAACCAGCAGATTCATTCGCACTTTTTGCTCCTTTGGTGTCATCTGTTTCTTGTCTCTGTTTGACTTTTTGCTAGCAGACAGGAAATCCTTCCATAATGAGTGGAAGTGCTTCCTGAAGTTTTTTTCCTCCTTCCTTTGTCTCTTTGCTGAGAGAAAGGGTTGTGTCAGGTAGATTCTCTATTCAGTGAAACAGGCAATAACCATATGCACATTTGTTTGATAGGCACATGAAAGACCAGTAAATTAGAATAAGTACCAATTAAGAATATTATTTTGTTTTACAAGTAATGTTTCCTCTTACTGCTTCTGCCTCATTTCTGCCTTGAGTTATTCTATACAGAAATCCTAGAAAATAAGGATTTCAGATTCTGAGGCTACCCATAATAAAAATGTGACTTGATAGCTGTCATTGCTATCAGTTACCTGCTGGCCATCACACAATGCTAAAAATGTGACAGATAGACTAAGGGAATGCTGAAATCCTGCTCTACAGTGTAATGACATGAAAGACTGTCATCTGTACTTAAGAAGATTTTACTGTGTTGAGTTCATTAGATTCAAAGTAATGTTGATTCAGAACAGTTGTCTTGGCTTCCTGGGCTCATTAGATCTCTTTAGGATTGGTATTGAAGAGAAAGCTATTTTGACAGTGTTTCTTGACAAAATTCCCCTCTTAATTTTGAGACACCTTCCTCAGTTTTAGAGCTCTGCTTCCTATTTAACACTTCTAATTGATTGAAAGAGCTGTGGCTGCCCAGGAAGTGGTATTTAAAAGATCTGTGCTTAGGGACATGATTTAGTGGTGGATTTGGCATTGTTATGTGTATGGTTAGACTCAGTAGGATTGTGCCCTTTCCAACCTAAATGATTCTGGGTTTTTATTTGTCCATCTCCATTTTTAAATATTAAGAAAAGCCATGTCACCAGCAACTGAAACTTCCATTGTGTTTTAACTCAACCATGTAGTTGGGTTTAATTGAATTTTCTTTTAAAAACGCTGGTCTGTGCAATGTACTGAAAAGCAATGAGAAGACTGATTCAACACAGAACTTGAACACCTGCCTGACAGTAAGCATTCAGTAATTCCACTGATTACAATTAAAGTGTTCATGTGTTTAAAAACATTGTAAGTGCTCTTTTGAGTGGTACACGTTTTAAACTGATGCCACTCAACTGCCAAGAATATAACAATGAGTCTAGAAAGCCTTACAATTAGACTTATTAAAACAAATTACTTAAGTCTATGATTGCCCAGGTAATGCAGTTTCTCAAACTGTGTTTTTAGTGTCTGTCCCTTCAGTACAATAAAATCAGCATATGATTTCCCTAGATTTCTCATGACAGCCTTACAGTGTTTTTGCTATGTTATATCCACTTTCTGACTTTGCAGTGTTCAGTGCCTACTCCTCTTTCTATAAAAAGCCCCAAGGAATTTGATTAACTTATTTAAATGTGCTTGTTATCTAGACTCAGAAAGGCCTCCTGCTTGTTGCCAAAATCAGGTAATCATTTAGGCTTTTCCTTCCAGGTTGTCATGCAGGGCACCCTACAGCTGCAGAAACAAGCAGGGACTTCAGTTAGAATAATTCATGTATGCAATATGCTACCTTTTCTTGGAACTGTAATTTTGGCATGGGGTGCTCAGTTTTTTTTCTTTAATGTCAGCTTTTCCCTGCCCACACACCCACAAATCCCAGGATGTCTGAAGGCATTCCTACCTGTCTGATCGTTAAAGAGGAAAATATGGAAGAAATAGGACATATGACTGATTCATGGAAGACTGTAATAATTTAAAAGTGGATATACTTATTCCAGGTATGTCATAGCTATGTATACCTCTTGATCTGAATAAAATTTTAATCTGGACAATTACAGATTAACAATCTGTACAATACAATCACACAAAAGACAATTCTCAGTCTTTCACGTTTTTTAATCTAGGCCGCCACTCAGACTATAACAAAGTCTGATGTTACTTATGAATGTCTATTATTTTTTAGTACCTAAACAAACAATTGTCTGGTTTCAGGCAAGTGCTTATTAAGTAACTCTTCATTTGCATTCAGTAATCACAGAATAAGCTCACAAAAGTCTAATATCTAGCTATAGAAATGTGCTACCCTCCTCAGCTACCTGCATAATTCATTTGCTGGCATTTGCTTCCTCCGGAGTGTGTTGGGCATGGCAGGAAACTGCAGAGATGAGCTCCAGAAACATCTGTTGATTTTCGCTGTCTCCATTTACTTAAAATAGGCTGGTGTCTCCTCTAATAAAACCCTGATTTCCGAAGGCCTCTACAGCAGTGAAATGTGTGCAGGTGGAGAGGCAGGTTGAGATTTCCCAGTCCATGACAGTCACTTTAACAAATGGCCTCCTGGGCATTGCCTTCGACTTGGAAGGCTGCAAATGTTACAAACCTGATGGATGTTCTGATGAAATTGGATGACAGCTTCTCAGTGAATTAGATCACGTATCAACCTTGATCATCAAATGTGACTATTGGAGTCAGGTTCATGCACTTTTAAAGTACCCTTCATATAAACCGAATTTTGCTAATTTTTTTCCTTGAGCCTTCCTCCCTGAAAAGGGAATCAAAGGGTAAACCATCTAGAGAGGGAAAGAAATTATTTTTCCCTTACTTCCAATACAACACAAAAGGTTACATTATGTGCAATTATGAAAACTAGGCTGTACATAATATGTATAAAAGTAATTAATTAAAGGTCTGTATGTTGCTGTACCAAGAAAAGCCCACAGAATCAATTAGAAGTCAAGCTGCCTTTTCACAAAGAGTGCCTGATACACAATCACCTATTTTCCTCTTTCCTCCCACATTATCTTGGCTTATGGTGTATTTTCTGAGGAAAACATGAACAGAGTGGACAATTTTGTTTTGTGTTGAGCGATGACTTTCAGGTAATCTGCACCCTGTAGAGCTGATTAGTATATTTAGCAAACAACACCAACCAGCAGAAGTTTACAATGAACTGTGATAGAAATAATGCTTTAGAAATAACAAAGCAGCTCCATCAGGAAATAGTCAGTCAGATCTGGGAAAAGAAAAAAAAAACATCAGAAAGGTTCTAAAATTCAGGTGCTTTTCATCATCACTTAAGACTCTCTTACAAACTCCCAGCAAGTCAAGTATCATAATATAAAAAATTAATTTGGTTGGAAACAAAATGGCTACTGAATAATGTTAAATCACCTGAAGAAAATCAATCTTGAAATAATCTGAAAACCACTGCAAAACTCTTCTGGCCTATCTAAAGTCACCTGAGTCTGATGTAGAGAAGGGGTTTAAGTCTGCAGGTTTAGGAGAAAGGTTCCTTTACAGAATGTATGCAGCCAGCAATCATTTGTTCAGTTGAAGTCAAATTACAGTAATTTTCAGTTCAGTTGATTTTATACATAGCCAAGGAGTCCGATCAAAATGGAGTTTCTTTCTTGTCTTTACTTGGCAATGGCTTGACTTCTTGTTCCTTGCTTGCTTTTTTCTCACTGTTTTATAATGTCGGCTGCAGTTACATCTTTGGACTTCTCTTTATCTACATCTTATGTTTGTCTTCTGTGTGTATTTCATCTTTAGGTTTTCCTTTATTTTAAATCAGCTTTCTTTTTTCTTTTTTCTTCTTAAAGCTGGATTTCTTGTGGGCATATATTCCCTTGGACTGTGAAGGACTTTCAGCTTCATCACCAAAGCTGTCCTCTTGAAATGCAGTGTAACCTTCCATTCTTTTTTCTCTCATCTTAAAGTTCCTATTTTCTTCTCATGCTCCTTTTCAACATCAGATACTAAATCTTGAGGCTCATACAAGTTGTCATGAGGCAGTGAAAGCTCAGTGGTGCTGTTCAGCCCAGGGAGCTTTGTAGGACTGATTTCTTCAGAACTGGGAGTACCAGCAAGGTTCCCATTGTGTTTTACCTGCCAGTGTTCACTAGGGCAGCTAGTGGCGAGCAGGAAGCTCTTGGTCATTCTGGTTCCCTGATATCAAAGTGAACTCTTCTGCTGCCTGTCAGTGACAACACTGGAGTCCTGCTCTCGATGGCACAGCAGCTCCCCCTCAGCTTTTCCTCATGCCCCTTTGTACTCCACCACTTAGCTACAAGGATGGTGAAGGGCCTGGAGGAGGGGCTGAGGGCACTCGGTCTGTTCAGCCTGGAGGAGACCGAGGGGAAACCTCAGTGCAGGGACAAGCTCCTGTGAGGGGAAGAGGGGCTGGCACTGATCCCTTCTGTGTGTGGCAGTGACAGGACCCAAGGGAATGGCTGAAGTTGTGTCAGGGGAGGTTTAGGTTGGATATCAGGAAAAGTTCTTACCCAGAGGGTGTTGGGACTGAACAGGCCCCAGGGAAGTGGTCACAGCACCAAACCTGACAGAGATCAAGAGGTGCAGAACAATACCCTCAGGCACATGGAGTGGCTCTTGGGGATGGTGCTGTGCAGGGCCAGGAGCTGGGCTTGATGATCCCTGTGGGTCCCTTCCAACTCAGTATGTTCTGGGATGCTGTGATAATTTCTGCCAATCTCACCTCTTTATTTTCTCTTCGCTTGCAAGACACCCATTCATGCTGTGTGTAATAACCCCACTGAATGGGTGGATCATGATTTCCAAATGCTTTATAATAAACTTGAAGCCACCATCAGCTGAGGGGCAATTTACAGTAATTTGATGTAGCATTAGGGAGAAAACCTTTGTGTGCAGTCCATAGAGACAAATTCTCAACAGGTTTGACTTCTTTCATTTAAAGCAGCATACATCCTGCAGAGAAAATTCTGAACACGTTAATCATTGCTTTTGACAAAATTTCTTCAACTATGTTAAACGTTAGAAATTAACACTTTCCCATCAGCCTTCTAAAGTCACTGGTTTTCTAAGAAAGAACAGATTATGGTTTTGCAAAATGATCTATAAACCCAAAATCCTGTTTACACAAATTGTTTGTTTGACTTTGATACTTTGTGAACTCTAAAGAAAGATGCATATTCACTTCTTATTCAAAGCTCTCATTGCACTCCCATGGAAATATGGGTGGGCCTCTGCACAAAATAATCACTGACTATTTTTTCCCCTCTTTTTCCCTGTACAGTCATTATTTGACAGGTTTAGATAATAAGTCCAAAAAATCTTTATTTTTGAATCTTTGCTTTAACCAACTTTTAGGAGAATATCATAATGAATGACATTTAAGAAAGACCTATTTTATTTTGGGGAAAAAACCCTATATATGTTCATTTATATTTTATACTTCAAAATAAAGTTAAATAAAGATTGATTTCTGGGGAAAAGAAACAGAAAAAGAAATGGTAGAAAGTGGCAAAAATATTAAAAGTACTTATAAGAATTTAAAACATAAAATAGATTTTACCTCACAATTGCTGACTAAACCAGAAAGAAAATAGTATTCTGAGGCATTTTATACACCTTTTGGAGAGCAGATGATACATGTTGTGAAATCCTTTTGCCTTGAAAATTTCTCTGAAAAATTGTGTACTTCCTGTGTTTTGTAACTCATTTTATATTGACCATAAATATTCCTTCACACCTGGGAAACAAAACACATTTTATTCATTTTAATCGTGAACGGGTTCTATTTCTATTTGAGTAAAGAACAATTACCGGGTTACCATTAAAATTAACATCCTCTTTATCCTTCAACAGTCTGACTCTGAACCTAAATCTTCTGTATACAAAGGGGCTTTGAAGAAATAGGTGGACATTTGGTTTTAGTTATTCAACTACTGCAATAGCAGTAGTAAATGACTGCAATTTGCTGAGCCAAACTGAAGATGTGATTTCTGAGGCAGACTTTAAACATGACAACAGGAGTTATACTATAGTCACACATGTTAGTAGTAAATATTTAATTAAGGAAAAAACATATTCTGCTCTTTGCCTTGTATTAAATGACCCTGCTCTAACAAGGGTAACAAGCTAACTCTGAATAAAAAACTACTAGTGAAAATTTCCAAAGAATGGAGGAAGATATTAGTAGAAGGATACAATTGTTTTCTCTTTTATAGTCCTGCCATAACTTTGCAAAAGCAGCAGGCTAGATGACCAGGCTGTGGCCATGTAACTGCGTCCAGAGACTGAAATTGGGCCCCTGCAAACCTCAAAATAGTATGAAGATCTGGGGCAACCCCAGACAACACCCTCACTGATAAACGACTCAGCTGTGAGCTAACTGTAATATCTGCTGTATCTGCCTGTGCTATTTTCTTGAGAATTCAATAAAACATGTAGAAATACCTATGTTTGGGTTACAATGCTTTGCAAACATGAAATCTAGAAAAAGCTTTTACTAGGAGCTGTAGATGTAATGTAAGCTGCTACCACGTTATTTCACCAGTCTGGAGCCTTGGGCGAACAGTTCCAAATCTTATGGAGGCTGAAAGGTGACAACAAATATGTCACAACACAGACGTGACCTTTCTAGTGGGACATGACCTCAATGACATCCATAAGAATAGATCTGGATTGAACTAAAGTTTAAACATTATGACATAAACAATGTTGTCCTTATTTCTATCTGTGTTTCAGATCATGGCCACGGTGTAAAACATGGTCAGTTCTTTAAATAAAAAAAGATGAAAATGTCTTGCTAAAACAATCCCTTATAAAAAAAAACTGAAACCAAAGTCTGGAAACAGACATTACTGATATTTATGTTGTAAAATGCCAGATTTTTCAGTTTAAGCTCATTTCTATTTTTAATGCAATCTAATGACTTCATGCTCACTGTTGTTTCATTTATTATATAATAAGTATTACATCTGCTAATGCTGATAAATACTGCATTCAGTTACAACAAAAAAATGCATCTTAGTGGACTAATTTATCCTTTACTGGGGTGCTTCCAAATTGATGATTCTTACTAACATTAATGAAATTACTAGATGGCATCCAGTGTGAGGACAGACCTTGGCAAAAAGGACAGCCTGAAGCAGTGTGCGCTTTCATCATATAAGTGTGTGGTTAAATTCAAAAATGCAGCTCAGAGTGCTAACTAAATTAATTATAACATCTGCAAAATTCAAAAGTTGTATGAGCCTCTTGACTTCTCTGAGTCACTACATACCACACGAAACTTAATTTTGTTGCTTTTCTTACTTCATCATGTCTTTGCATAATAAATTATTTGTCTATACCTATCTATGTCTAGTGGCTAAAACCAAATTTTAGCAATTTTGAAATGCACAGAATAGTCATCTGTATGGAGATAACATATAACAAGTGTATTTGTAGGCATTAAGATGTGAGATTTCATAGAGAATGATATTTAAGTTAGGAATAGAGTGTTTTGCTACACATCGTGTTATGTCGTTCTTTGTTGTTTTTTTTTTTAAATTTGTCAGCCTTCTGTCATCTAAATTTGTCACATAAACTCCATAACTGTCACCTGAGAGCTGCTCTCATGTAGGAAGGAACTGTGGTCCTTGCAAGGCAGGTGATCTGTGCATCATTTCCTTTACTAAGGCTTTGTTTCTGTATCTCCTTCTGCAACTTACAGAAGTGCTAACTCTACTCATACATGTCTAGGAATAGCAGTCCTCAATTTACTGAATTTTTGGATGCATTCTGTTGCTGAAAAAGGAGGGTTTGTGTCTGTAATTATATCTATTGTGTGAAATGCCTATAGAAATACATTTAAGAGTCATGACAAAGAATATATAATACTAATGAGTTAATAGTCATATAATTTTTTTCCAAAAATAAACAAGGACAGTCTTTAATTTCTAAACTTCTTTCATAATTCAAAGGTTTTTACTGAGAATCCGTGTTCCCTTTGTACTTCCTTGAGAAACATTATCTGATAGACCCAAGAAACAATCATGCTTTGACATTTGAATAGAGTCTTTTCAAGCTATGCCCCTGAAATCCTTAGTTTTCTTTAAGCAATATATCATCTGTATGATTTATCAGTCTACACAGTTGAGAGCTGATATAAGCTCTTCTATATTTGTTTAATTGTAGTGTGTGAAAGCATTTATATTTTCCCCACAATATCGACACCTTTCTTTTGGAGAGAGACCCAGAAGCCCCGCAGTATTTTTGTGTGTAAAAGTAGGGTTTTGAATTTACAGGCTTATGTGCGCTGTCTGTTTTTTGCTGATGAATTGAAATGTATTCCCATAAATAAAAAATACAAAAATCAAGACTCCAGAGATGAAACTTACCTGCAAAATCGGGGAATACGTTTTGCATCTGTACCTTACCAGTTTGTTACACAGTATTCTGGGGTTTATTTTAGTTTTGAAGGTCTACCATTTTTCTTGGGACCACGTTCCACATACAAGGTGATGAATTGTCATGAGCTATCCTTTGTATGTCTGGTACCCTTACATCTTTTGTTATTTGAGCTAATATTTTAGAATTGTATTTCGCTATACTGTTCTATTTTCATGTCCATTTTTGAAAGATAAGAAATTCTCAGATAAGCAGATAGAGGAAAAATGGCAACTTTGCCTATGAGAACAGTGAAAAAAGCCTTATCGTTAAAATTCCTTGGAGCACAAATTCTTTTTGCATCCATGGTTATCAGGGGCAAGTATGGTGGGACCTAATCCACAGCTGAGTTCCTATGTAATTTTGCAGTGCAAATTAAAAATTCCTTAATGAAAACAGCAGTGTGTAAGAACAACGTTCAAAGTGGATAGATGTGTTACATGAGGTAGGAATTTTCCACAAAAATGTTTTGTACATTTCACGGAGGAAGTTTGACGTTAGTGAGCAGCAGTCAACCTACAGCGTGCGTAGCAGGATTATAGCCGAGGCTTTGTATGCCTTGCTGTTATTATCCCGACTTTTCAGCTGCGGTGCACAGAAGCCTACTCAGTGACGTTTGACTGGTGAAGCAAAAAGTGGGCATGAAAAATTACCAGAGTTCTAAATTCTTAACTATAAAACATAGAGAATTTTATTTCAAAGCAAGCCTTTTACCTAGTTCCTTGGTAATGCCTATAATTTGCTAGTAAATACAAATTCCCTATTGTCATGTTTTGTCTTTTATAAAAACATAATAGTTGTAATTCGTAAATGGTTGTTCTACATATAACTTAGTTGAATATTTCTCTATTTTTAGAATTGACAGTTGTGCTTTGACTCAGCAGTGATTCATCTTGAATGATGTCTTTGAAACAATAATGAACATATATATTAAGTATATTTAATGTGATTTTTTTTATAATACACTTATATTAAAAAAACCCCAAACGACAGCTATATGCTGTGGATAAATGTATTGCACTTTATAATTTCTGGGTAAAATGAAACACTATTACTCTTTGATCTCTGAGAAAAATTATAGACAATTATTCTTTTGTAATTGTTTTCAGTTTCACATCCAGAAATGTATGTAGATATGTAGGAGCGTCAAACTATTCATGTAACAATGTTAGATTTATTGCAAAATTTCTACAGTAGTTGAAGTGTAAACATGGATGTGATGCCTTTTTCTGGTCCTAAAATCACGAGCCAGACACAATTAGGTGATTAAAATATGGTTACCTTTATAAAGGATCTCTTATGGTGCACAACAGACCTAAATACATGTCAAAAATGCACACAAGAAGACACACAATGTTATACAAAGTGTAATACATAATTTTTTACTTATAACAGATTAGCATAAGTGACAAGAATCCCCAATTAGAGATACAGGTGGTGAGGTAATTCCCCTTTGATTTGACCCTTTTCTGATATCCCCTCTTTTGTTCATGTGAAAGTATCTTGAGATGTTGTTTTAACCTTGGTTCCCAGAGGACGCAAGATTAGTATTGGAGCCTTTAGGAATGTGTTTTGTATTTCAGTCTAGCTACAAATTTATATAGTTACACAATAATAGGTACAGAGCTGCAAATATATACAAAGACTATATAAAAGCGAAAAGGCAAAAATCAGTTTGGCATCAGTTGGACAGAATCATATGGTGAATTATAAGACAAAGCATATGGATAATCTGTCCGTCCACTTATCTTTTTAGAAGGTTATAGAGTGAAAAACAAAATGATATCTGAACACTTACAAAAAAGTGTGAAATGCCAGTGGAAATGCATCAGTGGCATCAAGGACCAGGAGAACACAAAGTGAGTTCAAACATGGTTTCCTAATCATATAAAGAACTTCCATTTTCTGTCATATCTGTCCTTTGCAGTCATATAGTGAGAGACCAAAATGGACAAGGAATCAGATGTCCCTTTCACTATATCCACCTAAGATAAAAGCTAACTGGTGAAAGAATCAGAAAGCTCAAATCCTGTTAGACCAACAACATTGCTCTTCTGTGACAAGTGTCCAATGTTCACTTGTGCCACCTGACAGCCTGGACTATTAGATACACATACAACATGGTTTGCTATGTTTGTAGCAGCTAAATACAAAGAGAATCCCTTTCTTTGAGGAGAAGGGGAGTGATACCTACCTTGGCCAAGTTTTGCACTTTTTTTAGTGTGGTGTTGGTACGTGGCTCAAGACAAAGCACAGATGTGACATGATGTCCTTTTCAGCGCAGGTCTGGCTTGCTGCAAGTACTTCTCCCCCATCTTGGCAGCACAGTCTCTTTCCCTCAGCAGTCTGGGAATCCTACTGATGTCAGCAGTGAGTTTCAGTGTACCCCACAAAGAAAGGTTTAGCTCAAGGGCCTAAGGAGAGGAACATGCATTTGTTTTGTAACAGAAAGGAGTTATGAGGGTCCATCAGATCCTAGGAAGAAATCCCTCAGAGAAATAAAGAGAGAGGGAGAGAAACCAGTGGAAAAAGATGAAAGTCAGATGTCTCATTGTTACTGCAAGTAGAATAATTCACTGTCCTTGAGGCGAAAAGCAAGTGAACAAGAGAAATACTGGGAACCTTTCCCTCAAAGAAACTGTCCACACATGAAAGCTTTTTAACTTCCTTCAACTGTGTTTTTAAAGCAAAATGAACAGTGGTTCTATGAAGAGCAGTAGGGTATGTCCCCATGACACAAGTATAACCTTTGAATAGGATTCATCCATGAAATACTTTGAAGTCTTTCCCATTTGGGAACAATTAGAGCAAAAGCAGTGCAAAATGTCCTGCAGACCATGGCTGTCCAAGAGAAACCACTCAGTAACACCGTCAAGGATGGTGTAGCACAGACTGCAGGCTCTTTGTCACCCCTCATTGGGACAAGGAGAGCGCTGCCTGCTCATGCTGCAGAGTTCCTTTGGCACGGCAGAGTGGAGCACTGTGCCCCTCGGCTCCCAGCCTGGACTTGGCAGGATTCAGACATACATTAGAGCACTTCCTCTACGTGCAGAGCTAAGGTGAAATAGCAGTTTTTAATAACGTAAAGAAAGGTTTTTGAAAAGAAAGGCTTTGTCAATATCTGGCTCATCCTTTATTTCTTCTCTCAATGACAAATGAAGGACAGTAGGGCTTTTTCTGTGCTAAATACTTTTTACCTTCAGGTGATTTTGAAAGGAAGTTTTATTATGAAGATAGCACTTCAAGACAATCACGTTCTTTCTTTAGAACTGAATTAGTTATCATCCACAATATTGCTTTTTAAATTTCCCGAGCATAGAGTAATAGGGTTAATCTCAAGACCTCTTTTTAAATGAAAATAAATTAATTATTAAAGTGTTCTAAAAATTATTTTTAAATTAATTCTGAGTACAAAATGTGCAGTTTGATTTCAATTTCTGCATATGCAATACAATCTTGGAATTTATTTGCAGTATCTGACGAGTGGTTATTTTTCAGTCAATTCACATCAGTTCTCATCGGTTTCTGCATGAACACTTGTACACTTTGAATATCAATAATATTATCAGAAAGATATCACCTGTTGTACTCAACTCTGATAAAGAGAGTGCCAAGAAATCACTCCAATTTATCTTATTTTACCATAATTTATTCATCTATGCCTACATATTTGTATATATATATGCCTCTCACTGCTGTCTTAATGGCAAGTGCATTTCTGGGTATTTATTCATCTATGCCTACATATTTGTATATATATATGCCTCTCACTGCTGTCTTAATGGCAAGTGCATTTCTGGGTAGAAGGGATGACAGTCAAGCACCTACATATTCAAGTACTTGCTTGCAACCAGAAGAGGCAGAAAGGGCCAGGATACAGCTGCTCATGAGGGAAAACAATGCTGAATAAGCTCTAACTAATCACAGAGACTAGACTTTGCTTTGTTCTTTATCCCACATCTCCGAGGAAAAATCAGGGGCAAATGCAAAGATTAGTCTGTGACAGCAATTTTCAGCAATGCATGAATAGCTAGAACTCTTATCAAAACTACAAACACACTTCTGGTCGAGTGAATGGCTAAATATTATAATTAATGTCCTTTATTTTACCACTGTAAGTGTAAAGCATATTTTTACATCTAGAGATATAGGATTGTTCAGTACAGCTGTATCAGACTAAAGCATTCTGGATGGGGAAATGAACTCATGCACTTCTGTTATGTTACTTTTAGGCCTATATTATTATATTGTGGAGAAGTGAAAAAAAAAGAAATACCTTTTCTTTCTTATGGAAATGATGCGAATTTGAGATTCAGAGGCTTACCTGGGTTATGTGTATTTAAAATAATTCTTCTAGTAGCTGTGGTTAATGGAATCTACTCAATACTGGTAGAAAAGCGCCTGGTTAACTATGATAAATCTCCAAAGCCTTCAGGTTTTCAGTGTTGGTGTGAGATATTTCTGAAACATTCAGGAAATTCTTGTTCTTTTTTCTCAGGTGGGTAAAAGATCTTTATTCTGAGTGTACAATAGTTTTATAAAGCTGTGGTCTTGATATTTTGAATAATTGTTTGCATCCTAAGCAGCAAAATTCTGACAGATGGAAACTTGATTTACAGTCATAACTTCTGAAAACAAAGTAGTTGTGAAAAACATGCCTTTTATTCTCCTGTTATTTAAAATTTAAGAGACCAGAAGTACTTCACTTATTAATCTTTTATCTGAATAGGAAGTTATGATTTGTTTCATAAATAAATGTGTAAATTAATATTTTTGAAAAATATATTCCTTTGACCTAATAGAGAATAAAACAAATACTTTTTGTGCTTTCCTAACTATTTACTCTACTAGGGTAGATAGGATAATCAAAATATTATGTGCTGTAAGGATAGGGGAGCCTTACTGTCAGTCTGCATAAAAAAAACTTTAAAGAGGATGTTTGATAATTGAAGATGTTGAAGACTACTCCCATGCTTATCCTTGAGCCTGCTCTATGAAGACATCTATCCTGTGTAAACTAGATAGGAACTGAAGCTCTGTGGGTTTCTCATTTGAATGCATAGAACACTGGATCAGGAGTAAACAGTCTCCACAGACTGAATATTTTGAGGGATTGTGATTGCAGCCTGTGACCCGAGTGCCACTGGTGAAATGCCAGCCTGTGCCCCTCGGTCTGCCAGGTCACCACAGGGACAGAGCTCAGCCAGCAGGCGGTAGAGCTCATGCTCTCCTGCAAGTAACGAGTAGCTATGGCTGTGTGTGAGAAACTGTCCTTAAAACCACAAGATTCTGGGTTCTTCTTTACAAAAATAGTTGTAGGTGTGATACAGGTTTGAAGGAAGAGAAAATGAAGAAGCCCTGCTGCGAACTTCTGTTAAGTAAAAGGATAAGCTTTAACAGCAGACTGTTAAAATGCTCCAATCACAGAGGTTAGCAGCACGGAAGTGGCATAGTTATTTTCCCAGCAGAAACAACCTGAGAAAGATTTCTAGTGGCAGCTAATCTGCTGTGGAAAATGTATGTGGAATATATGATTTCGTGCCAGTCTTGCAAGACAAGTCTTGTTGGCTACCCAGGAGGGTCTTTCTGAGGCTGGTGGGAGCTCACACATTGAATCCTAGGATAAAGGTCTCCCTCAGTATTTTCTTTAAAATGTTAAGGCCATTACTCTGAGCTTTCACTGAGACTTACTTGGTTATACATTTTTTGTTCTTTTTTCCATCATACCAAGCTAAAGCTTCACATTCTCATATTTCCTTCAGATGTTAAATTAAAAAAAAAAAAAAAAAGTTGGTCCTCCAGCTATTTTGTCATGTAACTTCAAATACAAAATATAATGGCTGTTGCCTTTTTCTCTAATGACTTCCTCCTGAATAAAGCATTTCTTTGAATTCCCTGGTGTCATCAAACCGGCAACAGGACACCGGTTATGTAGCAACAGATTTCCTAAGCCAATTCCATGTTTTTCCAGTTTGTTTGTATAGCTTGTTGAGCACACCAAGGACTAGGTCCTTGAAAAAAAGATCAAAAGATACTAGTTCAGGAGAAATATTCTAGAAGTCATTTACTTATTTACTGTGGTAATACAAATCATTTTCCCATAGTGTTTAAGTAGGGCTCTGTGCGACCTGATTTTAAATCCCAAGCACAGGATAACACATTCCTGTTTTACTGCTGTATGACTTGGAATATGCGCACCATCAGTTGTCACTCCTGTGGTCCAGTGTTTCATTATATAGAGAAAAATAACAAATAATGGAAACTCCTTTTATTTGAAGGGAAACTTCTGCATATTAATGACACACAGAGGCATGCTAATTTTTACACAGATGATCTTGTGCTAGAAGTCAGCCGTGGTTTTCTCAGTTTCTCAAAATTCATGATGGTAGTGTGGTATGTCCTAAGGAAGAGGTACAGTACTGAACGATGTGTGCTCTGGTTTGGGCCATGCTTTCAGAGGTGCTGGAGTCTTGGAGCAGTGCAAGACTCTGCTCCATTCTGAATCTTGCACTCTCTGCAGCTCCCAGACCTCCCCTGAGATTTCTATATGTGCCTTTCCACGTATTCCATGCTCCAACAGCTGGATGGTTTTCTCCTGGCTGCAGCCACTGGGAAGGCTCAGTCTGCTGGTTGTGCTCACATTGCCCACAGCTGGCGTGAAAGTACGGAAAGAAGCAAATATTCTGTGGGCAGCTTGAGCATTTCTAGTAAACAAGGGGGGCAAAAGAAGGAGCTGAAAGGCGTCAGCCATGTATGGGTGTTTCATACTTAGAACTGTCTGCAATGGGAGAAGTGGCATGAAAACTGAAATGCTGAAGAAGATGCAAAGAGCAGCTAAAGTTGTGAGAAGAAGGAGTCTGTATCAATGAGAGAGGATATGGAAGAGGAGAGAGAGCAGAGGAACAGGTGACTCAGGCCTTTGCATGTGGCTTAATTGGTGGGACAAATAGACAAGGCCTGTGTGTTTCCTCCTTTCTGCCTCTCTGAGCAATGAGTCCTGAACACTCCACTGTAGCAGCTGCCAAGGAAACGACAGCACAGAACAGAGAAGCACCTGGGTGCTTCTCAGTTTGGTTACAACAGTGCTCTTTTAAAAAGAGTGGAAGGAGAGTGGTAGCAAAATGTGCTTTTTTTAGCAGTGTGGCTGATTCTGAAGCCTGAACTCTGTCTCAATACCTGCATTATCAGGCTGATATTTCTGGACAAGCAATTCTTTCTTATCTTACTGTTAGGTCAACACAATCCAAAGTTCTTGTTAAACCCTTGCTTTTATTTTTTCCTTCTTATTTGCTCCAGTTTGTCTCTATTTCCCTGTAAGGGCATATGCTAGAAATAAATGCTCTATTTTTCATGGAGCTATAGTAAAGCTGCTTAGACAGAATTTGTGACTTCCTCTTCCTCTGTATAGAAATGGAAACTGCTGCTCCTTTCATAATAACCCATGGCCTTGCACGTGCACACATTTGCAATTTACCATTGCTGACACAAAAAATCTTTTGGCTGCTTGACTGCTCAGGTTTTCCTGACTTTTCAACATCATTTCCCCATACCTTATCAAGAAAAGTACTCTTATTATGAGTAGCAAGGAAAGCAATTTCATGCCTGTAGTCTTTTTAATTTACAGAATTTCTTCTTCCATTATTTGTTGGGCTTCAGTCTGTTAAGTCTTCCAGAACTATCCAGAAAAAACACTACTATTTTGAAACTCTTATTTTCTGCCTTCCCAGTTTTTAGAGACATGCAATGTGACTAAATACATTTTTAAAAAATTCAAACACCTGCACATATTCTTTATTGATCAGTCTCTAGAATTTGCAGTTGTCTTTATGTGACAATCAACATCATATTGTTTTAAAAAAAGTAAATAAATGCCTTAATGTCCCATCCTCCTTTATAATCCCTGTTTCTATGTGGTGAAGACTTCTTAGCTTGTTAGTTTTGTACATTTCTGTGGGTATTCATGAGCATTTCCCACTGTTTATGGATTTAAGCAAAGCCTCAAAGAAATCTTTTACAGTAATACCAACAATTTGAATGTTTTGTCATATCAGGAATCTGTTTCTCTACAGTGTTGTCCTACACATTGCTTAAGACATGGAGCTATTATGAATCCAGATCCAGAGTTCCAGGTAGGAAGAAAACAACACAAGGTTTTTCTAGCAAAGCTGAGATATTACTATGGATAAAGGTGTAAGGTATGAACTGCTGTCTCGGTGGATAAGGTAAATGTTACAGGCTTTTGTGACAGGACCTTGTGATGGTTTGTGGGCTGAAGTCATAAGCAAAGGAAACATTGGCTCACTAAGTCATCAAAGTGATGCTACTAATAACCTCACTAGGAAAAGGTTTGAATCTTTACACATGAGAAAAAAGGGTTGTAGAAGCAGTTGAAAAATCCTGCTAGATTCGATGTGAGCAGCACTTTAAATAGCAAGACAACTTCTTTCTGAGATTTGTGACATTCATGACACAAAGTGGTGTCATGGATAGGGTGCAAAGAATCATATATGAATAAAAGTATAAAATCAGTTATACCAGATGACACACCAGGACATGGAAAAACTTTTTTCATCACATGTGCCCTATGAAATAGCAAATCTATACTGAAGTAGAATTTAAGTTAGCCTGTTACTCAGCTAATGTCAGGAATAGGATGTTGTTGGTGTATGGGGCAGAGAAGAAACTGAGCAAAGAGTAAAGATACTTGAGATCAGCTGTAGCTGGAGGAGCTTTAATCTCCTGCTGGCTGCAGCTTATGGCCAAACAAGTCCTCTCAACAAGTGTCCAATGTGAAGTGATGCCAAGGCCCTTCAGCAAAACACAGGAACAGTTTTCAAGAACTAAATTCATGGATGGAGAGCCAGCTTGCACAAGTGAAGAACTGAATGAGTTGAAGACCCTGAAGGTTACAAGAGCAGGTGTTGAGAAGGCATCAGTACACCTTTGAAATAAGCAGCATGATCTGTGGGACCATCTAGCCTCTTCTGTACTTCCCTTGCACCTTTGAAGATGTGAATGGAAAAAAGGAATATATTTTCGTTTTGGGTGCTGGCATATTGCTCATATGTTCATTTTACTGCTCATGGCAAATGTCAAGATGACATTTGTCAGTTCTGCCTGCAATCCCTATATGACTCTTGAGCTATGGGGATAAACTCTACAATTTCAGCACTTAAATGCTTGTCCTAAATTTCAGAGCTGTTTCCTAACCTGTGCCTTACAGTGAGCTTGAAAAGCAATTCAAATCCTATGAGGATAAAAATAGTGTGGTACAAGATAAATAAAAGAATAAGGAAGAATGTATTTTGGACTGGAGAGTTCTGCCTCACCCACCTAGCCTCCTGTCTTCCTGAAATGAGAGATAGGAAAAGTAATTGTCTTTATTTCATGCTCATTTGAGTATCAAAATGTAGCAACTGTGTCAGAGCCATTTCCCTCAAAACAATGCACAATAATTTCAGCAACCTACTGAATTCAAAAAAAGCTGGCTCTTGTAACTGTTTCATAATTGAGTTGTTTGCTGTGATTAAAAACAGAATAGAAGTCATAGAGGCATGATCAATTATGTACTGAATGTTTTTGGGAAAGCGGGTTAATATCACTTTCTGCAGCCCTCAGCTCACTGACTGGACCTGAGACTACAGAGTATTCTACAAGATGAGATCAGTGGTGCTGGTGACTTGGTTGCCATAGAATGAAGAGTAATCCTGTAAGAGATAATAATGGAATATTAGAACAGCAAAAAAAAAAAAAAAAGTTTAAGCATTGTGAAAGAATTGCTAGAAATGCTAAATGAGCAATTGTAACTGAAGAGACCTGCTTAAAGCTAAATTGTGCTTTGAGATTTGAATGGTGTTCATTGTCAGGCTACGGCATCAGAAAAACAAAAACATTTCAGATACTTGGGATTGGTATTTGCCTTCATGATATCTGAATTTACAGTATGCTGAGTGTCATAACATCCAAAGGCAATTTCTGATCAGGGAGGTTAAAAACTGTCATAAACATTCAGTATGATGCAGGAAAATTCCAGAAATTCAGTATTCACTATGAAAAAAATTAACATGAAAAAAACATTACATGGTAACATGTAATTATTCTTGTCTCTAGGTGATTGTCAGTTTCCAACAAGAGAGGAAAATGTTTTAATGCAAAAACATTTTGTTATCTCCCTACCTAGAAAAAATTTACTTCACATAGTCTACTACTACTGTTGTAAGTAGTGCAAAATGCTAATTTACTGAGAACTTTTAATAAAAGGAGACAATCTCCCCTGAGACCCCTGGAACGTAGATTAAAAAGGGCAACAGAAGGATACAATCTAAAAGCTGAAAATAGCTGAAATAAAATGAGTAGCACTGCTTAACTCTGGAATAGAAGAAGAGATTGGCAAGCCTAGGATATCATCAGGGAGCTAACACTTTTGAGAGCCAGGAGTAAGAGCTGAGGGTGTTAAGAATGTTGGCAGGACCATGCCCACATCAGTGCACAAACAGACTCACCACATCCCAACAAACAGACTGGCACAGGGCTGGCCAGAGCCACCAGGGGTGATCAAGGGCCACTACAGCAGTGCCACTGAGGAGAAAGTCCAGGAGCCAAGACAGCAGGTCAGGGATGGCCCAGGGGATGCCTCAGCTGTCATGCAGCTCCCAAGTCAGGGAGGGAGAGGTGATCAGCAAGACATCCCATAGCTCACCCAACAGAGTGTTTTCCCAGCAGTTCCATTCAAGGCTGCACCTTGGCAGAGGTGACCTTGAATGAGGGATCTAAACACTTGTGACAGACATTGAATTTGAAAGTGCCAGGCCATGAAGTTTCCCCTCAGTATAAACAACACAGTCTTGTGTTGACTAATATTAATGCAGAAGGCTCAAGAGAAAAGAACTGGCACAGCTACAGAAACAAATACCTGTGAAGGGATATTTAATGAAGATGATAGAGTTGTTTATGTCTCAATAGATTTGCATGTGCCATGCACGGAAGAGAATTTACTCAGAAGTGTAAGGTTCATTGTCTTAAAAAAATCCCTTCCGTTTTCGACTGCTGCTTAAAAAAATCATAAAACAGGATGAGCACAGCAAGTCACTCATGGATGAAAATCTGAATTGAGCATGGCATGGCACCACAATTCTGTAGAACTTGTCAAATGATGCTGTAAAGAAAGCAGAACAGTCAAAATCTTGTCTCTCATTTATTAGCCAGGACAAAACTATCCCAAAGCCTGCTTATGCAAAACTGACCTTTTTGTGAGAATATAATTTATCCAAAATGGCATATACCACAGCAGGATTGTGCACCTAATGGCTGCAAATTGTTCTGGTCCAGCATGGGCCGTTCAGGAGGTAAAGGCACTGTGTTCCTAGCAATGCGACGTAGTAAATGCCTTTGTTATCTGTGGATTCTGTGCCACCAGAATCTCATCTAGATCGTCTCACTCAAACTTACTGTTTACACATGAATTTTACCCTTGAACAAGAAAATTTATTTGCTCTTGGTCAAAGGGAAGTCTTATTAGAAAAGATAGATAATGGAGTTATAAAGTGGACTGCCTCTGGTTAACTAGTGTGAATTTGTATTTAATTAATGCATTTTTTCATTCTTTTTTTTTTTTTTTCTCTATTTAAAAATCTCTTAAATATCCGAATTGTGTAAGATTGGAAAGTTCTTTGAAACCCTAAATCTAAAGGAGAAGAAGAAATCTAAGAAGGTTCTTATTATCAAAGTTATGAAGGAAATTGCCTTGGCCAGAATATCTCTTAGGTAGGGTAAATTCCTCAAACAATACCAGAATTTTGCGTGCTTCCCTGTACTTTCTCATTAAGCTGGATATCTCGCTTGTAACTGTGGTGGAGGACTGCACACATATAAATTACAAAAATGTCAAGAGAAAATCATCAGTTAACTATCATTTTGCCTCCCTTGTCGGCTAGTCATTCCCAGACCCCCTTTTGGTAAGTGTCTTTTATCCTTTTGGGAATGCTGATGGGAGATGAAACACACTAGTAGCATAACCAGATGAGAAAATTAATGTTGAATCATTATGATGCACCTCAGACTTCTGGCATCTTTTTTCATTTCAACCAACAACTTATCAAATGTTCAATTCTCCAGCATTAAATGGTAAGGGCAGGAAAAAAAATGTATGCACTAATGTTTTTAATTAGATAGTGGAGACAAACAGTGCCTAAATTAGTTGCTGTTGCAGATTTTTTTCACCTGAAAACAAAAGAAACCTTCTCAGCAGTAAAATTTGCCACCATATAATATCATTCTTCCATATAATATAATTTGCCATCATATAATATAAGCCCTTCCCTTTTTCTCATACCCTGTCTCCTTAAGAATTTTGTTCTTAAAAGGCAATAGTAGCTTCTAATAGAAAATAGAATAGTACATTATAATTAAAAAGGAGAAGAGTATTGAGTATGCCAAAAATTAAGCAGAAACTATATATACAGGGGTGGAAAAAAGTGTGTCTGAGTTGTATTTTGTTTTTATTTTCCTTGATTGTTTTCTCTGGTTTGTTTTTGGTCTTTTATTTTTTTTTCTGCTAAGAAAGAAGCTTGTTTGTGGCAGATTTCAAAGTTAAAGGGTGTATCTTCAAAGAACAAGACATGTGTCCACCTCATTAGCATGTAGAAATCCCTTTCCTTCAAGATTATGCGTGCCTGATGTCTTTTGGTATGTATTTCCATATGTATTCCATGTCTGACCAGAAAAGTAGACTCTCAGGGCTTCTGAGTCTCTGCATAATCCAGGAAATCTGTATAAAGTTCTGGAGAAAATTCCCAGTGTTGCCCCAGTAGTTTGCTCTCTGCAACCATATTCTACATGTAGCACTTGAAGAAAAACCAAAACGAAACAAAAATACACAAACAACAACAGCAAGACAACGATAAAAAAATCCTTAGCTCTTTTTTGTGTCCTATTTTTTAAGGCATATGTTAAGGAAGGGATGAGAAGTCTTAAATGCTTTTTTCCTTCAGACTTTTTGTGCTATATTCAACCTCTTTATTTATATGTTGAACAAACTTTATCATAGTTTAAATTCTATTTTATTTATCTTGCCTTACTATGAAATCTTGGGACTAATTAAAGTGAGGAAAGATAATGCTTTAATGCAATAGAGGGATAATATTTGATTTAGTTCTGCAGCCACTCAATTAACCTTAGATTACAATAAAGATTCTCACAATGAGTTTGAGAAAACTATGTAACAACTGTGCTCAGCAACATTAACAAACATGAAAATTTTCTGGCTGCTGCCTTGGCCTTTTGGGGGATTTTTTGATGGATGTGATCTTGTGTTTCTGAATTTCTATGCGGCTGAAATGTGCAGTCTTGCAAAATGCTCATGGTGACTTGGAAACACATTCAAGAATCTAATTTTTTTAGCTACAAAGGTTTGAGCCAGGAGCAATGCCAAAGTTATTTGGTCTGTTATCACTTAGTTTGTAATCACTGATCATTTAAAAAAAAATATCAGAATAATTCCTGATTATCAAAGGAAAATTAATAACTTGTAGCCAGTCTGTGATCAGCGTGTGGAAGAGTTGATGGCAGTGGTGAGGAAAGACAGTTTTGGTTAATTTTTGCAGCAGTATGGTAGGTGCTTTCTAGAGCAATTTGCTGAGAATGCAGTTCACTTGGGGCAGAGTACAGCATGAGAGTAAGTGAGATGATTTTGTTAAAGTAAAATGGATATCATGGTTTGGGAAAGAACAGAGAAACTATCAACTAAGGACTGCTTTTAATAACACTGAGTGACTTCTGGATAAGGTGCAGTAGGGACGAGCCTCAGACTGCAGTCCTGCTGTCAGCTGGATTCCTGTCTACATACATCAGTTTTTGAAAACAGAATCTTGTTCAAAACGTGAAAAACTTGGTATGATCCTACCAACTGTTTTCTTCTGGAATGCAAGTGTGAATGGTGTGTGGACAACTCACTGTTTACACATAAAGAGCTGCATTGTTTGAAAATTTAGTGTTGCATGGTGAAAAATTCTGTTCCTAAAGGAAATTAGAATAATAGACGATGTTTAGTTTGAATGATGAGATAGCTCAAAGTAGCTATGTTTACACATCAGCAGCTTGCAGAAATTTATGTATTACAAAATACGGTGCCATATTTTTAATATATGAAAAAACTAAATGCTTGCTATGGGAAGTTTTCTGCTATGTAATTCTTACAAAATTCACATGCTAAAATGATATATGGCAACTTGCTTAAGAAAATCCCATGTAATTTGCCATGTGATATTAAGTATTTGTAAAGATTTTGTGGATATTTTTTTAAGAAATAACTCCCAGTATCTAAATACAGCTGTTGGGTGAAAGTAGAGGAATGAGGGTTTTCTATTCTTCTTATTCACTAAGAATTATTTCTTCATATCACAAAAAAAGGGCAAAGAATCTGTGACCCAGATAACATTTGATCTTTTTCTTGTTCTGTATGAAAGTGAAAAGAAAAGCAGCAAAGTGCCTGATTCAAATCAACAGCACTTGGAAAGTGCTCCAGTTTAGCCTAGCTCTCCTGCCTAGACAAACCTCAGAAGCTGAAGAAATGAAAGTCTCCAAATGGGCACTTAATTCACTGAAATGATTGCAACCATTTCTTAGTGAGTGTTTTCAGAGATTTCTGACATGTTCTGGAAACAGAACGGAAATGACAATAATTTAATGCCTAGGGGCTGCAGTGCAGCAGAGCTGAACAAATATGTGAGAGGGAGTATCCCTTCGCTGAAACTGATAAAATTTGTGAATTATACATCCTCCAAAATGTCCTGATCTCTGTTTTGGTGTACCCCTGGGATCCCACACAGACTGCACAGGATGATTGGCATGCAGTTTCACAGTGTGGGTGAGAAGAAATATACAATCTTCATGGATTTTCCCACCTGCCACCCCCACTTAAGCATGAACAAATTCTGAAGGAATCCACTAGGCTTTCCTGCTTTCTGCCCCTGGCACATTGGCTCAGCCTTGTGAAAGAAAATAGCCAGTGAGGACAGGAGAGCAGCTGCCCAGGATATTCTGGGGTGGGCATCCCTGAGAGAAAGCAGAAAATCAGGTGCAGAATGGGGTAAGATAAGTTTGTGATGCTAATACTTGACACATCTCTGGTTCAAAAGTTGCTTCATTTTTTAGACAATCTAAGTCAGGGAGCAGGTGCTCCATAAGTGCAGGGGCCAAGGATGACAGGGGCCAGTGTGTGTCTGCACCATGACTCAAGGAGCAAGACCCTGAGCTTTGATGTATCTCCTGAGCAAAGGGTAAGGGGTGCTCCCAGAACCATCACACAGCTCTTTCTCACCCCAAAGCTTTTCATGCAGGAATTTCACCCAGAGCTGCAAGGCTGCACTGTGGCAGAGCCAACCATGAACACAGGCAGCTAAACCCTGAGAAGGTGCATGAAATATTGCAGTGTCCCCTCCTCACAAGGATCTGACATTCTACAGCATTTAAAAAAACACAAAACCAACTTTGTCTCACCTAGTTTTTAAATTTAAATAGCTCCAGGCTCATGGACCTCAAAATATGATATTTCATGGGTTCTTTTTTATAATCATCTTTTCACCAAATGGACTTTAGATAATGGACCAGGAAAACATCCTGCAAATAGCAATGTATCAGGCAGGCTATTAAACTTGATTTCTTTCAAATGCTCAGTTAGAAGTAAGCAGAATAAACATGTGCTATGAAATTGCATTCTCAACAGATCATTACAACTGCAGAAAGTATTAGAAATGGAAAATTTTTAACCTTGTCTTGGCTGACTGCCTTGATCCCAGTATAACATGCCACCAGTGGAGATCTGTGATTCCCTGTCCCCATTCCTGTTGAGTCTGCTCTCCAGTTCCAAAAGTGAAAGTGGCAGCCACACGGTCTTCCTCTGAAACCTTTCTTTTCATACCTCCTTCTGGCACTACTTCTTGCAGCAAACCAAACAACAGAAAGGGATGGAGCAGAGCAGCTGCAGTGACGGGGGTGGAGGCTTTTTGTGGCATGTGAAAGAGGCAATGCTTTCCCTTGGCCCTAATGCTGTGCTATCATATTAACTCAGTTTGGTACCATGTGAGTTTGAGACGCCCACAGTGGCAGATAAGTGCAATGTTGTGAGAACTGAGTGTGAAATACTGTGAATTGTTCAGATGAGACATCTTGTAAAAGGGCAAAACACCTCTTTAGCTATACTCAAATGATCTTGACAGTTCCCAGGGGTGAAATCCCATCTCTCAGCTTTCTCTCTCCTCTCCTCCCTTTTTGACCTCATGTAGTACCAAGAGGATCAAGAAAGTAGAAAAGTCAGGGTTTAGCAGCATAATACACTGACTGCTCTGTGTTTGTAGGGATGAACTCAAATTTTACTTGAATAGGTCAAGAAAAAACTTCCTTCTTTTCCTTTGCAAATGTGCTATCTGTTATTATTTGACTGTGATTTTTTGGCTTTGGGTGCTGTGGTGAAACGAGTTCTGGGTTCTGAGAGACCTGTCTAGATAACTTCTTCCCCTAAATCGACCCAGGAGCAGATGCAGCTCCCAAGTTGGTGAGCCAGCCCTGGTGCTGTCCTGTCTTGTGACAAATGACAAATGTAAGACTGCCAGCATGGCTGCAGACAGCAGGCCAGCCTCTTCTCTTGGGAGTGCTGCAGGTCCAGTTGGGTGCCCTCCTTCTGGCTGGAGGGACAAAAAGGCTGGGGAGCTCATGACAGAGCTGCAGTTTTGAGTTATAAGATGGAAAAGAGTAGAGGAAGGATTAATGTGTTGGCTGTGGAGACCCGCAGCAATTCCTTCACATTCCTTGTAAGTGCTGTCCTCTTGAACACATCAGATTGTCTGGGCCCAAAACTACCAGTTTGCCCTACCCAAACATGGCTAAACCCATTTTTTCAAATACAGCAAAATTTGTGCACCCTTTTTATACTCACATGGTATGTTTCTGCAGAAGAAAAACTTGTTTTTACTCTAAATAGCTTTATATTCTCTGGCTTTTTTTAAAAAATCAGTTATGCACAATCGCTTGCTCTATATGTGCCCATAGTTACAGAAGAGAGAAGCTGTGTCAGATGAACTAGCTACTGTTCAGAGTGCAACAGCTGCGCTTGGGTGGCTCTTCCTGAGGTCTGGGGGCTTTGTGTCTCTGTAGATGTCTTATTAAGGAGCTCTGACCTCCTTTCCTCTTTCCTCCAGTTTAATTTTGAGCAGGTTTTTTTATAAAGTGAATTTCTTGCCAGTACTACAAAGCCAATATAATTGTTTATGAGAAAAAAGTTTCCTAGTTGTATTAATCACACATCTGAAAACTTCTGAAAAGTAATGTGTGCTGTGATTCTGTGTAAGTATGTGGTGGCAACAACCAGGGGATAAAGAAAAGCTCAAAATTTGGCAATTGTTTTGCAATGTTTGTAGTTGTCTGTTTTTCAACTCATTGCGGAAAAGTAACATTTAGGGAACTTCTTGACTCTGTCCTCTGTAGCAGAGGGAATGGAATATGAGGTGGTTTAACTTTCATTGTAAGCAATCCTAGATTTTTAAAAATAGATCAAGTGTTGTGTCGCTGATAGTTACTGAGTTGGCTGCTTCAGTCACTTAGCAGTGAGAGGGACACTATCAGCTCTTGAAAGTCTGGTGGGCTAGCAGAAATCAAAAGAGATAAATGGGCTCTCTGACCCAGAAAGTTTTAAAAATTCCTCTGACCCTTGTGTCAAGAGAATTTGTTCCTGAGCCTGGAAAAAGCTCTCTGCGAGAAGGTTGCAGTTTAAAAACACTGAAGCTGAACTCCTCCGACACAGCTGCTCATTACAGGCTATTTTGTTTCACAGTCTTCCCTCCCTTACAGTTCAAGTTTCATGGTGATTTCAGCAAGCCCTTGCAAACAGCTGCTGCATTTTAACAGAAGACTTGGCTTTCTTAGGCTACTGAGCTGTCCCTCAGAGCTATTTGACAGAATGGCTAATTTAAAAAAAAACAAACACAAAAAAAAAAACAAACCAAAAAAACAAAATAACAAAAAAAAAAACATGGTATTTCATCATATCATTTTCAGAAGATGATTTTGGGACCAGCCTAAGCTAATTGAACTTCCTCTTATTGACTCTGGGATTGACAGTATTTTTAGCAATCTAATTTAAGTTTTCTCTTCCCCAAATGGATATGCTGTTAATACTAAGTCTAAAGAAGTACTTGGATCTCCCACTAGGCTCAGTTTTCTGATCTAAAAGACTCTTGTAAGTGGTTTTCAGGCAGCTGCTGGAAGACAACCTTGTGCTCTCAGTAATAAGTTTGCTCATGTTCAACCGCTCTGGAATTTCAGTCTGTTGGCAGAAATTAATGTATGCTTCAGGACTATGGATTGTGAAGGCAAAAGTTATTTTTAGGTGCTTCTTGTGGCTGTGCTGTGAGTAGCAGGGAAAGATTTTGTACCTTATGATTATGAGAGCCCCCTCATCACTCAACTCCACCTCCCCCCTCCCCAAATTTCATTAAAAATGAGTTAGGCTTCCTTGCTATAGGGGTTTTCAGATTCCTTGTTTGTATTCTCAAGACTTTCATTGTACCTATCACAAAACCTGCCTGTAGGTAAAAGAAAAGATAAAACAATTGTTGGTCAGTAGGATTTCCAGTCATAGATTGAAGACAGTTCAGATGATGGTCACAGTATCGTCATCAGCATTTTGTTAGTGACCCTCTTCATCTCCCTTGTCTTTTCTTCAACTGTTTTTACCATCCAGCTGTGATCACAGCTTCAGAAAAATATGTCCTGTTGTCATCTCAATCATAAAACAGGATATATTCAAAGACTCTTCAAAAACCTAAAAAGCAACTTTTACATGGTAAAACAAAAGAATTCCAGATTGTTCACTATTTTGTGTGCAAAAAAGACAGAATTTTACTAAAAAGAGGAATCTTTTCAACTCCTCGGTTTTCTGACTGAAAGCAGAAGTCATGCTGCTCTATTCAATTTTCTCGAGTGCTTCCACATTCACAAAGGAGAGTGATATGGCTCTTATCAATGGTTTAATGGTAGCCACAAAAATCTTGATGCTCTGGAAAATTTCCTCTAACTGTCTGAATTCTACTTCTGTGGCTTTTGAGGAAAATGATGCTGAGAGCTGTAGCCGAAACAAAACTCATTGGTTTTGTCTAAGCTTCATGCCATGGCCAGGGGTAGAGGATCAAGGTATATTACTCACTCCTGAGGTGTGTTATTCAGTTGATTTCCTTGTCGTTGATTTGAAGACTACCGCTTACAGTACAAGGCGGTTCACCCGTGTGGAAGCTGTGTTCGCCAGGTAACCCCAGCACCAGAAGCTGAATTGCTCAACCGGGGCATCCGCTGAAGTCTCACATCTGTGCAGGGCTGCTGTGTCTTCCCGTGAAGATGCAGACCATGCCAGAAACACTGCTATTGTCCAAGACAACAAAATCCAGTTAGGTACTTTATTCGTCCCTCCCACACACCCTGTGGTTGTGGGGCTCATCTGCATGAGGCCCACAGTGTTCCTGCAGACTGCTGAACATTGTCTTTACGACAGCAACAACTCTAAACCAAAGCCCTCAGGTGCGTCAGCCTCTGATGAGGACTGGAAAGCAGCAAGATAGAATTGCATAGGGATCAGACTATATTTCTGCTTTGTGTTGAGAAAGAATAGACCCAGCATGTGTGTCCTACTCTAGCTGCCTGCTGCAAAGCTATGGAGGGTTGAAGTCTTCACAGGGATCCTCCACTATTAAGTGGTCCAGGGGCGGGGGAAGAGGGAAAAAAGCTAGTTTATGCCAGAAGAAGTCCCCAAAGGAACTCACTGCCACTGTAGCCAGAAATGAAGTTTTATTCTACTGTAATCATGGCCAGAAATATCATTGCTCAAAACAGTTTGGACTAAGGTAGGTACTTATTAACAATGATAGAATAGGTTTTAGTAACAAGTACATAATTAAAAATATGTGATCTTTTTACCTGTGTAAGAAATGTAATATTTCTGACCCATGCTTTTTGAACTGCAATTTTGGAATTGTATTGGTAGGATGAATCTCCTTTGGTTCTGCTCTTCTCTTTTGCCCTACCTCCTCCTTCACTGAGATCTCATGTCAGAAAGCACTCAGTTACCTTTTACTTCATTATCTAATATAGGAAGCACAGAGAAAAAAGAAGACCTGTTTAGAGATTTTGATCCATATCTCTTCTGAAGCCAAGTGTTTAGGAACAAAAAAATACACTGCTTTTCAAACTAAATGGGATTCCCTTACATTTCTAAGAAGTTTTTGGTTGAATTTGTACAATTTTGAAAGCAATATGTCTGGGATACCATATTCTATTCTGGTGTCAGATACTAAAGAGCACAAGCTATTTGTCTTTAGATATATGTGATAGTGGCTGAGGTTGCCCTTGCCATCAGTCTACCAGGGAATAGGAGACCATAAGAGAAAAAAGCACAGCTGTTCCATGTTTTGTTCGCCATTGCTGGATCTTCACATTAATTCTTGGTTGTAGTCAGCCCTGCATCTTGCTCTCCAGCTGCTAAGGTAATGCTTCATATGAGAAGTAGAGGGCCGCTCTCTACAAGACTGCATTTAACATTTATTTTGCAGTATGATACTTAAATTTGCTTTGCAATAGGATACTTAGCATTCTTACTTAGTATGTACTTAATATGAACTATGTATTTTCCTTTTAGCATTAATTTATTTCTTACTTTAAAATTTATTTCAACTTATTAACTTATAAAAAACCCCAATTCTGCAACAGCACAAGTGGATCTGATTATACTATCTTGGCTTTCAATCACATATGAGAGACAAGTCATTTCATGGTCAGAAAATACAGTAATCAAGGCAGAACTATTTATTTTCGTGTCTAATTTCACCTTATCACTAAGGTCTGATTTTTCCTTTTGTTTTCTGCTACTCTTCACTCATGTGTCTACCTCCAACATTCATTGAAGTGTCTTTCCTCTTTATGCAACTAATTTTATTAGCAGACAAAAGAAAAGCATGATTTCAAGGAATCATGCAAGAAGAGGTTTGTCTTCATGTGATGTAGTACTAAGAAATCCTGCCTCTTGCAGTGCTGGATGTCCTGGATTTGCTTTGGAAAAAAAAATAACAATAAACCACCATCTACCATATCCCTTCCTATTTGCTTTACTAAATCTCTATGAAATGAGATGCATACAGTGCCTTTAGTAAAATGTAACATACTTAAAGAGAATGAGGACTCAGCATGTCAAAACCAGTAGCAGATGATTCAAATACAGTTCAATTTTAGTTATTTGGAGGGTGTACTCAATTATGTTGAAGTTGAAGCTGATCAAATTAGACAGTGGTATTTTTGCTTACAGCACCGGCAGCAGTTTCACTTGTTCACAGAACACATTTAATAACTAAATAGACAGAAGGTTTGGAATTCAGAAGGGTGTGCTGTTGTTTAGGGACGCAAAGTACTTTACAAATATTGCAATATGTCAACTATCAGGAAATTTGATAGAAGTTACTGCATTCTCCAAGCTCTAAAATGATGATGGCTATTTATGTACTGGCATATGGATTTAGGAGCTATATGTGGAGTATTTTAAGGCCAACACAAAGAAGTCAGTATTTCTCTGCAAACTTACACCCAGAAAAGTGTGACCATATAATTGGGTACAAAGGCTAAAACTAAGTCCTACTAAAATCATGAAAACTTTGAAGTTTATTTATTGTGTTTAGGAAAATCAGGGTGTACTTTCTATTCACTAAGAATTTGGTTTATTTATTTATATCTGCTTTCTCCACAATTGTTTTTCACATTGCATCATCCAGTCAAATTTTTTTTCAACCATGGCAAATAAAAGCTATACAGATGTTCAGATTTAACGAACTGGGCTTTTTAGTAAAAACGGTTGTAGAAATAAAGTTCTAAAGAAGAAACTTGATAGCTGATGTGCCAAAGTAATATTTACAAGATTTTTATGTATAGCGAAGAACTAATGCTGGTTTTTTGGACACTAACACATGGTTAGTGTCTTCAGAACTATGGAGTTACTCTGCAAAATAGCCAGTCATGGACATGACTGTCAAGATGTGCACAAAAGGCTGAGAAATAATAGCAATACCTGCACATTTTTGTCAATCGTATGTATGCAATAAAATATCTGAGTACAAATTTACTGAAGACATGTTTATTGAATGTAAGTGTCTAGGAGGGCACTACTATGTTGGGGGCTTTCTTCTATGAAAGCACAAATTTGGAGTGTCTGATGGAATGGAGATGAGGGAGGAAGAAATGAAAATCTACTTTGTTGCCCTCAGGCTGAAGATAACTGCACAATTGATATTCCTTTCATTATCTAGCCTTCATGTCTTCTGTGATTCTGTGATCTCTAGGCAGGGTGATTTGAAGTGTCCCACCATAACAGTGAACATACACACACTGAAAAACAGAATTGATAGCTAATATCACAGCATATGGAGAAGGAATCAAAACAGTCGTAAATGTGGGCTGAGAGCAGAAAGTAGGTTTCTTTATGTGCACCTGAGAAAATGTTGGTTTGCTCTAGTATTTATGTGGCTTACTCTGGTCTGAAAAGCTTTGTTATAAGGTAGTCAGGGTCTGAAGTATTCCAGATACTGTGGACTACAGCTCCCAAGGAACTCACAGTTCTTTCTAAGTAGCCCTGTGATTAATGCATGAAGCATATGTTAGAAATCTATAGGCAAAAATTTTCTTTTTTTCACTCCTACACCTGCACCTACCAGGTACCTCTGAAAGGTGACATGCAAATCATTGTCACAGGTCAGTCAGGACCCCAATCCCCCCATCAAAATCCAAAGAAACCGAACAAAAAAGAAAGGAAGAAACTGTCACAACAAAAGCTTAGGTGATGTGAGAGTTGTGCACTTCCTTGTTTATTCTGTGTGACCCTGACTGCCAGAGTTAGGTGTCAAGGATTTGCAGGCAATGTATCTGAAAGGTTATTTCTTTTGTGAAATATGATATGCAGATTCCATGAGCTTGGCAGAGACCTGCCAAGACATTGCTGGTGGAAATACCAGCAGAGCAGCAGGTGGCCTATGAGCTTAGGGGTCCAGGCTAGATTGAAACCTTGAAATTCTGTGATAGTTTCATGTGGCTTGGTGGATGAGTTTCCCCATGCTTTTAAATTTGAATAGATTGAAATGCATTTGGGAGAGAGTAGGAATTGTCTCGCTGTGTTCAGTGACAACCTAAATGCAAAGACAACCCCAGCCTTTTCTAACCAGAGTAAACTTATTATGCCTTATTGTCAATATAGATCAGCCACAATACCAGTAATAAAGAAAACGGAGTAGAGTGTATTGCATCTGATGTTCACACCTATTGATTTCAGGAGCCTGTTGTTTTATTACGCTGCTTTCTGTTTAGTTCTTTGGTAGATGTCACATAGTTTGAAGGAGAGTGAGCAAGGTAGCTACAAAGATGAACACATCTGTGTAAACAAATGTGACTTTTTACACCTCAGACAAAATCTGGAGAAGTACTCCTCTGTTACTGAAGCAAAGGAAAAGAACTAATAATGCACAAATACCTTTCATTAAGTAAAAAAAAAATAGCTTAAGGGAAAAAAGGAAGTTGTACTTAACTTTTTTTTCCATAGAATTTTGTTCTATGCAAAAGCATTGAACTTGATAGGGCAACTGGTGAACTGCCTATGATCAATGCTGGCTCCTTATGGGATTAGTCTCCAAAGTGCAGAATCATTCCACAATTTCTGGAAAAAAAACCTTTTTTGTTCATTCTTTCTGTTGTAGAATAACATTTAAAGTAATTATCTTTTTGCTACCTCTTTTAAAAATGCTTCGTTCTTTTTTTTCAAGCCCTTCTCCTTTCCCACAAAACCAAACTGGGGATAGGAAAAGCCCAGGACTAACTTCACATGAGGCATTTAACATCGGCAGTAGTTCTCCAGCTGTTCCTGGCACTTGCATCATTGACCTGCTCTCTGTCTCTTTTGCTTTCAAACTCCAACAGCTTTGTTGTTATTTTTTTTTTCATGTTACACTTGTGCAAAAAGTTCTAATTGCAGAAGTTCAGACTGTCTCCGACTCACAGAGGAAGGAGCTAAGCACCAAACTGCCCAGGGTTCTTACCAGAAAAAACAAGAAAGGGGCTGCAGGGAAATTTGTACTTACTACTTTCTACAGAGGTCTGAGCCCAGTTTTTCTGCTTTCTGAGGGAGAGCACCCTGCCACTGAAAGAATGAAGTTGATGAATGGGTAGGTATTCCAGCATGCACCCAGAAAGGAACAGAAGAAATCTGCTTGTTGATGCATACTCTGAGTATCTTATTTCAATCATCTGAGGACACAGAGAAAATTAGGCAGCTAAACCATGCAGAAATGAAAAATATCTTTTTACCACAAATGTCAATACTGCCCTGCTTTGGGGTTAATTCAAACGTTCCTCCCTCCTCACCTGCCTGAAAGAAAAAGGAAGTGTCTATTTAGAGGTGTGGGTGATGTACATCAATCCGCGAAGGATTAGAATCCAAATCTCAGTGAAAAGAGTAGTATTTCCTGCAAATAACTTTGGATAAGTAACTTCATTTTTCTCAGAGATTTCCCTTCCACAAGAGAGTTATCTAGCAGAAATGCCAGGGCTTACAAAACAAATAGTTTACTGCCTTCAAGATTTTCTGACAGTTGTCTTGGAAATTATATGGAACAATAATATACAGGCAGCTTCAGGGAAGCTTCTGTCTTCATTTAAGTGAACTAAACAGAGTCGTGGGAAAATGTTTCTTCATTCACAAGATCAAATCACCACACTCTTTGCAGTCTCTTTGTATCTAGCCTTGTTGCTCAGCCTGTCATGCACTCAGCTGAACTGAGCCAGAACTGTTCAAATAACTGTGGAACACTTGAGAAGTGTGGGGCATTCTGCTCTGGATCTCCTTGCAGGGCAAATAACATGAGTCCCAAGAGGTAGAACTTCATATCCTGAATCGTGAGATCAAATGCCACCAGTGAGTATCTGGTTGTTTCATACAATATGAAATATAAGAGGTACTTTCTCTACCTTTTTTTTTTTTTTTTTTTTTTTTTTTTTTTTTGTCTAATTCTCTTTGAATATTGTATGCTACAGCTGCAGATCTTTGAGCAGAAAACTGACAGGGAATGTTCACGAGATGTTCATGAGTGAAGTGTGCAACAAAGAGATGCCCTTGTGCTGCTACCAGACCCCAGACTCTGGCATTGCTGCAGAAATGGCTATTTCCTTTCCGTGGCAGATGTATACATAGTGTTTAAGGGACAACTCAGATGTGTGCACAGACCACTAATAGGGAGGCTGAGAATCAAACCCTCTCTGTCCTATTTTTACCTCTCTGAAATCCATTGCAAAATTTGAAAGGCCTACCCGCTTTTTGCCCATCTCTCTTCTGTTTCCCTGCAACTGAATAGAGTATCTGCAATTTTGGAAATGCACATATTTCATGCTGCTACATTACAGTAATTGCTTCAGATTGAAAATAAGTATAGCTGAATTACTAAATGCATTTTATAGGCTGGAGAAGGAAGGGTAGAAAAGCAGGAAATATAAGCCTGAAATATAGAAGTTCTGGAAAAGCAGCCTATTTCTTATTTTCAATTTTTGTGTTCATTTTTATGCACCTGATAATGGTAAAAAATATAAGCTAAATTCCTAACACAGCGCTTTCAATAACTGAATAGCTTCCTCTGCATGTAGATTGTAAATAAAAAGTCTGAAAGGACAGAAACTCTTCCAGCTATTCTTCCATAATCTCCCAAAGCAGCTTGGGAAATCATGGGAAAGCTTATTCTCTCCAGACCTGACTGGGGGTGACCTACTGAGCTCAGAGGAAGGTGTTGCAGTAAGGCTGACCTGCTGAATCAGTGGGCACAGATGTTTTCTGTCAGGTTGTTGGAATGGGCTGGGCAGCAGTGCGAGATGAGAAACCTCAAGATAATGCACTCCTGCAAGAAATGCTTTCAAAAATGTTGAAACTGCCGAAATTGTGATGTGTTTGATCCACCATTACTAGCCACACTGACTGAAAGCTCTGTTTCAAAGAAAGCCAGTGAAACTAGGTGGCTGGCTGGCACATTTCAGCCTTGGGACTATCTTCTGCACTTGCATGGTTAGGAGTTAATCTGCAAGTCTTTTGTCTCACCATCATGCAGGATAAGTGAGACTGTGAACTCCAGCCAATACCGACGGGGCTAATTGACATCTCTTCTTGTGCCATTTTTGCCCTTTTAAATATATATATTTTTTTTAATGTTTAAACACCCAGAAACCAAGTTCCTAGATCTCATTGCCAAGCCAGAACACTTTCTTCAGGTCTATTGGCCTTGAATCCTGCTAAGTTGTGCTGGTGGAGTGCTCTTGGTTTCTATCTGGAGAGCGGGTTGTTCCCTGACAGTCCTGCTGAAGGCCCAGCCCTCAGTGGAGCAGCAGACCCTGCCTTTCCTCACAGTGGTAGCACAGCCTGGCACAATGAGAGACTTCACATTTCAGGTGTGACAAGAAAAGCATTTTTCAGTCTATAAGACCATTTAAGAAAAAGAAGAATGAAGTGAAACAGTGGTGTGGGAGGAAGAGCAGAGGCCCAACGCTGCTGCCCCACTGAGGGGCCATGGCCGCCCTCAGGTTGGGCCTTGCTGTCTGCTCTCTCCAGTGACAGGAACTGTGACAATGGCCTCCCAAGTGCTCCAGGGCCACCTCCTTCCAGATCAGTCCTGGCAGCTGTGTACCAGGGATGCTGACAGAGGCAACCACAGGACCCAATGCTCAGCAGCTGCTGGAGGAAAATGCACAGAACAAAGGGTTCAGGGTGTGCTCAAGGAGGGAGTGGCACGCACCACTGAGAGGCCACTTGTCCAAAGTGCGCTCATTTGTGCTAAGTGGTGTTTGCAAAAACAAAAATTTGGAGCTCTGATCGTTACTATTATTAGGGTGTCATACTATTTGAAACTGCAGGTTAAGTTAAAGAGTGTTACAAGACAGATTTCTTATTCTCCTACATGCATTTGAGGTTCATGTGATTATCACTGGACAGGTCTCCATATGGAAATCTGATCTGCCACACTTCATTTTGTGCAGGTTTGTGGTACCAAGCACCATGTAGTGATGTTTTGTAAGTTCCAAACTCCTCCTAAGACATAGTTTTTGATTTTTGCTTGAAATCACTTGAAATCTCATCTCTTGCAATTTATATTAGCCTATGGTGGCAGGGACCTGTCTTTGAGAGAACAATCAGCGCAATCTCCTCAGGCCTTCTCCACATTTCTCTGAGAGTTTGAAGGTCTTTGTTAAAAAAAAAAAAAAAAAAAAATTCATTTTCAGGAAAGTCTCTTGCTGGTAAATTTGTCTACTTGAATGTTTTAACTTCATTGTAATTCCTGGTGCTATGTAATTGTTCATTTATCTGGATGGGAGATGCCTTTTTGTTCAGAGACCTGCTTTGTTGTAGTTCAGATAGGAGAATATGTTTCTCCTCTTTAGACTCAAGGTACTTCGAAATTCAGGTTAGGAAGGGAAGAATAGGCATAGTTTTAAAGTAGAACCTTTTAATCTGATTAAAAACTTGTAGCTCTCTTAATGTATAATTGAAAACTGTATAGATTCTCCTAAATATTTGAAGATACTAATCTGAACACGAGAGAAGTCAGCATAAAGCTTCAGTTCTCCATCCAATTTTTTTACTTTCCATGTTAGCTCACAAGAGGTTCAAGATTGTAACTTAAGCTTTTTCTTTCAGTAATAATGATTAGCATATCCTCCAATATGCAGAAAAGCTTTGCAGTCCTCTGCAGAAGTATCTTCTTCATATGATAACCTGCAAATTGTTGATCTAATAGAGCTTCAGCTATATCACTATAAAAAGGTATAATACAGTGCAGTATGGTGATGCTAATTCTGGTAACTGACTCCATTTTAGCATGTCTACATACTCTAGTCCAGACTACGCTGCACCTGCTCCATCCATGTGCTCCACTGTCCAGCTGCAAGCAATTCTTGGCAGAGAATCAAGTATCTGCATGGGGCTTGATGCCATGCTAAGCCGTATGTCTTGAGCAGAGTTGCATAACTTAACACAACCCTCCTCTGCTATTTATTATTATTGTCTTGCCCACCAGGCTGCTCTTGGGAGATGGAACTTCTTTGCTCAGTGCTGTGCTAATTCCCTCTGTAGTGAGAGAAACCAGCTCTTTCTGGATTGAATAAAACCTTGTGGTTTCTGGACCAAAGCAGGTGTGCAGTGAGGCACTCCAGCAGTGAGTGCACACCTGACTGCAAAGCATCTTCTAAACACCTCTTTTTCTTTATTCTCTCAGTTATGGAGAAAGGATCTTAACGATGCCCCTTAAAAGGTTTAGAATAAAAAGGCCAATACACACTTAGTTTTAGCTTAGTTTTCTCTGCATTTGTGCTAACAGATACAGGACCATGTTCATAAGCCCTTATTGATAAACATAGGTTGATTTTATTATATACACATATAGTTCTGTGTACATAGATTTCCACACCTAAATGGTTGCCTTTCAGTGTGTGTAAGCTTCACCTCAGGACTGTTCTGATATGGCAGTGATCTTTCCAGGCTATGGCTGGCTTGTACTTGCGTAGCCAGGAGTGCTGGCTTAAATTTGTGTCTGTTTCTACCTGAGCATTTAGATATGCTGATGCAAAGGTGGAATTCTGAAATTGACACACAGGAGCATTAGCTCCTTCCTACTCTTTATTTTCTTGCTTGTCACCACTTAATAAATATTCTGAGTGTGGACTAAAATGGCAAAAAGACTTTAAGGACTTTGATTTCAAAAATGGAACAGATATGAACAAAAAGTTTGGCAGATGCAGAGAACACACTAATCAGAAAACCTTCAGTGGAAAAAACTTACTAACAGTTTTTCATAACTTTTAGTTAGGGGAAAAGAGTTTTCAAACAATTTTAATTTTTAGTATTGATAAGGGTTACAGATTTTATTCTGAATTTTAAACACATTTAACACCTTTTATTCTTTTATGCTTAGATATGCTTTTAGTGTGTGGCATATCAATTTGAACTTTTACATATGATCTGACATGAAAGAGGTCTTACAATTTGTAAAACAGTATGCTTATCACTTATCTTTACTCTAAAGATGACAGTGATTCAGACCCAAACTGGGGAGCCATGGGTCTGAAATAACTCACAAGGTACGGACCTCCAGAAGGCTTTTAGAGCTCCTAAGCTGGATACAAACTAAGATAGTAAATCTCTTTCCATATTAGATACATCCTTATGAAGCAGCAGAAGTAAAGAAAAGCTGAGTTGTCACAAGTCTGTGTGGAAAGAACTGCAGGCTTAAAATACATAATGATTTACAGAATTAAGAACTGCTGAGTATTTGCAAACATAAAACATATGAATGCATTATTCTGATCCTGAAAAAAAACTAAATATAAGTAAAAAGTACTATGTAAATCAATGCATTTAATTTTAAGCATGGTGAATAGGCTTATTTGTGATCTTACATTTCGTTCCTTTTGAGCAAGGTATCCTTGCTCCATGTCTTTTAAAAAGCAGACTAGCAACATGGCTCCCAAGAAACTGATAAATGCAATCAGTGTCTGGAATGTAGTAAAAAGAACGAGTTTAACAGCAACTGAAAGCTGAATTTTCCTACTGGTGAAACTAAGGCAAGAGGTGCATGAAGCTTTACAATTGTAACATGGTAAATATGCCATATACTTTGAGAAAGACTCCTTGTCATTTGTAAACAATCTTTCAAAGAAGTTTCCATTTAATTTACAGTTTCCAAGATCTATCATAATGACATGTTTTCCTTTTGGTGATCATATATGCTGACAATGACAGAACAAAAGTTTTGGATACAAAAAGTCAGTAATGGAATTTGTGGTACTACAAAAGTCAAACAAGAGAAGACTAAAAGGAGTTTAGCGCCAGGAGTAAGAAAATCAAACCAAGACTACTTTGTTCTCTTCTGAATAGAAGTTTATAGCCATCCTTTCATGTACTGGATTCACATGCAGCACTTTAATGCCTTCTGAAATCAGGTGTTACAAGAAAAAAAATCATAACATGCTGAAAATGCAGAAAAAATATTTGTAGTGAGCTTGAAGGTAAATTAATATGTAGAACTGGAGTATTACATTGTGACATAATTTGTTTTTTCCTTGAAAAAGAAAGAAAGGAATCCAAAATAATTTGGCAGGTTGTTACAGAATGCTACTGATGGAAACAATCCTGATGTATCCCACCATTGCATAAAGCTGTGGCAATAATACTAAGTTCAGGCTCCTGAGTCCTAATGAGTAAAAGAAATGGAGAGATCAAAGATGACAGCTGCTCTTTCAAAACAGAATTAGCCAGTTCAATACTTGTAACTAGATCTTAATTAAAATTGACAGATTGACAAGAATTTTCAAAGTGGAGTTACAATTATTAAAAAACCCAGTTGTGCAAAAAAATGAGTCTTACACATATTAAAAAGATGTAAACAATGAAAGAGCTAGTTCAAGCTGACAGGAGAAAAAGGAATGTTTTCAAGCTACAGCAAGTATATTTCACATTCAATGTCAAGAAAAGTGTTCTAAACTAAATGCAAAAAAAAGGAGAAAAAAGAATCCTAAAACTTGACTATTAAATTCAATATTATTAATCACTACTGGCCTCATGGCCACTCACAATTTCATCTAGTTAAGGACTACACTAGAAAAGTATTAGCACTATATTATCCCCATCTTTTCCTTTGGAAATGAACTCCATAAAAACAAAAGCAGAACTGCAAATACAATGCATACTGCTTGTTATTTCCAGTCACAAAATACCACAGTCTGTAAATAAGGCACGCCAAAGGCATGCAACTGTCCTGCTCTAGGGGCAAAAGTACTGCAAAGTCATCATCTTTCTCAAGGACACAAAAAGTGTTGGATAAATTGCTGACCTTTTTAAAAGCATGCAACACTTCTGGATGTCACTTTTACATTCATCATTTATACATTCGTAACACCAGAAAAGGAAAATCCTTTAATTTAAATAGGCATAAAGTGTCTGCTGTTTTTGAGATTAGGTATTTGGCTTGGGGAATTCCGGTTGCTGGAAAGAACAACTCTGATGTGTTGCCCAGCAGGTCTCTGCCCTGACTTCCTGCATTACTTTTTCCTGCCTATCCTTGCTGACCAGAAGTCACAGTGTCTCATGGAGCAATGTACATTTCCTTCATTGTGCAAGTTGGTTACTTCTAGGCAGACGTAGTGTTCCTTAGGAACAGTCAGCCATGTCTACTTGTTTAGCTACAGATGTCACCCTTGTCTGTAAACCAGGGGAGTGGCAGGCTGGCATATTTTGTTAAGAGCAAGTACTAAAAAATACCACATAAAGTCAAATAATTCCCTGTCTGTAACTAGAAATTTTGAATGCAAGTTGCATGTTTTGAATGCAGTAGCATTCAAACTTACCCAGTTTTGCTACTGTGCAGCAAAAACTAGGAGAAACGTTAGTCAAAACCTTTTCACTAGTGCCTACCATGACATGCTTTCTTTGATTTGTTTTGGTTTCTTTGGTTGTTTTTTTTTTTTTTTTGCTTTTTTTGTGTTTGTTTTTTTTTTTTTTTAAGTAAAGTAGGCATTTCTTTATGCTGAAATAAATTACTATATTACTTATCTGTAACTCCAGTCTACAGCTGGCTTTTTACAGGAGTTTTTGGAAATATTGCTGGAAGTGTTTTGCTAAGCTTGACTGCATGCAGGAACCATGGGGATTACCCAAACATGATGTATACAGAACACTGTGCTGCCACCACACAACCGTGTTTACTGTAAGTCTGTGTGTCAGTCACTCACTCCACAACCACAAGGAAGGGAGTGGAGAAAGTAACAACCCAACACTTTCAAAACCCAAATAGCATTATTAGGAGACTTCTGGCTTGAAAGTGATGCTTTTGTTCTGGACAAACTTACCTGGCATAGCTACAAGATTCTGAATAAGTAAACAGGGGCTTTGCTCGTGCTTTTGCATGCCAGTAGCTTTACAAATAGTCAGTTTAAAAGATCATGCATGGGTATTTTCATAAATAATTTTATATACATAAATACATATGTATATATATATTATCTATGTGTCTCTGTGTGTGTGTGTGTGTGTATGTGTGTACCAATGCATGTCAAATAAAAGCCCTACAAATATTTTAAAAACCCATAGCTTACACTGAGACTTATTTTCTAGGATAAACTATAATTTTGATTAATCACTTCAGAAATCAAAGCTGCCTGTGACCTTTTAAAATGACTATACATATACAGCACACTGTTAGATTAATATTGATTTTTTTTCCCCCTCCACTGCAAGCAAAGTTTAGACAGTTAGCTTTGATACTGAGAAATAATTATTAAGCTTCAATTTAGTTTCTTAAGTATTTAGGTTTTTATTATTGTGATCTTTTTTTTTATGTTGTTGGTCCAAGTAAGCAAGCAAATTGGTGCAGAAATAACTCTTTACATTGTTATTATTGCATACTGTGGGAATAAATTTTGTTTGAAGTGTATAAATAAAAAGTGAAATTACAGGAGAAACAATCTAATACAGCAATAATAAGCTCATTCATTGTGCATCGGAGAGGAGAAAAACAGTTTTCACTCATCTTTGCCTTAAATATTGTGTCCAGGTTTCCAGGATTCTGACATCAGAACCCAGATAACACTGATTAGAACCATAGGGCTTTACAATAAAAGCTAAAATATTGACCATATGATGGCAAAAAGTGATTAACTTATTCTCTTCTAGCTACTCTCAGATGAAGTTGGTGTTGTGGAGGAAGATCTTCTTGACAAAGATCGTGATCTTTCAGCACTGTAGGCAACATGCTTATCGTAATTTTGTATCTGGGCTTCGAGGAATTCCCTCTGTTGCTGGCTGATTGTCTGGCTAATCAGTCCAGGAAGAGCTTGAATGCTACCAATTAAAGTTTCCAGTTTAGTTTCCAGAGTAACAATTCTCTTCTCAAAATCTTCGCTTCTTTCATTTAAGTCAGAAATCATGTCATACATGATGTTTTGAGTCTGAAAGTAGAAGGATGTAAGTAAAGGTTTAGAGACACCTTACAAGGATTGTAACAAGCAGCACAACTCTACCAGGGTTTGTAAAAGAGGATATTATAACAATATCTAGTCTTGTGAAATAATCATCCCTGCAGATTAAATTACAGTAGGCTAAACTTCTACTAGATTTCTTGAGTGGAAATGTCATGCCTTTTAGTAGCACTTTAGAATGTCAAAGTCTAAATCAGTTAAAGATCAGACCTTCTTTGAAAATTCAGGAGCTTGGGAGTGCACCAGGCTAAGCTGTCTGAACAGTCAGTAGTGTAAAGCACCAGGAGACTGAAGGATCCAGTGATGTGATCCATCCTTCACTGTTCTCGATTCTGGTTTTAAACATTTAATTCTTGCAAGCAGAGCAAAATGTTCACTGGCTTTCTCTTTAAAATGAGCAGATTTTCCTGAATTGGCAGTAAGAGGAGTTGAGTGGATTGTTTTTGAAAAGTAGTGCAAGGAGTAAAAACTCAATTTTATGCTTTTCTGTTTCTGCACTCTCCAGTCTATCTGCCCTCTACATAACACTGTTTTTGATACAACAAATACATAGAGTGTATTTTTAAATGACACAATGGTCAGTAAAAATGTAATCTGAAATGTGTTATTTCATAGAGACTTGGAATTGGTTAAAAGTAATGACTGCATGTCTGCCTCTAATAAACTGAGACTTCAAATTATTTAAACTACAGCCAAAACTGGATTCATTCAGTAGAAAAACCAGTTGAAATTTATAAGCCATCCAAAGGAAAGAAAATTAATTGAATGACAGCCTGAAGTGTAAACCACTTCAGTATCAGGTGAGTGTTATAGCCCATTTCTCTGCCTCCTGTATCAGGATGCTAGCATAACTCTTAAAAGTGAAGTAGTCTACATGAACAGTATCTTAAAAGTCCTTGTTATTTGCCAGAAGCAGTAGACTGAACTGTATTTTCACCTGAAGTTGTCATGGTTCTGTGAAGCAAGAAGGAAATGAACACTGAAGAGTTTAATTTTTACTCTGCAAAAATTGAGGAGGATTTTGAGGTAAATGAAGAGGTGTACAAGAAATCCTTAGGAAGAACCCATTAATGCTTCTAATGTACCCTCAAATTAAGATACAGTAACTGTTAAATATTAAGATCCAGTGAGAAATCCAAAATGCTGTCAGCTCAGACTTCTAGCTCTCTAGTTATCATAAATTTGTGAAAAATCCTAGCAACAATAAACAAGCAGTTTGCAACTGAGTAGCCTCTTTTACCTTAACTCAAATGGTTTAAAAAAAGATTTAAAAAGCCTTATGATATATCTATAAAGTAGGCAGGTATTATTCATTATAAAAACCCAAATAAATGAAGATCTAAATTCACTTGTCCAAAGTTACTGCTGCACAAGACAACAGAAAACCAGAACCTCTGACTCCAGTCTAGAGGCACAGTCACAATCACTACATGGCAAACCTCCCTACTACAAAGCACTACACCACTACAGTGCACTCACAGTTCAGCATTTACCATGACCACCGCAGTCACTTCAGCAGCTGTCGGGATCAGCGTCCTAATTGTGAAGTCTTTTTCAAATGTACAAAAAATTAAATAAATACAGCAAATTCAAACTTTTGTCAGGATGTTTCATTCAGTAGATGCTACCACAAAATACATACGTATTTGCATTTGCTACAAATAACAGTCTTGTTGATACTTGCACACATAATGCATAACATTTTCACTTAAAAACTTTTCATTTTGAAAGGATGAATGTTGAAACAACAGTAACTGCCTACTAACCTTTGCCAGGTCCACCAAAGTGTTGGCTTGATCATTCAGTTTCCTTTGTTCCATTTTTACACTTCTTAATCTAAAAAGTGGAATTTTAAGTCAGGTGGATTTTTTTGGTACGGAGCCATACTAGGATTTCTAAAGAGCATGCACAAAACTTACAAGAGCAAATAACTGCACGGACAATGCCTTGACTACTTTGTGTAGAGTCAGAATAGGTCATGTGCCTGCTACAATGAGAAGCATGCTTCTTCAACACCGCAAAAAAGGAAAGAGCAAGGAAATGTGATGTCCTTGGGAATACCATTTGCCATGGTCAAAGTTGAATTCAAAAAGGGAGATAACAGTTTATCCAGACTACATGAAAGAAAGCCAAAACATTCCTCAAAGCCTCAGTATCGTGACAAGTAGATATAGGAAGAAACATGGAACAACAGTTTTTTTGCCATTATTGTTGTAGTAATCAAGAATCTTCCCATGTCTACATGACTAGATACAGGAATTAGCCCTGTTCTGTCGTAAATGGATTGGGTTAGCAGGTGCTGGAACCTGATGAACATACAGTGATAAGTGAGTTTCTCCTTACTTTAAACAGAACTTCCATCTGACCAGCAGCTAAATAATCAACATGCTTGCCAATACATTTGGTTTTCTTAGATAATTTGTGAATCTGAATATGACTGCATTTTAAATTTTCATCAGAAATTCTTTTTCAAAGCACTATTTAAAGTTCAGCATTGAAAAACTATGAAAGAAGCAGCAAGGGTATATTTTTTCTTTGATGCATACCTATGTGCATTATTATTAGTTATGCCTATTCTTTGAAAGATACATACATTACCTTTCCTATACATTCCCTGATACAAAGCCCATGTTTTCCAGATTAACTGCTAGAGGAGTGGTTTGTAGATTTGATTTTCACAAATAGGCAATTTCTCCCTTAAGTATGAGTTATTTGTTCAAGATCCCATAATAGACACATCCTTGGACTTTCAATGACTTTTCCGGCTGTTCTAGAGCAGGAAGTAGGGTTTTGCAAAACCTATATAACAATCTATAAACAATGTGTGAGAAGATACCAGTATGAAAAGGGCCAACCAAAGTAACAATTTGGTCAAGTGGAAGAAAGTTTGACAGCATTTTGTGGCAGGTGGGTTGCTAATGCATGGTCTGCCCATTTTTCAGTAATGGTATTACTTAGAAAGCTAGTTCAAAGAAAGCCTTCTTGAAGGTATTCCAAAATCAGAAAGTTTCTTTCATATCTTTAGTTTACAAGAATTTCCTTTCATATCTTAACTGACATGAGCAAATAAGTTGTGGAGAGCGAAATATCACTTTAAAATATGTTTTAAATGTAAATGGAAATAACTCTGTTAAGACAGAAATGAATTAAACACATAAAACTGGCATTCCAGCAGGTTGTTAGTGGAATGTCATATGCACTTCTTCCCCTGGAAGCTTCTTTCAGAGCACAACATAAATGTAGACTGTAGGAATGGTGTTTTCAGAAGATACAAACTGGAGTTTTTCTAAAGCAAAAAATATGAAGCAGTCTTCAAGGTACAGAATTATGTCATTAGAGTCTTGTAACAGAATAATTATTCAAATGTAATGATTTCTCTGGAGAATGACAACCCCAGTGTTTTGGTGACCATTCTCTCAAATAAGTTGCAGAATATATGTTTTTTGCTTTCCATAAGATTCATTGACTCATCTCTTTGACAGTCAGTATTGTAATTTTAAAATTCCAGGACGTCCATTGCTATTGTAGTAGTACAAGTACCAGTTGACATCAACATGATAATTCATGGTAACCAACCCAACACCTACCACAGGCTGTAAGAATGTATAGGTAATGGCAAGTCTTTAGCTGCAGCAGCCGGATTTAAAGAAAACCAAGAGACTGTCATTGTTTAATTCATTAGGATAAAATTTTGATTTTATGAACTTCACTTATCACAAAAAAAGACCATGATTCTGGATCGCGTTTCCATGGCAGCAATCAGACCACTGAAGTTCACAAATATAAACTCTATTTATTGCATGCAGACAGTGGTAAATTCTGCAAGTTTAGAAAGGAACAGCTTATACAACTTACTTCCGAGCTCTAGTTTCATTTTGTTGAAAAAAAGACAAAACAAAAGAAAACAAAGTGTAAAATATACTAAAACAACCAAATGAGCACAGTGGGCTCGATTCAGCAGGTGGAAAATCCTAGGGAGTTGCTATTTCTTTTGATCAGTAGCTGCCTGAGGAGGAGTCTAACTCACTTGCATTCATGATGACGGAAACTGCAATATCTTCAAGCCTTCTCATTAACTATCAGCTGCAGATTTTCTTATTCATACAATACATAACATGCCTTTTAATGATTTCATCTTCATCTTATCTAGTGCGCATGAGAAGCAAAACATCAGACCCACTGAAGGGATTTTAGAGCTGTGGCTGTGACTGTTATCACGATCTAGTCTGGTTTCTTTCATGAACTTGGCCCTCAAATCCTACATTTATTTTTGTCTCTGGTGAAATTGTTGGAAGGTGAAGGAGGGGGGCCAAACTAAACTTAAGAATCCAGAAAGATGTAAATCTATAAGTCACTTGAGAAAAGTACAAAGATGCAAAGGGATGAAACATTAATTTGCATCCATCTACTCAGCTACAGCAGGAAGAAAGCAAACTACTAGTGCAATGTTTTTATCCATGTGGATTCTTCAGCATATTGAGAAAATAATCTTTTGCTTGTTTTTCTTAAATACAAACGTTTTTTGCCTGTAGTGCAAAGTGGTAAAGGATAGAGAGATGATTAATGTAGCTGTGCAGTCTAGCTGTCACAGCTGGGAAAAAATTACTGCTGCCACCTTCTTCACCCCACCTGATTAATTCCTTTTTAAAGGAGATGCAGAATACACTTCACATCCTGCTAAGTTCTTCTGGGCTTGAATGATATATAAAGCTAGAGATCGAGCCTGCTGTGCATTTTAGATTCTTTTCTGAACATATTTGCTCATACATACACACACACAAGACACATGCGCACACACACACACACACACACACAGAGCATGAATAGTAAAGTTAAAATGTTAAGGAACAACCTTTGCAATCAAGGATTCAAGTCCAGCAAGGATGCACATGTCGTGCTCTCCTCTCTCCCAGAATCCCTGCTACTTCCCTCCACCTCCCAATACTTTAAACTAAGCAGGATGACCAAACTGGTATATAAAAATACATTTTTATATTCAAATAAAAATGCCTCAACTTCTGCTGTCTTTTTATTCCTCAAAGCACTTCCACAATGACATAGTAACATTTAATCCTGCAAATTTGCTAAACATAATACACTAATCAATGTCTACAGAATACTTCATAGCTTAAGCTTAGCTACCTACTGCTTTAAACATTGCTTTAAGAGAGGAAAAAAATGATGGTTAGTCTAAATTGACTACAGAAAATGAGTTAACCTGGCGTTTCCTTCCTGTCTTTCCTGCAAGATGCTACCTAGATGTTCATCATGGATGCTTCCCTCCCATCTCCACACTGGTTAGCTTAGACACAGACCTACACTCAAAAGTTAACAAACCATCAGTCTGAAATAGAGCTTACTTAATTTATATACGTCTTCCCTGTATCTCAAGAGAATTATTTTCATAGGCTGTACAAATGGCTGCCTCAGACTGGATGGTGATAACAAACAAACAACCATGTCCTGACCATTCTTCAGAAGAATTCCGGTTCCTGAGGACAAAACTCTGCGGTTTTTCCTCTCAACTATTCAAGGAATAGTTACTAAACCACTGTGCAATTCTGCTCATTTTGATGTGCTTTATGACAAATACATACAGCAAATTTTAGAGAAATATATGCTTATAGTTTGGTAATACCATGGTACAGCTTAATCCTATCAATGGTTTCAGATCTCAGGCTTGTTTTCAGATCCTCAAGTAGAAGGGAAGAACTCACTTGAATAATGCCAGAGGTGCTCAGAGGTCTCAACTACTGGCATATACTCCCATTTTCTAAATAGATGTCAGGAGTCATAGCTGACATACCAACATTTGATCTTATGTACTGAGAGGCAGTTAAATGTTGTAGAGGCAATCAAACCCTGGTGGGCCAGGCAAGGATATTTGATTAATAATCTTTTCATTAAACACTACATAAATATGCTCTTCTATCACATCATTTTGATTTTAAAATATTAAAACACCTATTACAAAGAAAATTGCTATTTAAAAATTTTTCTTCTGTCTGTTGTAGCTTGCCTCTTACTACCTGGAAACAAATGCACAAAAACAAAGGATAGTCTCAGTGGCAAAGAATAAAATTCTAGATAATTCAAGAAGCATGGGAAACTTCTAAGAAACATTGACCAGTTTATATGGACATAAACTTCCAGCATACCTTTTTATCTTATTGAAAACAGGTAATATAGTAAAATCTTATCTTTGCCTTACTCAGAAAGAAAATCAACCTCAAGAACAATCTTCTATGAAGGGAAGGGAATGGTGGGGGGAGAGAAGAGAGGGGGCAGGATGGGACTAAGAGTGACTAAAGGAGAAGGAAACTAACAAAAAAAACACCTTGAGATGAAAAACAAAGCAAAATAGTACTTACTGATGAATAGCTTGCAAGAATTTGCGTTGATGTTTCCTTACTTTTGCATGGTCTATTTTTTTAACCAGCTTTGTGTTTTTATAAATTAACCATGTTTCCCTGAGTACATTGGCCGCTGCATTTTTCACCTGTTTAATAAAAGAAAAACACCAGGGTGACAAAAGTAGCATTATGTTATGTTTTCACTATTCACTGGTATTCACTGGTACTAATCCTTCCTAAATCTTTAAAAATGCTGTCTTAACTGTGGGATGTGGCTATCTCAAGAAGCTGCAGCACTGAGGGGAGAAAGCAAGACTGGATGAAGGGGACTGCTGATCAATTTGCTTTTGATATAGATGTGATTTTGGGATAAAATCTTTTTGTATCCAGGAATTTTCTCTTTGAAAGAGTTGGAATTGTTTGGTGTTTACGGAAATATAAATTACAGCGAGGAAATGCTAATGCATTATCTGTATGTTATTAAATGTATTTAATAGGACCACAACATTTCTCTTGTTCTATTGTTAGCACCTCTTAATTCTCTAAGCAATTTACGTATTTTTCCTTTTGGGTGGTGTTTACATTTTTATATTTTTTTTCTTTTTTAACATTCTCCAAGAAGATGAAAAAATATGTTGTCAATTAACATAGGTAGAGTGCTATTCAAAAAGTGCTTTGACTTAAATGAGGCTTTCTTTAAAATGTCAGAGGTAAAAGTACTTATATTCTCTTTTTAGGCACTCCAAAATTTTCAAGAATGCTTAAAAACATACAAATAATTTGAATGCAGTGCTGCTTAATAGCTGAATGACTAGGTTACTTGCTAAGCAAAATGTCCTAATAATTCATTTTTATTTTCTCTCCCTCCAGCTTTACATCATACCAGTAACTGCAGTGCCAGAACTAAGTCAATGGCTAAGACATTGCAGGAATGTCATGCAATAGCACAGCCCAGCAGTGGGACCCCCACCTTTCACTTGTAAGTGCTGGAGAACCTTGTCCTGTCTTCAGTGAAGGCACAGTCACATTTTAGAGACCTCCTCATAATTTCTAACTAGCACCCTTGCATTTCCACAAGGTATGGCTATCTTAAGGCTGCGAAGCTGCCCACCATCTGCACAACACTTTGTGACCTGATGTGCATCTCAGATTTGTTTCTTTGGTTCACTTTTCATGTGCTTTGAGTTTCATGAGCTTAAAGCTATGAAAGCACCACTTGGATAAATCATTAGACTGACATTGAGATTTATATAAAGAATAGATGAACAGAATAAACTTTAAAAAGCATAAATAAATAAACACCACACTCAAAATCTGGCCAGTCTCTGGGAGACATTTTAGCCTCAGCTTTCAGATAACACTAGAAAAGTAACAGTGTTAGGAAGGGACAAATTGTCTTCTATGGTCTAGTATCAACAAGACCTTAACTGACTGCAATAGGAGTGTAAATCAACAAGCTCAGAAAGACACCTTGTGCCAGACACCCTTAATACCTCTATGAGAACTCTCTTCCCACTCATCCTTAGTCCTTCCCCGCAGTCACTGCTTAGAGGAGATACAGGCTGTTAGTGGTGAGCAGCAGCGAAACCAGAGAGCCAGCACAGCCAGAGCAGTGTTCTGAGATACACAGCAGGTAAGGATCAGACAGGGCTCTCCTCAGCAGAGGACCAGCGACAGTGCTGCACTGCTGCAGCCATCCTCCTACTCTCCTGGAGCAGAACTGCTGTCTCCATCTCAGCCATCAACATCCCTCTGCACCCAGCCATAAGGAGAAACTCTGCTCAGCTCCTGTGGTGTTTAGAAGGACCTTTGTCTCCACATTGGCTCTTCTCAATAATGAAAGTTAAACAAGCTGAGTGGACTGTTCAGCTACTACTCATTCTCTTGTTCCCTCAACACTGACCTGTTTTATTTCAGCAAAGAATTTCTGTTGCCTTGTTTGCTGCATTTTCTGTCATTTAAAATATTTCTATAAATACTAATGTTTTCTGGGTTTTTTTTTTAAATAGGCTCTTCTAAAAATAATATATACAAACATCTTTCAAGGCCCTCCAGTACCGTGTGCCGGTAAATAAACCATGTGCTGCGTACAAAAAGCAATTAGAAACACTGCCACGCCCACAAACCCTGAATATATTGTTTTCTCAAGAACATCCCTCGCAGCTTGAAATTCTCATTTTCATCTGTCATTTCTCATATTTTAGTTACAAAAATTGTATTTTCATATGCCATTAAACTTTTAGCTCAATACAATAGCCTTGTTTTACAGCACTTAACTGCTGGTTACATCAATTACCTTCCAGCTACAAGGACACTCTACAATATTCAAATACAATTCAATACAATATTCAAAAATCATCAAAATTTGTTGACAACTTGCAGTTGCCCTCGATTTAGATAAAAATTCAAGGCATTAAATTTCTCATCTTTCAAAATCACACCCAGGATAAAGCTCAGCAGGGGTGCCGAGCGGGAGACTACCTAGAAACAAATGCAGAAATAAATTAATACACAGTATTCCTTTTCAGTTGTGAATAAAAAGTGTGACTTACTCTTTTAGTTAGCTGGGTGTCCATCATGAAATTATGCACATGTTTTTCAGCTTTGGTAAGTTCTAACTTCCTTGCCACCACAGCTACCACCAGTGCAGTGCACCCAGCACCCTGAAAACAATAGAACAAACCCCCAAGGTGTTACTACTGCATTTTGCAGAGTTTTGAGGAAGTTTCTCTTTTGCTGTAGAAATATGGCAGGCATCAGGTGACTCGTCCCAGATAAACAAAGTGAACATGCTGCAGCTATTTCATTTCAGAGTAATATGAAAAGTCAGTATTTACAGTCCGGTAAACTGTCAAGGCACCAAAATAATTAATGAGCAACATAATTTAAAAGTTCTCTTCTTTTTTTCTTCCTGCAAGGTTTGAAAATTTGAATATGTCCCATTTCTAGTGCATAAACAAAGGGGGTGATAAAAACAACTTTTTTAACCCAGAATATTAGTAACAGAGTACCTGTTCTTAAAAATTTTCTCAAGGTTATAGCACTTGCTAAAAGGAAGTAAGATTACATTAGTATTTAGAACACACACACACAAAAGGGAAGTTTCTTAGGATTTTCTGTAGGGTCTAAAAATAATAGTAAAATTATTATTTACTCACTTTACTATATTTTCCTGTTGTTTTGAGTCCTTCAGTAACCTTTTCCTATATAATTTCTGCTTACCTTATTACCATATAAAATAGAACACATAAACAAGACCATTTCTTCAAAACTTGGACGGAGAAAATACCAGTTTTCTAATTTGTGCTGAGTATATGTACGCACATGCATGTATATTCACTGAAATGACAGTGCCTTTATCAACGTCACAAATTTAAATGCTTTTCTTATGGTATGGGTGAAATGCAAAGGAGGATAAAATGAGCCAGGTAATAAGAAGCAGCATCTATTATACACATCTAGAGGTATAATCTACATTTTTTATCAATTCTGCCACCTTATAAACAGATTTTTACATGTTGTTTTTTTAAAAAAAGTGCAAATATTATTTTAAATATATGAGGCTGCATTTAACTTGCAGCTTCATTCCAATCCAGTTCTTATTGTATTTGTGTCAGTTGCTCCCCAATATAAAGCAATCTGTCCATTGAAGCTTACCACATTCTCAGTCACAGAGCTTTCTTCCATTCATTCTTCTGCTCATTCTGTATTTCTCCCATAAATTTATTCTCTATCCCTCACCTCTATAATTGCCTTACTCTCTTCAGAAACACCAAAAGAAATATCAGAATTTAGCTTTCAAAATACAAAATCCAACAACAAACACAAAGACTGCAAAATAAAGTCAAAAAGGAAACCCTTTTTCACACAGTGTCCTCACAAAAATGAATCTTGTCTCTCTGTGTACTCACTGAGGCACACAATGAATCTTGTGAAAAACTTAAATTAATTATTTTTCCATTCCCCAGGTAGATTGTTCCAAAAAATCCATCCAATCTCTCTCAAAAACCTAATTTTGTGCATTAGTTCTCACCTACCAAAGCTTCCATTCTCAACAGCTCTCAGCGTTCCTTCAAATGAGTCTCTCAAAATTTTGCTGCATTTCCTGCTTCTCTCCTATCCTCAATACTAAATCTTTGCTGCTCTCTATCTCTCTGTTCTACAATCTTGTGGTAATTGAAGTCCATGGGAAATTACTTGAAGTTTTGCTCTCTCCATGAGTCAAAATGTTTCCTCTGCTTCTCCAGACCCCATCAACCGTTAAAAAGGAAGAAGACAGCCCAAACAACCTAAGGCTAAGCATTTCAGAAGTCCACTGAGCCTTCTGAGAAGAGGAATAGGCAGGAGATGCTCTAAGATATCCCACCTCCCCAAAAACAGACAGCATTCTTTAGGTCTTCTTCCTGTCAAGGGAAATGCTCATATGCAGAAGACTTCTCTGTGGGCAAATAAATTAATAAATTAACTCATATAATAGCAAGGAATGTAGATAAAAGCAGGTTTCTTTGGTTCAGTATGCCAGGAAAACCAGGGCCAGATGCTGACTTAGTGACATAACTGAAGTGCTGCCTGCTCACAGCAAGAATGCTAGAATGGAAATGAGCTTATTAATACAGACCCCACTAGCATAAAACACCTGTTTAAGCCAATTTACTTGGGGAGAGAAATACTATACTGTTCTTTTCAGTCCCCCTCAAAAAGACTAGAGGAATGGTGACAGGCAAAAGAGTTTGGTTTGAGACAAAATCATTCCAGCCTTTGTGATTAAGTCTTATGCTTTTTCAAAGTGGCACAGCAGTTATAAGGGCCAAATGCTGTTAAAACCAGCAGTTTTATGTCTCACATAAAACATACTGCCTGCAGCGTCACAATTTTCTCACTGGCAAGCTATGACAACCACCTCTAGGGTGGATATGTACTGCTGCCTTCCTCATCTCCAGAATATCTTACTATGATGGCAAGACATTCCAGATTCAGTTTAAATTTCTTGGTTTAGTGGTATATGATGGGATCTCAGGATATGCAAATAAGCTCTTTTAGCATTTCTCCGGAAGTAGGAAGTATCATTCTATCTGCATGTTTATATTTCACAGTGCTTTGAAGGAAAAAAATAATTATTCTTAACAGCTTACAACAATTAAAGAGGCAATAGTTATTTTAAAAACTGGTAGTATTGTATGCATGATACTTGCCATGGTTTTTGAATATACTGATTCATAGGAAAGTCAGTAGGTCAGGTTACATGCTCAGCTTTTTTATTATATCAACACTATGTAATGCAATAACAACATTTATTAAAATTACTAAATCTAAATAAGAACACTAATAATTATTTCTATTAAAATTACTCAATCTAGGTAAAACCACTAATAATTATTTCAACTGCAGAAGAGGTTTTCTAGAGAACAAAATTGTACAAAGTCTTCCATTCGATTACTGCATTTTATAATTTTCAACATCATTACTTATATCCTGTTTTGAAGAAAACAATAAAGTAAATCACTGCTTCAAGCTATTGTTTGGGAGAATTATATGTAAGACGAAGAAAATGAAAAAGGCAGAAATGCATATATTTTCAACTGTCAAAGCAGTAATCAATTCTATTCGGAATTGTAATTCCATAGTCAGCTGCCTGACCATCTCCTGCATTACAGAGTTATTGCAGTGTATTTAGGCTTGGTAAGCAGCTTGATGTTGTGGGTACTTAGGACATAAATTACTACAATACATGCAGTGTAAGAAAATTGATCAAGTCAAAGTTAAGGTTTGACTACACTGCTCATTTACTCCACTTAATGGAAACAGGTTATAATAGCATTAACCATCCATTAATTTGGTGTTCAAGTAGTCTATGATCAAGCATTTCCTGGCAACTACCAGTTTTAAAAATTGATGCACCTGAAATTTTGTATTTTCCAGAAAGACTGTACACGCAGAATGAAATAATCTACTAAAGCATGAAAAGTGCTCAAAGAACACAGATTTAAGAACAGGCTTCTCTAAAACAACAAGATTGGGACTTTGCTGATGAGCTGAGCAATGCCTATTTCCTGTTTGCAAGGACCAGAAGATGAAGCACATCCATCTCATCCTGAATGCACAGTATTTCTTCCTTGACGTGAAGTGTAGCATATTAGACCACAGTAAAAGCAAGAAGTCTGAAAACAAACAGATCCTCAGCCTTCCAGCTGAGAAAATCAACCAACTCTGGGCTTCACAGTGGCATCAGATCTCTGACGGTGATGTAGAACTTGCATTAGTGAGCAGTACAACCTTCAGTGTAAAGTTCACTACCATTTACACAGGACAGTTGATTGTCAATCTATTTAGCTGTTGTCCCTCATGAAAATACTTCAATGTGACTGCAAACAATTTGAGGACATTCTTTGTACCTTTAACTCTAAATATGACGCTCCTGGTAAGAACAAAGAATGGCGCCTCAAGTTCAAGTGCTCATGCAGGCAAGCAACAGCCTGTGAAAGCCATTCTCCAGTACCCTCTTTGATGCCTAGAATCCAAAGTCAATTTCCCTCACAGAAATGTAAGTAGAAGTATATGCTGGCATTTTACTCATAAACACTTAAGCACTTGTTAAACACTAGTAGGTTAAAAATTTTCTCAGTTACATAAACCTAAATGGTGACTGATACTCCTTAAAAAATTAATGGAAGGATGGACTAAATTTAGGGGGGGAAATAATGTCATCAGGCATTGGCTTCTTGATATCAAGCCCATGCCACTGGAGATGGGAAAAAATTAGAAAGGTGAAATTAATGGTATTTTAAGTCATACTTTAAATTTAGCAGCTGAACAAAATGCTTAAACATGATCCTCAGTAAAAAGTACGGCTATTATTTCATGTTATCTTTCACTCTGCCCTCAGGCATAAATGGCAACTCTTCCCATCTTCTGCACAGTCTGTCCTCTTGACACTCAGTTTTGAATTATTGCAAGCCTCCTTTCAGCTGCTTTAACAAAGCACACTATGTCTTAGACACTTGAGAGATTGCTGCAATGGTTATTTTCTTTGTCATTCTTATGATGTTACTCTGCTCTGTGTTGATGTAGTCCCTTCTCTACGGCATCGTATACAGAACATTTGCCCTCAGCTGCAATATTTTATAACTCCTCACGGATTTCAGCTCTAATAAGCTTTTTCAGACAAGATCCTTTGCATCACCTCTTTACTTAGTAAAAGCTCCCAAGAAACACATAAAAATCTGATATATAGTTTCATCTTTGTTTAGGATTTTACTTACTACAAATCCTAGCAAAAACAATGAAGGTACATCACATTCTGGTATGCCAAGATCATACATAATTCCTTGTTCCCCATCCTGTTTGCTCTATGGGAATGGTAAACTGTTCAGTAATCTGGACTATGTATTTTTGCTGTTTTTATTCAGTACTGGTATCAACAGGATCAGGTGTTAAGAGTCCTGAAGTGCTACAGGAATATAAATAAGAATTAATGATGGTGGCAGGGCTGTATTACCCAGTCATATTGTGCACATCATACTAGACCTGACCTTGCCATTTTCCTCCTTGTCAAAGTTATCCATCAAGATACCTACTACATACCAGCTGAGATGCCTTTTGCAGTCCAGTCACAATCCTGTTCTGTTCACTTATGGAACACACCCTGAGCTCTTTGCTGGTATCAGCACAGTCACCATACCAAAGCTGACTGATTAAAAGTTACTACAGAGATTTTATTTTACGGTAAACCAGGGCAGACATCACCAAGGCAGCTGGAGGGGCAAAGCTGGTGTTTCCCAAAGTGCACAATGAAAATGTGGGTATGGAATCTGGATGAAGACCATGCCTTTACTACCACTCACAAGTGCTGAGACTGAGGTTCACATTGCTGCGATACAATGATGGCAAAACTGCAGAGTTCAGACTTCAAGGGAAGTCAAGCATGTACACATAACATTCTGGACAAGGCCCAATTTTAGTGATAGCCACAGTGGTGCTTTCAACTCTTCAAACAAGGGTTTATCTGAGGCAAATAAAGTTTACCACTGTCTGCATTTTCAGTTAGTATTGAAAGCAGCATTTGGTCAGTAGAGAAGCCCTGCACTCTGCCAACTAAATGCCTGTGGCATTGTAATTTGATTCTTTTTTTTTAATAAGGTTTCCAAATGCCTTCACAAGGCAATGGTGAATTGAATCACTCCTGCAACCACCTGAAGGTTATATACATGTCTGGAGGGTGCTGTTGGTGTGTATCAGTGTCTCAGCTGAAGGTCTTCTGGCATCTTTGGTTTACTGGAATGGAAGTGAAGTGCAATCTTTAGTGGTGTAGGTGTCACAAAAATGTCCTGCTATACTTGCCTGTACCTGAAAGTTGCCACAATTCTTGCTCACTTCCCTTGGAATCCACTGAGGGAGAGAGAAGGTGCACTTTGCAGACATATGGTTCTGGTGGGAAATTTAGCCCTGCACCAGAAAAGGCACAATTCCTCCTGCTGCTCTGCATAAAATGGAAATCCTGTAAGAATTTAAACAAGTATTTTTTTCATTTGGCTCTCTCAAAGGTGGACATACAGAACCACCAGGGAAGGGGGAAAAAATTGCTGCTTGAAGTCAAAAAATCCTCTTCAAAATAAGACAGACAGAGGCTATGGTGCTGTATGGAAGTGGTTTTGCATTTCTCATTGATTACTGGGAGAGATGTGTAACCTTGCAAGACTGAAACAAAATAAGATGAGTAATAGCACAACAACTATGCCATCTCAAAAGGGTGATCTAAAATACCTCTGCATCATTTATATTTTCATGTATTCAGTATTTGCCTGGCAATTATTGTCTTCAGTGGAGTTTGTCTGCATCACATTAGGATTTTATTGCAACATTTAAACTTCTGATCTATACAAGAGTAGATGAGCAGACCTGTTTACTTTTAATCAGTCTATTAGGCTTTTAGCAATGTTGCAAAAATGAAAATTATGAAGACCATTAAATGTTATGTATAAATGTGAAATTGACTAAATACTTTCACCACACAATAATGGGTAGTCATAAGTGAGGGTGAAGTAAACTTCTTGAGTAATGGAAGTTGGGTACTAGGAGAGACATCTGGGACAGAACAGAATATAATGATTTATAACATGAAGACAATATCTCTTCTCTAGGGAAACCCATAAATTATTGAAGGATTAGCTCAGAGAAGTCTGACAGTTGAATATGCCCTGATGACTGGGCTTCTTGTAAACCTCCAGTGGTCATAAAAGACAAAACAACCCTGGTTAGTTTATTCCTATACACATAAAAAAATTTTGCTGAGCAATGGTTGAAGTGTGATTTCATTAAATGAGCATGCTTAACAGCCTATAAGGCTGATGGGAAATGTCACTTTAATGATTCAGGATGATGGCTACTGATGATGTTCTTGTTCAACACCGGTGTTGTAAATACAAAAGCTTCATGAGAATATGTGTAGAAGTATGTGAAAACTGCTATATTAAATCTGAGGTTATTGCAGATGAAATTATACTTTCTCAGAACAAGGAAGTTTTGCTGCAAACAGTCATCAGCTCTAGCAATACCACATAAACAAAGATAGCATGAACACAAATGATGCCTCTGAATTTGCTGAAATGCATCCATAACTAGGCCTAAGGGGAAAACAGTTCCCAGGTCCTCTGACACTTCAAAAATATACCTGCTCTACTGGTGCAAACAAAAGACCTTCTGAAGAAGCTTTTTCCCCCTAATTTTTCTAATTTTGAAAGACAGTGAAACCTTTCAAGAGATGTTATTTACTACAATGGAGCAGAGCCTCTGCCCCTTCTTTCAGATTCTTTCAGATTACTGCCTTCTCTATCCCCTACTTCATGGAGCTTCTCACCTCATAATTTTGAGAGTTTTTGTTCCTTTACTTCAGTTAGATATTTAATTCCAACAAGCCACAGACCTAAAATAATCTCAAACCATGTCTGTTCCCTACAAAAGTTTCCATTTCTGCAATGTGTTGTGCTGGAACAACAATAGTATAGGGGCTGATAGAGTTTCATCAGGCCCACTTTTTAATAGCTTACCCTCAAAATTCAGGCAACAGTAACCATTTTCTCCATAACAAATTTTCTGTCCAATACACTGTCTACTTAGGTTGTACTATGCCAGAAGGAACACACACAATCTGTTCCAAATCCTGGTGTCACATTTATTCCTGAATTATCAGAACCAACTGAATTAAATTCTAGCATACATCTGAGACATGACTGATGCTATCAATTTGCATAGCATTTGAAAAGCTTTTCATAGTTTCTGTACTCTCAGGAAAGTAAAAACTGATCAGTGTTCTAGATTTTAGAAATATCCTCTTATCCACAAAACTAGTCACCACCATGCTCTAATTAGAATTGATCATTTCTAGCTTTTAGAATGTAATTCAAAAAAATTTCTGCTTTATAAACCATGTTTCTCCAATGCACTACACAATTATACAATGCGAACAAAAGCTTTCATAAAATCACACAGTGTTTCAGACATTATTACGCACAATGATTTATGACCTTTATGTTCACTATCCGTAAGGTTCTATAAAATAATTTTTGTATTTGATTGCTAGAATCTGATGTTTACTTTATTTTTCTATTTTTTAGGACTCATCCCAGAACACATGTAGACAATGATAACTATGCAGTTAGAATCTACTTCTTTTCCCCCTCTTTTTCTTTCAATCTAGCAGCTATTAAATGGCAAAGATAATACAGTTCAGAATTTGCTTCCAAAAAAAATATGGTTAAATACTCTCTAAGTGCCATATTCCTCTTTTTAGATAGTTTTCTGTATTTGCTGGTAAAACCAGGCTGAGTCTACAATTACCATTTGTACAAACATTACAATTTAGTCTTAGATGAAGAGTCCTCTATTCTCACAGCAGAAATACCTTATCCTCCTCACTTTTTTCCTGATTCATAGTAAAGAAACTGTGATTGTTTAGAACTAAATGCAGACTTCCAAAGGACATTATAACCTTCAGCATGAGAAGATTTAAAACCAGGTCTTATTAATTTTAGATTAATAATTTGGACTAATAAACTATTGTTCCTAAAGCCAGATTTTACATAAGACTGCATTTCAAGAAGTCTAATAAGACAATTTCACCTATATGAGTGGTCTTCAAATAGCTACAAGATGCCACTCAAAATTTTTGCAAGAAAAACTCTAATCTTGTCCACATCTACTGTATAACTTTAAGAAACTTTCGTTATTTATTTGGTTCTTTCAACCTAACAATCTCTTTGAAGTTCATTTCCATAACAGACGCAATTAAACTCTTATTTCCACATTAGTAAAGCAGACACTTTGAAATAACATCTATTTCATTTATATCAAACTTCATCAAGCTACACCAAACCAACCCATGTATCCTGGGACAGGACAATTGCAACTAATTTATTTTATTTGTAGTAACATAGGTTTGTCCTACATGAGTGTTTCTAACTGTTGCTGGGTGGATTTGCAGGAAGATTCGGCATCAGAAATTTCACATCATACAACAAACACACCACCTCAATACATAATGCTGGATCTAAAAGGAAAAATGTCCTTCTTAAAACTTGCAACAGGTTCTTGTATTTGGACTCAGAAAAATTGATTGCAATTTTATCTTGTGTAACTTCAAAAGCTTGCAAAGGTCTGTAAAAATTGTCCATCTCATACTCCATAATTATGCATCTTCCCATGTCTTCTCATACTCCTCCTTACCAATATCTACTGATCTTTAAATTTTTGCTAACTTCCTTGTTCGCCTTATAAAGTGAGGAAAATTTTGCAAACCTCTCAAAGGTCCTAGCTGTGAAAAGTCATTAAGAAGGTATAAGTGCAGCCTACACAAACAGTTCCATTTGCAAACCATACAAGGATCTCTCTGTCTGAGATCACCGTGCTGCTGAACATCTGAGAGATCTGCTTGGGTGTGCACTGCCAACCAGGCAGGGCATTGTCAGTAGGCATAAAACATGTGCAAATACAGTACCCAGACAAGCTGCACAGCATGGTGAAGATGCCATAGGTCTCCCAATTTCTTCTCCTGTTCCAAGAAGAGTGACAGCAACCGTATTTGTATCCACCACACTCTTGCAGACCTACCTAACGTATACAGAGGGCATTTGCTATCAATTTATACTCCACCTGGCCCATAGTCTGTTATTTCTGCCTAGTGAAGTCTCATTGGAAAAATACTGATTGGTAATTGAGTTGAAGTATCCCATTCAATTTTGCTTGTCTGTAAAGCATCTCTGCCTTGACCCATCTGTGTCAGTATTTTCATGTAATGCAATTCACAATGTATTTGCTGCTTCAGATGTTAGGGAATTACACTTTCTCAAAATAAAATACACACTTTTATTTTACTACATCCATTTGGCAATTAACCTTGTGTATCTTTTAATTAGACCATTAATTGTTGCTACTGAAATAAAAATCTCTAGGTCTGTTTTTTGAGGATCTTGTATTTTCCACAAGAAACATTAGTTACGGCACAATTTTCAGAAGAGTAATTGGATTGAAAGAATGATATTCAAGACCTGTAAGGTTTTTGGTATTGCAGGTTAAGCTAGAAGAGAGCTATTATATTTACTGTGCCATACTTCATATTGCTCAGATCCTTTATAAAAAACAAAGAAAAACGGATAAACAAAACAAATCCCCCCCCCAAAAAAAAAAGAAGACAGGGTAATTTCAGCATCTGACTTATCGCCTTGCTCCATAATTTTTTTCAAGGATGACATTAATGTAATTAGTGGTAGGCTTTCACTATTGTTTTAGCTATCATCACGCAGCAGCTACTTGGCTCATTTTTTTTGAGAATGCTTTTTTGTTAAGAATGTTTTCTGTCTCTGGAGACATTTATCCCAAATCATTACCGTGAGATTCTGATTGGAGTCTTCATTCTCCCAAAGCAGCTGCAGAACTTATAATCACTAAAAAAAACCAATCAGAGACATGAAGGTATCATCCACACATTTTACAAGTCTACTAGATATAAGAAAGAGAAGCCAATGTGTGAAAATAATATTTGTAATTCCATACTTTAGTTTTTCATGGAAGCAATGGAAGCTACTTTATATCAGGATTCTGTCCTCATTCTGCAATCCCTGCATTGTTAGGTGGCAATAAACACTGCTTCTCCATCTCTTTTCCTTGTGAATTTAGGACCACATTTTATTCTCTCTGGCATCAATATCCAACACAGAAAGAGGAGGAAAGGCAAATACCCCAGAAGATGGCATATTTGAGCTCAGCCAAAAGCCTTTAAAATGAATTTTCTGCTTTTAGCCTGGACCTTCCAACTCAATTACAATCTCTGTATTTAAGGAGATACCTTTGACATTTGCCACATTTGGCAAAATTTACTGGAAGTCTTTATCAATAAAGGTCAAAGACCTGAAATCTATCAGTTTTCACTTTTTAATTTTATTTTTTTTCAATCTTTTGTAAAAAAAAATCCTTAAACAGTACAAAAGATGCCTATTTTATTCTGTGGACATAAAATATGCACTTACTATAAACAAAGACTCTACCAACATATCTGCTCAAAAGGGGCAATGATTTGATACCATCTGCTTTCTGCCACAATCCCAATATAGCTGTTTTAAGAGAGGTAGATATTGGAAATGCATTACTTATAACCAGTGGCAAAAACTAAGAAGCAAGTATGTATCTTATTGTTATATACACTGTATATATGACACACCCAGCCTTTCTCACTCACAGGGACATTTGCACACAAGTTGATTTCAATGAGAGTGGCAGAGCCCAGAACTTTTTTTATTTTTTTTTTTTTTTACTGTAGATATGCATAAATTTATCCAGTGTTACAGCACCCCCAGATTTACTCCCTGCTCAACTTTGACTAAATGGTTACGTGCAAAAACATTTAAACCAGGCCTGAAATACACTAAATAAATATATATTGATTACGCATGACCTAACAATTGCTGCATGTTATCAATGGTAGCCAAAGCTCTTACTGCACAAATTGCACAATGTAATTCCACTTAAAAAGCAAGAAAATGATATAACATGTCATTAGACTTGTAATAAATAGAATAGAAAACTATGCCCAAAGACTCTAAGAGTATGTCTTTTATGAATAACTTAATTTTAAGGAAAAAAGTCAGAACTGAAGGTTCATTATTAGTATTGGTCCAATTACGTATGCCCAAAGATGATATGATACCTTAACATTTAATGAAAGACTTTACTGAGATTTTTGAAGCTATGACTTAAGTCAGGGTGGAATTTGTTTCTCTGTATTTCATTACACTGCTACTAAATTATTACCTAAAAAAGAAGAAAACTCCATTTCATTGCCAGGAATGAAAGACTGTGGGAATGGTCTGATTAAGTATACACTCTGCAAGCCAGCAGATAAATATTTCTTTATGACTACCAAAGTTTTGAGATTAATTGCAGCAAGTGTAATCTCATATCCAATTAACAAATTCACTCACCATGATTCCAGTAAGTAAACAGACTCCTTTTCCACAGTATGTATTTGGTACCATATCCCCATATCCAATGGATAAAAAAGTTATTGAATCAACCACATTGCCCCGAGGAAGTTGCTAGTAACATCCTGTTGTCATGGTATCTGAAAGAAGAGAAAATAATTTCTTTATCATGAAAACATAGTTAAAATATTGTGCTCTCAGAAAAAAAAAAAAGCATTAACCGGTCATCAGTCTTGATGTATAATTTCTTTTTAAAAGCAGCTGTAAGGAATTAAATATAACCAAAATACAGTTACATCAGCAGTAAAGAATCAGAAGGTATAAAAATAGCCCCAGTAGTAGAGATACTCGAGATGGTTTTTAATTCAGTATTTGGTTATCATCTATAAAATAGAAATCTCTTTGTTTTTTAGCAGAATCTCTTCACCAGGGATACAAGTCCCAGTTATCCTCTGCAGCAGCGCAAGACACCAGACCGTAATAGTTGCCGCTGCCTGAGGCAAACATGAAAGTCAGAAAAGGTTGAGTGCAGCAGACACAGAGTACATCTACACCTCCTTGGCCTAAAGACAAGTCTATGATGAGAAAATCGTGAGCTATCAAGTAAAGGCTGACTTAGACAATCTGTGGTCTTCCCTCTCCTTGTACAAGTTCAAGGTAAATAGAAAAGTATGCCATTGCATTTCTTACTACCAATACAAATTTACCTTAACTATAGCAAAAACTCCCTTTAATATTAAAATATTATTTTAAGTGAAATTTCATGATGCACCATTTCTTGACTTAGTTTCAATATTGTAGTGGAATATGTTATTTTCTCCTTCAATTACACCCGAAGTTCAGATTAATAATCTTGTCTTCATATGACATATATACCTAATAGAACATAAAGCTACATTTTAGGTCTAAAAATTTGTTATCACCCCCTAGTCCGTGGTGGGGAAAAAATGCCTAATAGCCTGAAGTAGGTGGCATTTTGCTCCCTGGACAGAGCAGCTCTGAAATAGAAGATAAACAGAGGATATCTGCAGCAGCCACTGCACACTCAAGGCTGCAATCACCCCTACAGCTGCGGTGAAACCTCAAGTTAACTATATGTTGTTATATTCCCCAAGGGTGTTATTTTAGCCAGTCCCTAAATCTGTGTCTCACAGGGGGTCACAGAGGGCCCTTTATGAATTAGCTCATCAATCTGTAAACAACCTGCTTCCCACAACTGAAGTAAGTGCTTCCCTTTCCTTCCTTTCCAGACCACAGTCTCCGTGATGGAGCAAGAATGCACACTCAGGCAACTCTCAGGAAATTCCCTATTCTCTCACTTGCCACATATTCACTATAAATATTTGCAAAATGCTGTCTTCAAAGTCCCACCTATGCTCTGATAATTACAAGCTCTTTTACTGACGAGTAAAAGCTCTTTGACTGCCAGATACCACAGCAATCATTCCAATCATGTCTGTTCCGTACTTCACCTGCATTTTCCTCTCTCCTGGTGTCAGTATACAAGCTTTTGAAGTTGTTTTATTCTGCCTAGAACAAAACCTAGAACAAGATAGTAAAAGATGACATTTGGAGCTCCTAAGGACACAAGTAATGATAACCACAACAGCAAAAAGAGTAAAAAGAAAGAACAGCAGACTTGATTTAACTCATGACCACAGAGCTTTGCATAGGTGACATTTGCAATCTGACTGTTTTTATTCCAGACTGCACTAAATGCTACAGATTTTAGTCTTGATTCACAAACTTAGCAAATAAGACCTGTGAAACACATGGATATAGAGAGAGAAGCACAGTAATCCCATCCAGGAGGCAAGAAGAAAGCCTGTGTACCTATCATGCTAATGCCTAGGAAGTATCAAATTAGAAATATGACCCACAGGGTCTGGATGAGCCTCACAGAAGGGCACTAAAGCCACAGTACATTCAAAGGCTAGCAACCCAGCTAAATACTAACAAATGCTCACATAAATACTTGTAAAACATTTAAGGCCTCTCTTTGGATTTTGAACCTGCCATTTCCATTCTTCATATGACTGAAAACAGAATACTCAAAGACAACTCAGTAAGTTCCAGAAGTGAATATCACATAAGGAATGTAATATTCAAAAATACTCCTTTCTCAAGCCTTGAACAAGATGGTAAAGAGATAATGGGAGTTATCCTCCTTGATCCACGTCAGAAAACACACAAGCCAACCTACAGATAGAATCTTTAAAAAAGGTGACATAGAGTTAAATTTTAAACAGCACATCAGAAGCTTTTCAAATTTAATTGGAGACATTAAGGTTTCCTAGATGAATTTTTCATTAAAGCCATCTGTATCAATATTTGTTAGCACAATTCAAGGACGTGTTCAAATGTTTTCATCTTGTTAGCTCAGGCCTGCTGGATTTGCTACTCTGAATATTTCACTTGGTTGTGGTTTTCAGGTGATAGTTCAGCAATCAAACATTGCATGTTTAATTTAAAAATCATCAGCACTACTTATGAATTACTTTACTGTGACTACAAAACAAAGAATATTTTGTACCCTCCCTATTGCTGCAAAATGCTCAAACACAGTAAAGCATGCACATTACCTAATCTGCCTAACTTAATCTTTCAACAAAATCTAAAAACTTTTTCTTTTGCAACCATACATGGAAAGTTGAAGCGCTGACTTTGCAACCTGAAAATTTATAAATAAAATTGAGACAATATAAAAGGGTGTCACTCTCATGATAATACTGTAATTTCTTTGCCAGATTTTTAGGAATGTGGTTTACTCTTGTCTCTTATTTTTTGCAGCCTCGCTTAAGATTGTTTAATCTCTGTGGCTAGCAGTTCTGGTATGTGTCTACACCCATTTTCCTTTTCATACGATTACAGTTTTGCTAGCATAGAATTCCAGGTACTCTACTCAGTCACTAGGCACCACTATCACTTGGGTTTCAAGCCTGAACCAGCAAACCCAGGGGAGTCTTCTGCTACCCTGTGTCCACAATCAGGTAGAAAATTATTACATGTGTATCAAAGTGGGAAACGCTTTGAGCAAGTAGTAATTGCAGCATCTTATTTGTACAGTCATGGAAATGGCTAAAAATTCGCATCAGAGGTATTTAAATTGCTTTGTTTTGTGGAGGGGGAAAGAAATCAACCCACTGCCCTTTGATCTGCTTTCAAAGCTATCCCAGTATTAAAGACCAAACTTCTCCATTTATGCAGGGAATAGAAAAATGGACATAGCAGGAGTTAAACTGTCCCATGTTTTTCTGTAAGTGCAGCTCTAATATATGGCACCAGAAGTGATCAGAATTCCTAATAAAAAACATTTCTACCACTCTATCTTTCACTTCACTGTTGAGATTATCCCCAATAGAGCCAGCTGTAATGGAAATTATAGAGAGGAGAAAAGCAAAGCACACCAGCACTGGAGCAGAGCTGTCTCACTCACTCTCAGTCATCATCTCAGCCACAAACATCTCATTCCAGCTGGACTGTGAAAGACAGCTTGGATGTAACATTCCAGTACCCAACTGTGATTTTCCGAAACTATCCATTCACTCTATATGTGAGATTCTGAAAACCAGCAGGAAAACCCTGTACCATAAACAGCTAGGGAATCTGAAAGCTCAGAAAGTGAAGGAAACAAAGATTTCCTTTCAGTGACAGTTTTTCACAAAGCAGAATCTTCTCATTACCAACCCAACTCCAAAGTCATTAATCGTCGTCATTAATTTTTATTTTGATAAAGGTTTTTATTTTTATAAATGTTTTTTTTTCTTTTAAAGTTAAAATCAATACAAATATATTCATTTAAATATTTTAATTCCACTATTCTTAGTCAAGAAAAACTTGCATTAGAAAGACAGTGAGTCACTTGAAGATAAGAACTAGTATTTAACTGTATTAAAACTGCATCTATATACAGTTACACCCAACCTCACACGGTGGCACAATAAAGGGTCATTTAGAGAAGATTTGTATTCCTGAAATGTACAATAATAATTGGCTGAAGTCACACAGCATAAGAATTATTTATCACACTCCTTTTCTATTAAGGAACATGTCAGCAGGCAGTTAGCACTGCAGCTGGAACACACTATTCACTAGGCAATCAGCACCCTGTGAAACTATCCAGTTTGCACCAATCAGGATATATAAGCCTTGACACCCCTCTAATTTAAACCAAAAATAGCTCAATGATTATATTTGTAAAAATAAAAAAAGCATGGCTCAATTCCTTCTCATGCCAAACTGAGTGGGAGTTTTACAACTCATCTTGGAAAGAGGAATATATTCTTTAGGTGACAATACTGCAGTGGCTTTGCTTGTCAAAGAAATGTTTAAAATTCTTTATCAAACAGCAGTCCCTTTCTTCTGCTTTCACTACTGGTACCATGATTTTCAGTACTGCTTCCCTTCGGAAGCATGTTTGTAAGCAATGAAGTTTCATTTAATTGATAAAATATCTGCATTTTAGCTGCACATAATTATCACACAGACACATCTGGACATCTGAGATAGATTCATCTTAAAAAGCGATTAATAAGAAGTAATCAAGTACAACATTAAGCTTGATCACTGGTGCATTAATTCACACTTTGAAGCTTCATTTCAGTTTCTCTTGCCTCCATGAACAGCCTCTGATAACTTTGCTGTCTTTGGTTTTGCCTTCTTGAAGAACTCAAGGAAAGGGCTAAAAGTGATTGAGAAGATGACCCTATCTGTAGGGAAAAAATGGTCTGCTTTTACCACAATCACAAAGAATGGCAATGGCAATTCACTCTGAGTTCTATCTTGTCGAACCTTAAAATCTTTTAGACTATTAGCAGCTGGAAAGAGGCTCAGCCCATTAAATCAGAAACTTATCAAGACTCAGTTGAGACACTGATTGATCTAACCAGCTATTACAGCTCCCCCACAGTATCAGACCATTTTGTTACTGCCTTTTTAGTCTTAGATGGTTAGTACTGACAGCTTTTTATCTGTGATGATAGCAGACATGCCTTTTTATTGCCTTTCACTTCCTCCTGTTTCAAAGAAAGTCAAAAAGAAACCCATAATAGCACTTGGAAGGAACAGTGGGGCTGACTCCAAATATGATTAAGTCAATGGAAAAATTTTGTCTGCCTTGACAGGCTTAGGATCCGAAGGACAGCTTGAAAAAATACATGCCACTCCTTTTTTGTAACACATCTGTTGATGTCCCCTAATATTTATGAAGAGCAGCAAAAATGTTCTTGTCACAATAACTGCTTAATGGAAGTACAAAACAGCACAACAAATGCCTGCATTTCAAACAGACTGGTAGCAGTTATGAGCCCAGTCAAAAGTAATGGGTAAGAGTCAGCTGACTGGATTGCTTCTACCATGGCCAAAAATGTCCATGATTTCTCTGCTAAGAGCATTTTCAAGCTATTTAGAGAAAGCTAATAAAGCAAAAAAAAAAAATGAAGTGTTACTATGTGATTAGCATAAGTCATTATGTTAGCTAAGATGGATGGAAAATATCTAAATGAAAAGGACAGATGAGAGAGAAATTGACACAAAATCAGAAGGGTGAGACAGTATGTTTTAAGAAATTTTATCATTAATTTTGAATATAAATTACAGTTTAAAGATAATGATGAAGACATAAAATTATTAAAACCCCTAGCTGCTGTCAGATACCCACCTGTCAATGCATGAGCAACTGATAACCTACCAGTAGAGAAATAAGGACTAATTACCATTTTTTCCCTAAGCATGTCAACCTTTTATTTGTCCTGTAGTGGTGAAGGCCTTTTCTTACTAGTGCTGTAGAGCTGACGCTGTGGTAAATCAGCATACCTGTCTGCGGCTGTAGCAGATGGGAAGATTTTCCATCTTTCTAAGAGAAGCCATTCAGCTACAAGCAAAAAGTTGCTGGAGCTCCTTAAAAGTACCTGACCTCTTTTTTCCTTTTAAAACATGCTTTCAATTAGCATAAGAATGATAAAGAGAATCTGGTAATCAATTCTGTAACTATTGGGAAATTGGCAAAACTTTAAATTAGTGATAGAGAGCAATCCACTAAAAAGAAGACAGAAGAGCTCAGGATCAATATATCCATGTTTCAAAGTATCAAAATGTAATCCTGTGAACAAATTGGTAACTACTGCTTCAGAAGGTCTTAGACTATGTAAAAACGCTAACGTGTCTTATCAAAGTTTTCAGAGAGTTTGAGGATAATTTTTTCTTGCCTCAATTAAGAAACACGCCCACCTCTTCTCAAGCCCCAGTTTTGGTACTTATCCCCCAGTACAGGCGTATTCTTACTCCCACTGTGTTCTTTTCAGCAGTTTCAAGCTATTTTGTTCCTGCAGGGGCATAACTGAAGTTGTGACTTCTTGTGACTCAGCAGAATAATGAATATTGCTAAAGCTCTTGGAAAGCTGTACAAAAAGTCCTAAACAAACTCTTTAGTCCTAGACACTTGAAAGAGCTTTGCCTATAGCCATGCGTTCTAAACATATAATCTGCCTGTTTTGAAAAATAATCAGGTTCACTGTGCCTAAAAATTACTTATTTTAATAAAATGTGTGCAACAGAACAGAAAATAAGGCAAGTAGGAATACCTTTGTGCCTTTCAGAGATGAAAGAAGGGAGTAACAGTAGCAGTTGTCACAAAGGTTCTATTACTGATGCTTTTAATTTCAAAAACCTTATATTAATTATTATTTCTACAAAAATTTGCCTAATCTTAAGTATTTCTAACATATCAATACACTTTATTATGTTCAGACCATCTCCTTTCAGAAAGATCTATCTTCTTTATGTTGTACAGCAGGCTCAGGAATACAGCTCTTCTCAGCTCTATTTCTTTACATTTGATAATATTCTGTCACCAATAAAAAGAGTTTGCATGTTTCAAAGGAGTGCCTTTAGACTTTAAAAACTCAACTGTCTAGCCTTTCCCAATCTCTATATACACATGCAGACTCTGCAGAGAAACTAAGTATGGTTCATAAAGCTCAAGTGTTGTCAAACTCAGGTTCCAGTGGTTGATATTAGTGCTGGATCAGGAGTAGCAATCAGCACCAAAACAGTAAGGTATGAAACAATCCTTATTCATGGACTTTGGCATGTGTATTACAATGTGCTCCACAATTCCATGATCATATGTCACTTTTTGGTCTTCATCAAAAACACACTAGTACCTTTTCCACTGCAAAGCACAACTGCTCTCAGCACAAAATACCTCACTGGTATACCATTTTTAGCAGCATTATTTGCAAATGAAGTATCATGTTTCAATTTTTCATAGCTCTCTGACAGACTTCGGATGAAGTTAAGATTTTTGTAACAGGCGATGATTACTTCAGTGATCTTTACCTTCTGAGCTCTCAGCTCCCTACTGCATGGTTTGATTTAGCCTGTATGCTCAAAACTCTGGCTAAAACCCAGCCAACCCAAAGCCCTCTATAAATGACACACACGTTTTAAAATAATTCTCTTAAATTAGACACCCCAAAATTGCAGAACACCAGAATACTTCATTTTGCTGAAGTAGTGGCATGTCCCGAAGTAGCAAAATTGCCTCTTAAAGGCATCAGTTTCAACACGTGAAGCAACATGGAAAGAACTCCTAGTGAAAAAGCAAAACATCAGGCTTTCCACAAAGCACAAGAAAAATGAGCAGCTGATATCCTTTTGTTACTTTGGCAGCTTAGTGAGGAGGGCACTGACCAAAGGGAGTGAAATTGCTGTCAGGCTCCTCTCAAGCACAAAGCTGATTCACATCAGCATCTTCATCTCACTGTTCTTACTGTTAGGATACAGGTTGGCAAAGTATCTCAGAATACGGTTTTGAAGCTCTTTGAACTTAAATTTAAATTAAGAATTACTCTATAATCTGGTAGAGAGACAAACTCTGAAAGGCTTAGGTCAGGTGCTGAAAAAAGGAATATGCCTGTTAAAATCTGTGCCAAACCACAGTTTGAGTAAACGTTAACTTTGCTTTGAGAGCAAAATTCAGCAAGTAATCCAGAAAGGACCGTGACTGCAAACACACTGACCATTAGAAATAAAATCTGAAATATTCAAGAGCAGCTCATTCAGTACTTCTGTATACTGTGTTTATCAGAAGTTGTTCTGCAAAAGAAGCTGCTATAAATATGCGGTTAATAGAATAATAAAATATATTAATACGAAAGAAGGCAACTGAAGTGACACAAGCAAGCTTGAGGGACAAGTCCTATTTTTCAGTACTTTTAAGCATTATTTTAAAATATATGCATGCATATTTCCTTTCTGCAGCCATATTTTTACACAGTTTAATCTTTAAAATGTATCACTACAATAAAAAGTTTGCTTTAATTTTTTGAGGTCTGCAACTATACTGGTTAAATCTCTGTTATGATAGAAATATGAATCATCCAAAATCAAAGAGTTTCTTAATGAGCTCTACTGTGAATCATTCATTATATTCACTTGCAAGTAATTCTAACAGTTCTAAAATTTTCCCTTAACTTGCATTTTGCATTTCCTCTCGAGATACCATGTTACTATTTTATACATAAGCCCCCCTCAGAAGGAGAAAAGATTTTTTTTTCCTTAACTGAGATTATCAGAATCAACTGATTTCTAAAGATTCTAAAGTAGATTGTGGAAGAAAAACTTCAGAAACAGGTGTTTTAGAAAACAGAAATAGAATTAATCATGACAGACTTTAAATGAAACCTACCTTTTTTTCTGACACAAAATAGTAGAACTAGGTAAAAGTTAACCTTCTATTGGGCAATAATAGAGGAGAAAATGAAATTATACAACAAAGATTATGCTGAATTCTTCAAGAAGAATTTCTGACAAACTGAGCACTCTGCAGATATTTTTCTCTTATGGAAATAATTTATCATAACAGAAATTACTAGTTCTGTAGCTAATGTACTGCCTTCTATAAAAAGGAATGAAGTACAGCCTCATGGCCATAAAGCCAGCTGGTTGGGGGTTTTTGTCCAAATTTTATTAGGGTATCAGTAATTTATTAGGGTATCAGTAATTTTATTAGGGTATCAGTAATTTTACCAACGTATGCAAGTTCTTGAGTGTAATTGACACTGGGAACAGATGAACAAAACAAAACAAAACAAAACAAAACAACAAAACAATATAAAACATTACAAAATAAAACAAAACAAAATACAACAAAATTAAATAACAGAACATAATAAAACATAAAACATAACATGCCCAAACCAATTTCCTTTCCCTTAGGACTGAAAAGCAAAATACCAGATTCATCGAAATGTATGCTCTGGATAAACTGGAGAATAAAACTGGTTTAGATACGAGAGCACCTTACAAGTAAACATTTTAAGAAAACAAGTTTGGGTGAGAGCAGAAGCCTGCAGTCACTGAAAGTTTTATTGAGTGTGCCAATCTAATGTCCCTATTTTGGGAACACTGCTGGAGTTACATGCTTAACTTAAATTAATTAAATTTAACTTACTGCTTGATCATATTTTAATTTCTTTTATAAAAAAGACTGGCGTTTACAGTTTAGCTTCTAAAATTCATACTGCTTGAAACCAAACAGATTTTACTGAATATTTCTAAAGATGATTCCTAACCCTAAATATGTGTACTTTTGAGAGTGAGCTGAAGGTCGTACTAGATCTCACTAACAATCCATTAACAAAGTAGTGGGGGTAGTTATTCCATTTAATGTTATGAAACATAAAGTATCAAAACATAACTTTACATTGCTATATGGCAAATGAAACAATGAAGCACTTGTAACACAAATTTTCTCCACTTACTTTTTATGTATGATACTTCAGCATGAGATTGTCAATATTCAAGGAAAAAAACAGTTTTCCCTTTTAAAACTTCGTTCTCTTCATCAAACCAATTAGAAGGCTAGGAAAATACTTTGGAGCAAACTTTTGTGATTAATGCAGAGATGTTTATTTATAGGGATTGAGGAAGATTATCTATCAGAAGACATTCCTGTGACTGTTACTGTATGTGTTTCAGTCGAGTGAGTTTACACAGACCAGCTACGGGATGGATTTCTGCCACAAGGCTCTCAAGGCAAATGCGAGGGGAGAGAAAACCATAATTTCAGACAGGCTAGAAAAAAATGTAATACAGCTACATGTAGTACTTTACTCTGTCGATGGAAATAAAGGAAGAGCATCCTCATTTGCTTATACAGACCTCTGCAGTGTCACATTTGAAGACAGATGTGTTGCCCACCTAAATGCAACCAAAAAGAAAAGGCTTAGGAGACCTTCACCATAATATGTTAAATATGCTAGATGCAACTATGGTTTTCTTTGCTCTATTTCAGGCCTTAGCATGTTGTCAACCAAATTCTGTTATACTGTGGGTGTGAGACTATACAAAGTTTGAACCTTGTGCTTTTCTCCCCACTTTTGTCATTAAAAAGACTAAAATAAGGCATTTTGCTTGTGATAATTTTGCATTTTCAGTTTGTTTGCCATTTGCTTTCAGGACAAAACAACTTTCATAGGGATCATTCTCATTTTAATGACAAACATTTCCCAAAAACAAAGGATCTTGTACTATTTTCTCTAACGGCCATGAACATGACAGAATACTTTCTATGATAAATTCTTTTTTACCAAACCATTTTGTTGACTGACATCTTGGCCTCTATTCAAGATTTTCTGACTGTATTTTCTGCTTTCAATGAAACCCTGAAGAAAGAATGAAATTCTGCTCTCTGAAGGAACTTGAGCAGGTAACACTTTAAGAAAAAAACCCCAGGAATGAATTTTCACTCTACTTCTAATGGAGGGGAGTACTCTGGATGGTGTGGCAATAGAACTTACCTTTTGCACTATCTAAACTTGAAGTATGCGTCTTAGAGTCTAGATGAAGAACATGTTGGAAAAATCCTTTAATAACCCAGAAGTTATCTCATGCCTATTATTTACACTACTGTCAAATTCTATGTGAAACCTACACGAGATACATGAGTCACCTGTGTGACTTTCATGCTTCAACTCAGTTCTTTGGTCAAGATTTAGACAGGCAAGCACATAATCAGGGGTCATTCTTTACTAAAGATTAGTTCACAATGGGAACATTTGACTTTGGGACTGCTCTCTGTATCTATACCAGCCTGCTACAAAAACTAGATTTAATTTTTAAGTGTTACTAAGTACTCCTTTCTCAGAGTGTTGAATGCTTCATAAAGGCTGTCAACATAATTAGTATTAAACTGCACCAACAAGCTGGAAGATGAAATGTTAAACAAACCTGAAATTTGATTTACAGTGCTTTCTTAGCCCTAGAAATGAGTCCACTGATGGGACAAACATAGGCAACTGCAATATGCACAAGCAGGTCTAATTCTAGCAGGAACGGTATCCTAAAGAAGCTATTAAGCTTCCTCCTTTCACTTGTTTGACTTGCAAGACTTTACAAACACAAGAGAAAATCAATCCAGTTGGAAAAAAAAAGTCACAGGCATTTTTAAGAACCAATGTGACTGGAGAGCTACAACTTTTCTGGTATTTTAACTGTTCCAGCTGTCTGCTTCATAAACAGTATCTGAAATTACAATTTTAAAGCATCACAAGAAGTAACTAAAAGGAGACTATTTCCTTCAGGGCTTTCCCCCCTCATTTTAAATGAGTAATGAAAACTTTCTTGCAGGTCAAGACATTTTATTCAATTAGCAAAAGTCCATGACATTAAAGAATGAAACAAGTCTGAGATCTCAGCATGTTTGGTCTGGAAAAGAAAGAGTAAAACTAAACACTAAACTGCAGATGTTTGACTCATTTGAGTAAAGTATTGGGCCACTTTATGCCTAAGCTGTATCTCTGTAGCTACAAAACTTTTATTATAAAACTACATTCAAGCAGGAATTCCTACAAGATGTTTCCTCCTGAAAGCAGCCATAGAACTGGGAACTGTAGATAGATAGATAGATAGATAGATAGACAGACAGATAGATGCATACACAGAAAAATTTTCCTTTAAGAGTTCAACTACATTTGAGTATTACCTTTTAGAGAACTCAAAAAATGAAGCAACTAGAAGAAAAATTATCTTTCATGTTTCAAAGAAAAACATCTTGATTTTCTCTACATAGCATCCTCTGAGTTCCAGAAATTCAGTCATGACTCCCCTAAAGGGGAAGAGGAGAAAGAAGTCCAACTACAGGGATTAAAGACCCCTGGAAAATACATGAGATCCATAGTCTTTCTTTTTCATGGTGTACAGCTTCAGTCAGTCTGTCCTCCAGATTCCAGAGTCCCGACAGGAGAAGTAGGTCTGGAGCTGCGATACAGCCACAAAGACTTCAGCAGGGAATGGCTGAAATATTCTGAATATCTTTCCCAAAAGCATGAGAAAGAAAAATGCAAGCATGCAAAATTAATAGTTCCTTTATTTTCATACCTCTCACCTTGTTTCTCAGAATGAGGATATCTAGATTGCATCTCTACCTGTACACTAATTTGAAATAACCTAAAACATCAGCACTGCAATCACACTTCATCAGAATCCTTTGCTCACCAAGTTCAATTCAATTTTGTTATTCAGAATAAGGACATCACACCAAACAATAGCAGTAAACATAATTCTGTGCATGACAGAGACACAAAGAGCTTAAATGACTTTGGTCAAGGTCACAACAGAATTGTAGGCTGGATTCTCTAGCTCATGCTCTCCATTTTCACAAACAGAACATCTTCTATGCCATTAAGTAATGCAATTTGCCACTAAAAAAAATTGCGCTGTTTGTTGCTTTTGTGACTTTACCACTTATTTGCATATATTTAGGATACTTTTGTTGGTATATTCAAACCTTCACTCCCGTGCTCTATACTACCAAAAATGATACTGCCACTTACCGCAATAAGAAGGAGTACTAGGGTTGATCCTACTAAAACCATGCTAACATTATTTTAGTCTAAATTTTTATTTCCCTTTGAAAAAATGAAAATAAACCGATAGAATGTGCAGCTCCTGGTACAGATTGTTGTGCCTCCTGCAGACACTAGACGAGGACACAGCATCTGCTTCTTGTCCTGTTACCTGTGCTAGGTCTCATTTTCTAAAAACCAGGAGGAATCATGCTCCACATCAGAAATACAATCACTGAAGGACAACAGTGTCCTGCTATGGTGCACTCACTGCGTCAGCAGGTTTGCTGCCTCCCAGCACACAAGGAACAAGGAACACAGCTGATGTGATCTGCTTGCAAGGAGCAAACACCATTGGAAAATCAATATTATCAAGAATGATCATGAACATATTTTGTTTACTCCTTGTAGGCTTGGGAAAGGAAGAAAATTAATGCAGCAGGCATTACTGAGAGCTGACAAGTATCTTTGGTGTTCAATTAACTAAATGTAACATATAATTTGCCTTTGAACACCTTGGAAAGAATCTTCTGCCAAAGACTGCAATTTAACATCAAAGTTTAAACAGTCAGGGTTACAATTTTAGAAGCTCATTAGTCTGAAGGTGTATCATGGTTTTCTGGAAAGATTAATGATTAAAAACAGAGTTAAAAAAAAAAGACATTTGGGCATGAATACTTGATCTAAAATCTCTGCTCAGTTTCAGGGAATGTTGTATCTCTGATTTCAGATTGTGAGAAGCTTTGCAAATTACATCTGCTGCAATCTTTTTAGTATAAAATAATAAGAGGTCACCTTTAACTCAAGGAGTTAGAACATCAAGTATCTTCCTTCTGAAATGCAGTGAAAAGATACGTCATTTTTATTAGAAGGCTATTCCTTAATGTAAATATTTTGCAAAGTTGTTTTCTACATGTATTACTGCCTGCCCAAAAATACATAGTACAGCTTCTGAACTGACCCTAAAGTCAAAAAGAAAAATATTCTGGACAATTCTCAGATTAAGTCAATTAGACTACAATGTCTACAAACTGGTAAATTCAGGTTATTCAATAACAACAAGGAATGCAGTGATTGAAGGACATGGAATAAAGGTTAATTTCATCCTTCTGTAGCTACCAAAAGCTAGACTGAAGCTTGATGGTTGCACTTCCAAACAGCACCTCCACCAGACTCCAAATTCCACATTCTCCTACCCCACTGCAAGCCCAGCAGTTGCTGTGGCATCTGTTACAAACCCATGGCCAAGTTTCTCCCTCAGATATACTGTAAACAACTACTGCATTCAAAACAAAGCAACTGACCCTGCTGACACAACTGATTGTAACCAAAACCTTCCATGCTCTGCTGTTCTTTTTGCCAGAGCTGGCCAAGGGAGCAGCTTCTCCCCTTTAGAACTCATGTCCTATATCCACCCTATACGTATTAGAGGGGGGACAGCCAGAAATGGAAAACACGCTCAGCCAAAATCCTCTTCCCTCAATCAGCATAAAATCACAATAGGACTAAAATATTGTTTCTTCCTTCTAAATGATATTCCTCCCTTTAACTTTTATGTAGCAGCTAAGGAAACAAAGTGTTTTGACTCTTTGATGCTTTTTTTCATTAAAACAATGAATCCAGGCCATACCTTACAGCTAAAACACAGACTGGCTCATGCCTCTTTCTGTAAACTAAAAACAGAATTTACAGATAATAATTAGGCACTGGTTAAAGTCTTACAAAAAAATAACACTTCTGCACCATAGAACTGCTAACTCCTAAATAATCCAGCAAGAGCTATTCAATCAGCATCCCTTCCTGAACACAGATTTTCACGGCAGGAGCTAACAGCTTATGAGATCACCAGGTTACAGGCTGAGCCATACAGTTTTTGACAGTCAGTCACAAACTTTTGAAGATTTTTAGTCACATCTCTGCTTAGTTGTTTGCTCTGCTGTGCAATGTCCAGAAGCTCATTACTTTGAAACTGTGTCCTTTAAATCTTTCCTAGTCTGCTGTCAATTCTGTGAAAGAAACACCCAACCAAAGATACAACGATGAAATAAAGTCAAAGTTCAGCTACTGTGCTCAAGCAGAAATATGCATGTGTTTTATCATATCAATTTGGTTCAATGGATATGCATGAGTTAGCAATGGCTTGGGTAATAATCACTAATTTTTGCTTTAACTAAAATGAGCTATATCCTCTCTTCTTGAGAGGTATGGTCTGTAGCTCAAGAATTCAAGGTCATTCCCAATGTGGAAAGCAAAGGTCCTAAGCAAAAAAAAACAAAAAAACCCGACAACAACAAAAGAGGGTCAGTTAAGATCATTGCTCTAACTGGAGGCTGAGAGGATAATCCATCCATATCTGGAGAAGACACCACAGCAGCATGGCAACAGGTAGGAATGCAGCAGCACGAAGAGAGCTGTGAAGAACAGACCTTCTCTGCCCAGGCCACTTCTATTTGGCCAGCAAAGTCTCCTTTGGTATCTTACTGGGCTAGTGAGTGTCCTAATGTTTAGTCTAGTAGTGCACCAAATTTCAGCTTAGTTTTTGGGTGTTTTACTTACTAGTAAGTAAAAATTGCTTTGCATTTTCAAGCTGCATATACCTTGCCTATACAGTCTCTTTGCACCTACTGAAGGTGCATGAATAATCTACTGCAAAAGGGGGAATCATGGCACTACAGGCAAGGGAATTGAAGTACAGATGTAGTAAGTGAAAGTCCTTGGATTTCAGGGCAGCTTTAGTGATCCAGTCTTATAGAAAATCCTGTTCTTTGACAAATTAAGTTCATTTATTCAGTCTTACATACCACTTTCAAGTCCCAGGTTTTTTAAATCTTTCTGCCTTCTACTTCAAAGATGCCTACAACTCAAGATATTTTTAATGCAACATGTCTAATGAGACAAAACAAATGCTATGGAACTACACTTGTTTCTACTCAAGTTTATAATCCATAAGAATATTCTTTAACATGACCAGTGGCCATCTTTCCAATGTCATCATAACAAAATAAGCACTGAAGACCAATATACCATTGCACTCCTCAGACTGGGACACACAGTGGTGAAATCAGGCATACCCGCACTCTGAATCCCATTCTCTTTATATTAAGTGATATAATATCTCATTTATGTATTATGTTTCACTGTTTGAAAAACAGCATATACTGGTTTTTACTGCTATTTTCAGCTCCTAAATAGTCTTTTCCAAGTCAAAGTTGTTGGTAAATATTTAATTAATTAATGGCATAAATAAAACTCTTAAAAACATCTCCCCCCCAAAAAAAAAGCATTGGAAAACCATTTTCAGGCTTGTATACAATTCCTGATACTGATACTTCAGTGTGTATTCAAGGTTCATGCCAACAACTTGTCATGATTTGCATGATTGCACAGGCAGGATGCAATCATTTTTAGCCCTATCACCGAAGGATTTTAAGCTAACGCAAGCCCACTGGCTTCCACAGATTCTGCACCAGGTCTGACACCATCTATTTCTGTGTGTCCTTATCCTGTTCAGGCACCTGCTACACTGGAACATTTGGAGTTCTTTTTACCTTCACTGCACCTTCCCAGAGATTAGGGACTGGTCTCTTTTGCTGCCAAGCTTGGCAACAGAAGATACACTTAAGGCCAGTGTCACAAGCACCGCATACAAAGTACAGAGACTCATTTTTAGTGCCAGGCTGTTGCAGCTCGGGAGGTGAGACTGCAGCGCAGTGCTGTGCACACACCTGGCAGGAGCACAACTTCCCTGACCCCACCAGACAGAGGGCTTGGAGATCCCACCACCAAACTGACGGGAACATATATACACCTCTGCAAGTGAGTCCACAGAGGCTCTTGCTTCAGGCTTCTCCACTTGGGGCACCAAGTAGGCAGGAAAAATGAGCCAGCTAGTAGGGGCTAATTCCTGCCTGGGCAGTGTTCTCAGCACAAGCTGTCAGCACAGTCAGCATCCATCAAAACTGAACAGTTAGACTAACTATTCTATCAACACATGAAGGTATCATCTTCATCTGAACACCACTGGTCTTCAGAAGTGGTTAGCTCCCTTTTTTCCTCACCAGAAATTACTATTTTTATTAGTGCTGCAGTGTCATACATATAAGTGTTATTCTTGGACACCACTGTAAGTAAGCAGTGTGCAAACACAGTTCAAAGACAACCCCTGACCCAGAAGCTTGCAACCTAAATAATCCCAGATACTTGTCCAATTCACATCACTCTGATACCTTAAATTCTCCAATAATGCACTTCAATTCTGTGAGCCACTCTTGTGGAAAGCCATGGGAATCTTTGCAGTAGATTCATTTATCACGAACAAGAAAGACTTTTATCACAGAACTTAAAAAGAAATATGGATATTCGGTGGTTGAGAGAAAAAAAACAACTGCAAGTTGATTCATGTTCTATTTCTCTATTTTTTATTCAATCAGAAATTTTCTTGATTGATCAGCCTAAGCTCTGAACTAGTATAAATATCACTCTTATTGGGGAACAGAAGTGTACATGACACACACATATCCTACTTTCTAATGATGTGCAGATCACTTACATATCTCAAGAAAGCCTGTAGTAAAAACTGTATCTGATTTGAACTTTTCAAGAAAGTAACTACTCAAACAAGAAAAAATCTGTTTATTGAGACAACAATATAAAAGGGGGAATCACAGAAAAAGGAGATAAGAACAGAACCAATCCTGAAAAAAGCACCTTTTCATGTCCCTCCATAATACCAGTAATCTTGTGAACTGGCAATTCACACACTACTATATCTCTTATGGACCATATAAATTTGAATTTTAAGGACGAATTGTAAATTCCAGTAGAAGTTTCTTCGTATCAAGCTAGAGTCAGTCAGCACACTGGCCATTATTAGCCATGAGTGACAACTATGGTCTATACTCCTCCTTTGGCCCAAGAGCAAATGAAAAGCTTGGATCCAACTTCAGGGTGCATTTTTTCAAGACATAAGTACTGGAGGAAAAAAATATTTTGAATTGAAAAGATCTGATTTTTGCTTTGTATGTCTATTTATAAGCATTGCTTTTGGGTACTATTAAGAATAGTTTTGACTCATTTTGAAGAAGAATATTTGGATAGACTAAAGTTGCCTAAATAGGAAGGAAAGTGTCAGCTAATGCAAATGTAACATAAAACATGAGGATGCAGGAAAATGTAACTTTGGAATCCAGTAATGAAATCAATGATAAAAAAAAATCCATAATCTGCTCTCTACTGTTCCGACCAGAAAAAAAAGATTGTTTTCTTAAATATGTTTTATAGATTCAAGATAAATGAAAAAAAATATTTTTGTCCTTGAAAGCAGGTAAGTACTCCTCTGTAAGTTTTTTCATTCTCTTCAGACTTTTCTGTTTAGAGAAATAGTTTTCACTCCACTCACCATTCTTGAACAATACATCAGCTTTTCCACTTCATTCCAATCTACAACTGTTATATATGCATGTCCTTTTTAAACAAAAGGGAATTTAACCTAAGAAATAAGTTTTCTTTCTCTGGTTAGATTAATCTGACAGATTATTTTTCTTTCATTAAGAAGTAGATAATTGGTTTTTTTGCTTGTTTTTTAACTTTTCATCTTTTGCATTCCCTTCCTCAAAGTTGGGTCTGCTATTTTTGGACTAGAGAAAAACTGATCTACTTTGGCTTGATATATCTTTGTGAAGAAGTAACTATATCCACTGAAGTTACATCAATTATTACTGCTTTCCATATTTACAAGGATAATTCTAATAACTTAGACAAACTGAGTATATCCTTACTTATATTCCAACAGTTCTTTTGCTGAGAATACACAAATAACATTTTCAAAGGAAAGGAAAATATGGATTTAAAAGAATATCAATCAAATTCTGCATGCAATAGAATAGATGCATCAGCTTTCTCCCTTCAAAGTGCATAACTGTTTGGTCTTTGAGCAGCAAAAAACTACACGATTTAGCTATTAGTCCTTCTGGATACACCTAGAAAAGGAATATTTTATTTATTTAGATCAGTTCTTTTCTGGATCTGGGCTATGCGTGGCCAGACATTCACCAATGCACTTCTGTGATAGACTCCCCTGTTACCTTCACTGTATGATAAAATAATGGATCTGATTGTCTATTGATAACTTTAGTAGCAAGAATGCAATCAGTTACATGTGCTTTTAGTAATTAATTATTTTGAGATGTAAATATTATAAAATAGTAACCTAACATTTACAGTTAATCTACATTCAGTGTGCAAAACCATTCATTCACAGCACAGGTGCCAGTCAGTATGATGACAGGTCATCATTGCTTATTGTTGTTTTGAGTATTTAACTTTTAACTTTTGCTCTATGGTGCACTCACTGCGTCAGCAGGTTTGCTGCCTCCCAGCACAACAAGGAACAAGGAACACAGCTGATGTGATCTGCTTGCAAGGAGCAAACACCATTGGAAAATCAATATTATCAAGAATGATCATGAACATATTTTGTTTACTCCTTGTAGCTTGGGAAAGGAAGAAAATTAATGCAGCAGGCATTACTGAGAGCTGACAAGTATCTTTGGTGTTCAATTAACTAAATGTAACATATAATTTGCCTTTGAACACCTTGGAAAGAATCTTCTGCCAAAGACTGCAATTTAACATCAAAGTTTAAACAGTCAGGGTTACAATTTTAGAAGCTCATTAGTCTGAAGGTGTATCATGGTTTTCTGGAAAGATTAATGATTAAAAACAGAGTTAAAAAAAAAGACATTTGGGCATGAATACTTGATCTAAAATCTCTGCTCAGTTCAGGGAATGTGTATCTCTGATTTGATTGTGAGAAGCTTTGCAATTACATCTCTGCAATCTTTTTAGTATAAAATAATAAGAGGTCACCTTTAACTCAGAGTTAGAATATCAAGTATTCCTTCTGAAATGCAGTGAAAAGATACGTCATTTTTATTAGAAGGCTATTCCTTAATGTAAATATTTTGCAAAGTGTTTTCTACAGGATTACTGCCTGCCCAAAAATACATAGTACAGCTTCTGGAACTACCCTAAAGTCAAAAGAAAATATTCTGGACAATTCTCAGTTAAGTCAATTAACTACAGTCTACAAACTGGTAAATTCATATTCAATACACAAGGAATGCAGTGATGGGACATGGATAAAGGTTAATTTCAGTCCTTCTGTAGCTACCAAAGTCTAGACTGAAGCTGATGGTTGCACTTCCAAACAGCACCTCACCAGACTCCAAATGCACATTTCTCCTACCCCACTGCAAGCCCAGCAGTTGCTGTGGCATCTGTTACAAACCCATGGCCAAGTTCTCCTCGATATACTGTAAACAACTACTGCATTCAAAACAAAGCAACTGACCCTGCTGACACAACTGATTGTAACCAAAACCTTCCATGCTCTGCTGTTCTTTTTGCCAGAGCTGGCCAAGGGAGCAGCTTCTCCCCTTTAGAACTCATGTCCTATATCCACCCTATACGTATTGAGAGTGGGGACAGCCAGAAATGGAAAACACGCTCAGCCAAAATCCTCTTCCCTCAATCAGCATAAAATCACAATAGGACTAAAATATTGTTTCTTCCTTCTAAATGATATTCCTCCCTTAACTTTTATGTAGCAGCTAAGGAAACAAAGTGTTTGACTCTTTGATGCTTTTGTTTCATTAAAACAATGAATCCAGGCCATACCTTACAGCTAAAACACAGACTGGCTCATGCCTCTTCTGTAAACTAAGACAAGGTCCTTCTGCTACATGTCTCCTGTGTTTATTAAAAACAGAATTTACAGATAATAATTAGGCACTGGTTAAAGTCTTACAAAAAAAATAACACTTCTGCACCATAGAACTGCTAACTCCTAAATAATCCAGCAAGAGCTATTCAATCAGCATCCCTTCCTGAACACAGTTTTCACGCAGGAGCTAACAGCTTATGAGATCACCAGGTTACAGGCTGAGCCATACAGTTTTTGACAGTCAGTCACAAACTTTGAAGATTTTTAGTCACATCTCTGCTTAGTTGTTTGCTCTGCTGTGCAATGTCCAGAAGCTCATTACTTTAACTGTGTCCTTTAAATCTTTCCTAGTCTGCTGTCAATTCTGTGAAGAAACACCCAACCAAAGATACAACGATGAAATAAAGTCAAAGTTCAGCTACTGTGCTCAAGCAGAAATATGCATGTTTTTATCATATCAATTTGGTTCAATGGATATGCATGAGTTAGAATGGCTTTGGTAATAATCACTAATTTTGCTTTAACTAAAATGAGCTATATCCTCTCTTCTTGGAGGTATGGTCTGTAGCTCAAGAATTTCAAGGTCATTCCCAATGTGGAAAGCAAAGGCCTAAGCAAAAAAAAAAAAAAAACCCACAAACAAAAAAAGAGGGTCAGTTAAGATCATGGCTCTAACTGGAGGCTGAGGATAACCATCCATATCTGGAGAAGACACCACAGCAGCATGGAACAGGTAGGAATGCAGCAGCACGAAGGAGCTGTGAAGAACAGACCTTCTCTGCCCAGGCCACTTTATTGGCCAGCAAAGTTCGTAGTTACGGCTGGTAGTGCAGTTCAGCTGATGATTATGTTGTCGATACATAAGAGTAAAAATTGCTTGCATTTTAGCTGCTATGTATACTGGCACCTGATACAGTCTCGTTGCACCTACTGAAGGTGCATGAATAATCTACTGCAAAGGGGGAATCATGGCACACAGGCAAGGGAATTGAAGTACAGATGGTTGAAGTAATAAGTCCTTGGTTCAGGGCAGCTTAGTGGATCCAGTCTTATACAAAAATCCTGTTCTGTGACAAATTAATGTGCATTTATTCAGTCTTACATACCACTTTCAAGCCCAGTTTTTTAAATCTTTCTGCCTGTCTACTTCAAAGATGCCTGAAACTCAAGATATTTTTAATGCAACATGTCTAATGGAGACAAAACAAATGCTATGGAACTACACTTGTTTCTACTCAAGTTTATACCATAAGAATATTCTTGCATACAGTGGCCATCTTTCCAATGTCATCATAACAAACATAAGCACAAGATACCATTGACATTGCCTTCATGGGCACACGGTGAATCACTACCCGCACTGCTGAATCCCATCTCTTATAGTATAAATCCATTGTGTGTGAGTGTAGGTTTTCACTGTTGGAAACAGCTAATGACTGGTTGTTTACTGCTATTTCAGCTCCTAAATAGTCTTTCCAAGTCAAAGTGTTGGTAAAATGATAATTAATTAATGGCATAAATAAAAACTCTTAAAAACATCTCCCCCCAAAAAAAAAGCATGGGAAAACCATTTTCAGGCTTGATACAATTCCTGATACTGATACTTAGTGTGTATTCAAGGTATCCAACAACTGGCATGATTTGCATGATTGCACAGCGGATGCAATCATTTTAGCCCTATCCGAAGGATTTTAAGCTAACGCAAGCCCACTGGCTTCCACAGATTTGCACCAGGTCTGACACCATCTATTTCTGTGTGTGTGCCTTATCCTGTTCAGGCACCTGCTACACTGGAACATTTGGAGTTCTTTTACCTTCACTCACCTTCCAGAGATTAGGGACCGTGGTCTCTTTTGCTGCCAAGCTGGCAACAGAAGATACACTTAAGGCAGTGTCACAAGCACGCATACAAAGTACAGAGACTCATTTTAGTGGCCAGGTGTGCAGCTCGGGAGGTGAGACTGCAGCGCAGTGCTGTGCACACACCTGGCAGGAGCACAATTCCGACCCACCAGACAGAGGGCTTGGAGATCCCCCACCAAACTGACGGAACATATATACACCTCTGCAAGTGAGTCCACAGAGGCTCTTGCTTCAGGCTTCTCCACTTGGGCACCAAGTAGGCAGGAAAAATGAGCCAGCTAGAGGGCTAATTCCTGCCTGGGCAGTGTCTCAGCACAAAGTGTCAGCACAGTCAGATCCATCAAAACTGAACAGTTAGACTAACTATTCTATAACACATGAAGTCATCTTCATCTGAACACCACTGGTCTTCGAGAAGTGTTAGCTCCTTTTTTCCTCACCAGAAATTACTATTTTATTAGTGCTGCAGTGGTCATACATATAAGTGTTATTCTTGGACACCACTGTAAGTAAGCAGTGTGCAAACACAGTTCAAAGACAACCCCTGACCAGAAGCTTGCAACCAAATAATCCCAGATACTTGTCCAATTCACATCACTCTGATACCTTAAATCTCCAATATGCACTCAATTCTGTGAGCCACTTTGTGGAAAGCCATGGGAATTTGCCAGTAGATTTCATTTATCACAGAACAAGAAAGACTTTTATCACAGAACTTAAAAGAAATATGGGATATCAGTGTGGTTAGAGAAAAAAAAACAACTGCAAGTTGATTCATGTTCTATTTCTCTATTTTTTATTCAATCAGAAATTTTCTGATTGATCAGCCTAAGCTCTGAACTAGTATAATATCACTCTTGTGAACAGAAGTGTACATGAACACCCAATACTTCTACTTCTAATGGTTTGAGATCACTTACTATCTCAAAGAAAGCTGTAGTAAAAACTGTATCTGATTTGAACTTTTCAAGAAAAGTAACTACTCAAACAAGAAAAATCTGTTTATTGAGACAACAAATTAAAAGGGGGGAATCACAGAAAAGGAGAGTAAAGAACATGTACAATACTGAAAAAGCACCTTTTCATGTTCCCTCCATAATACCAGTAAATTCTTGAACTGTGCAATTCCACAACACTATCTATATCCTCTTATGGACCATATAAATTTGAATTTTTAGACTGAATTGTAAATCCCAGTAGAATTGTTCTTCAGTTCAAGGCTAGAGTTCAGTCAGCACACTGGCCATTTATTAGCAATGAAGTGACAACTATGGTTTACTCCTCACTTGCCCAAGAAGCAAATGAAAGCTTGGATCCACACTTCAGGGTGCATTTTTCAAAGACACTAAGCTACTGGAGGAAAAATATTATTGAATTGAAAGTACTGATTTTTGCTAGTATTCCTATTTTATAAGCATTGCTTGTTCTGTTGATAGATGAGTTTGACTCATTTGAAGAAGAATATTGGAATAGACTAAAATGTTGCCTAAAAAGGAAGGAAAGATTCAGCTATCAAATTAAAAAAACATGAGGATCAGAAAATGTAACTTTGGATCCAGTAATGGAATAATGATAAAAAAAATCCATAAATTGCTTTCTTATCTGTTCCGACCAGAAAAAAAAGATTGTTTTCTTAAAATATTTTTTAGATTCAAGATAAATGGAAAAAAAATATTTTGTCCTTGAAAGCAGGTAAGTACTCCTGTAAGTTTTCATTCTCTTCAGACTTTTCTGTTTAGGAGAATATGTTTTCACCCACTCACCATTCTTGAACAATACATCAGCTTTTCCACTTCATTCCAATCTACAACTGTTATATATGCATGTCCTTTAAACAAAGGAATTTAACCTAGAATAAGTTTTTCTCTGGTGTTAATAATTGACAGATTATTTTTCTTTCATTAAGAAGTGAGATATTTTTTTTTTGCTTGTTTTTAACTTTTCACTTCCCTTCCCAGTTGGCTGCTATTTTTGGACTAGAGAAAAACTGATTACTTTGGCTTGATATATCTTTGTGAAGAAGTAACTATATCCACTGAAGTTACATCAATTATTACTGCTTTCCATATTACAAGGATAATTCTAATAACTTAGACAAACTGAGTATATCCTTACTTATATTCAACAGTTCTTTTGCTGAGAATACACAAATAACATTTTCAAAGGAAAGGAAAAGAGTGAAAGATGAGGATGAGTGGAAGTGATGATAACTGATGATACGTAGCGGATTGGGGCTATGCGTGGCCAGGCATTGCACCAATGGCACTGTGCTGGGGAAGACTGCCGGTATCCACTGGTTATGGAGTGAAAAGAGATGCTGATCTATGGATGAATGAGTAGCAAGATGGCATGATGACTGTGTGTTGTGAGTGAATGTGAATGTATGTTGAGATGGTAAATATGTGATAAATGAGTGACCTGAAATGTGTACAGTGTGAATCTGACATGTGCAGTGGTGGCAAACCATGTGCATCACAGCAAGGTGCCAGTGCGTGATGGATGGAAGGTTGCATGCATGTGCTGTGATGTGTGTGGTTGTGTGAGTGATGTGTGAATGTGTTGACTGTGTTGCCACCACTGGGAGAAACTCCGAGAGATGCCAGTGGCACATGTTCAGTTTGCAGTGAACTGCAAGCCAAGGGAAGGTGAAAGAACTGGTGATATAACGAGCCAGCACTGGTGCCATAACCTGACTGTGATGCTGTTGACAGTGCATTGAGATTGAGAAAAAAGTAAAAAATGATATCTGCCATGTGCCTCTGGACCTTGCTGGAGCTAAATGATAGAGCGCTTAAAATTGAAATATCTGGGGCGCTGGTGTTGGTTGTGTTTTGTGGGTTTTGGTTGCTGTGTTTGTGTGGGTTTTTTGGGGGGTGTTGGTGTTGCTTTTTTTTTGTTGTTTTTTTGTTTTTGTTGTGTTTTGTAACCAAGACAAGAATGCTGTGACAGTGGGCACTGGTAAAAGAATGGCTAAAAAGCAATGTTCATTGGGAAGGTGGCCTTGTGAATTTCATGAAATGTGACAGCATCAGTGAAGGTCCTGCAAGACAAGCAATGGACTGAATGTACTATG
>CM019236.1:51847341-51869293 GCA_009741485.1 Malurus cyaneus samueli | reverse complement strand
GCCACCACTGGAGAAACTCCTAGAGATGCCAGTAGCACATTTCAGTTTCAGTGAACTGCAAGCCAAGGGAAGGTAAAGAACTGTGATAAACAGCCAGCACTGTCCATACACTACTTGATCTGTTGACAGTCATGAGATTGAAAAAATAAAACATCTCCTCTTTATATGGAGAGGAAATTAGATAGCTAAGAAACATTTTTTCCTTCATGAATTACAACTGAAAGTGTCAGTGTATCCACTTGCTTGTATCAAATGAATCCTTAACATTTGCCTCCCAGTTGTCATGTGTGAGCTGTTTACTGGAAACTTCATAATGGCATCATATTTCCAATAAATAAGACAGACATTTAGTTGTAGAAAATGAGAATGAGCTGAAAGCAGAAAAGGATTTCACCTTCACACACAGCTGGGATTTTGTGTGCGTGTGTGTGTTTTTCGCTTGAGTTTGTTTTTGTTGAAACAAGGAGAGAACAGAGAGCAGAAACTGACAAGAGGCAGAAATGCTGACTAAAACAAACTGCTGAAACAGAACTGACTTCATTGCCAGAAGTTAAAGGGAGGTAGAAATAGAACCAAAAGTGGTGCCAAAAATGTGCTTTCTGCAGAAGAAAAAAATCCAGTTCTGTTCTCAGTTCTCCTCTGCAAATCCACAGAAATGCCAGGCATGTGATACAATCTGTTCTGGACATACAACAGTAAGATGTGGGCATATGTGGTTCATACTGCCTGGTGCACGGGCAATTATACCCTTGTGGGTATTCAGAAGAAAACTGTACTTCTTCCACTGCACAAAAACCCCCCAGATCAGCAAGAGTGGCTACCTTTCATACAATCTAGAAAAAGCAGCCCACTTCTCACAGAAGAGACATTCTACAGAACAGTGAAGCAAACTTGTCAGATTTTTCAATTACTTAATGCTAAATACACTTTCTTTTTCTTGAGAGACCAAGCTTTTCTGTTTTAACTGACATAAAAAACTGATGTCCATGCACCAATCTATTTTCAGTAACAGGATATATATGGGAAACTGCAAAAAGTAATGTGTCTGTAGGGATCATAATTCAAATATGAAAGTAACATATTCATAAGTATTCTAGTTTGTGTGGCTCAAAGGTTTTCTAAACACACACATCTATTGAGTTAGATTAACAAAAGTTTAGAATTTCATTATGAAACCTAAAAATGACAGCAGTATACTGATACTGGCAATGTGAAGGCAGACATTGAAGATATGCAATGCAATCTTCCCCTCAAAACAGACATGATATATACAGCAACACTTCCTGCTTTCCCCATCTTTACCTTCCCAATTCCCTCATCTAGATTACTCTGCAGCCCTAGCAGCCCATTTATACTCAGCTGACAGCCCACCACCATTATCTGTATCTGCCCTCATACATGACCTTAAAACTGCAATCCTGGAAAATACCTTGCTCACCAACCCAAAGTGTCACTTGCTATAATTAGCATTCTGGGAGCTAACTATACAGTCATTAAGGCCCTGAGAAAGACACATGTCCCCTCTTAATTCAGTGTACATCAAGTGATCAGTCAGATGACCGTTAAAGCAGTGGAGTCTTTATTCAGTCAGCTTTCCTGGCACAACCCATGACCTGTCTCTACAGGTTATCTTCAGAGAGATGGATAATGATGCTCTTTCATGTTACCTTTCTCACTATGAAATCTAGGGCTTCCAAATCTCTTTTCCTACTCTCAGGACTCCCTGCAATAGTAAAAACCTAACTTTGAGTAGAAGAGCAGTCTGAATACTGGGCTGCCATTCAGCAGCAACAGCTTTTGTTAAGCACACATAACTCCACAGTAAATGTCCACTGCCTACTGTGACTTCCCTCCTCACTGAGAACATGGGACAGAATGAGAATCTTTCTGTTCAAAAATTTTAATATTTTAATCTATTATATCTTGTCACCATCATCTCATTCCAATTTAGATGGTCAGCTAAATGATTTAATACACTGAAGAAATATTGCTAATGCAAACCCTTATGTAATGTTACTATATAACAGAAATTGGAGCATGGTGCTAGAGTCATGCAAAGAAATAGTTAACACCATCAAATTTTACTAATATAAATCACTCCACATCAAATTAAACTACCAGGCTGCTGCCTAATTCTAATTTCTATTAAATGTATCAAAATTCATTATATTTTCATATATAGTGTCAAGAGGAATAGCAACACTCCTAATGATAGCATTTCTTTTCAAGATTGTTTTTGTGTACATAAAATAGTCTATTTAAAAAACAAACAAAAACAAAAAAAAAACTACAGAAAAAAATAAAAAAGTTGGAAAAGAGTGTACTTTATTTGTGTGAACTAAACTTTTAACTAAGCATTAAGCATTTCAAAGCCATAAAGATCTTGGGAGACATCTTCTGAGGACTATTTCTACACAGAGCAAAATGATTCAGTGGCTGTATTTGTCCTTTCTCATGATAAAGAGAAAGGCTGCTGTATCTGTCTCCAGCCATGCAAAAAAGGGATGTTTAACTTCAGATGGCTGTGTCAAGAGCATTCCAGTGTGAGGTGCGGAGGTTTTCTTTTGAGAACTTTTTCTTACCATGTACTTCTGTACGGTTATGGCTCTAAATAATTTTGATGGGCTATGGAATCCAAAGCCAGTATTATTTTTTTTGGCAAAATACTTACATATTCCCTGGGAAAACTGGAGGCAAAACACACAAAACTGGCTGAGCAAATAGCATTAATGACCTAAGTATCTAGTTCTGAAAGCCAAATTATGTCCCTTTTAGTGTTTCTGAAACATAGTATGAACTTTTTTCAATATGAATCTTGGACTAGGCTTCAGTGACAGCAGGTAATTATGGTAGGGATATGCTAACCTAGTACTCACTTCTATATTTAACTTGCTTATGGTTGTATTGTGTTTTGTTTCAGTTTTAGAAGAGTCTGTGGCTATTCAGCCTACTGTCTAAACTATTACAGTCAATTCAAGGACAGCAACAACAAACTAAAACGTGGAAAATCCATTACTAATTTAGCAGAGAGCTGAAGAAAATTCAGCTTTTTGCAACCCGGACTTCAGCGTACTCAACCAAATAAATAATCTTCCCAGGACAACAGTGATGAAGAAGTGTGTCACTTTCCAAATATAAATAAGCAAACTCAGAAAATCAAAACTTGTTGAGAGCGTTGTCTTCATTCCCCCTGACTGGAAAATGGGTGAGGTGGTCTTTGTTTCTTTTATTTTTAGCATTACTTATGTAATAGATATTCTTCTCCGGACATCTTTATACTAACAAATGAATATATTTCACAAAACATATATCAGACAGAAGCAAATATTTTTCAGTCATTTTCACAGTTAAAGGCTTGAGTTGTCTCAGATCATTTTGAACGCACTTGTATAAAAACTTAATGATTATTTAATAAGATTAGTAGCAATAGTAATTATTACTATTACATCATCAACATCATCATTAACCAGTTATATGTAACTATGATAGCAATAGATGCTGAAGTTATTCAGAGCCACTTCACAAGTGGCATTTTTTGGGAAACACCTGAGTTAACAAGGATTCCTGAGCAGTAATTCTATGGAAAGAAAACTGGTGGTAAAAGAAGTGAACATGAGAAAAAGAGGAGAGAATTCATAGAAGTCAGATACATTTGAAATAAGAACAAGCTTATGAAAATATAGTTGCTATAGATTGAGTCAAAATCGAGGGTGCTCCACTGCTGCCACTATGGTGAATATTTTGAAACTATAACATGTCGTTCTTAACATGGCATTTTCAGAATATTCTTAAACAATTAGTCTAGCTGTAATATGAGAAAAAAACATATATACAAAGAAATTTTAACAATAAACCACAAGAACAGTGTTTTTAGTCATTTTATAAGTTCAGATATTTTTTCTTGTCACAAATTGAAAAGTAATGCAAGGAGTAGCTTAAAAAGTATAATGGTGCTTCAATTAACTGCTGATTTCAATCACTTAGCTGTCACAAGCAACTCCTCTAAATTGATTCTAAAATGTACAGACATGCAAAGAATAGGAAAACTGAAATGGTCATCAAGCAGCAGCAGAAATGCCTTAAATATGTTAATGATTTTCCAGCTTAAGGAAGGAGAAATCCGTTCCAGGATCTAAAAGCTGTCCGAGGCATGAAACCCTTCATAGAGAATCATTCTAATTGTCTTCTTAGAGTTAATCAATCACATATTCCTAGGCAATCCTACCAAATCAGAAGCTCTTTTCTTTTTTTGTTAAAGCTATGCTTGAGAAATTAGATTTCAAGTTGTCAGCACTGATAGCCATTTATTATGCACCTACACTGACATCTGTGGGAAAGGGAGGTTGGAAAACCAGCTGAAATTCAAAGTCTGATTCTCAAAGGCATTTCTGATTTCCAGGGGAAGAAAGAAAGAAAGAGCTATATCACTATAAGTGCTCTGCCTATTCCCCTTTACTGATATTGCCAATTCGTCAGCAGTATTTTGTATTCTTGCAAATTTTTTTTTTCAGCACAATAAAACTCAAATCACACATCCCTCCACCCCCCCAGCCAAGCATTTTCACTGGTTATTTTTTCTATCTTAGCCTCCCTACATTTATATTACAAGCAAAATTAATGAAAATGGGATCAACGCAGAATATCAACTACTACTCTTAAGAATTTTGTGGTATCTGTCCACTGTGTAAAGTATATCAACACTGAAATAAAATTGCAATGCTACTGTAAACAGTGGGCACAGATCTCTTTGCCAAAGTCCTTCAGATTAAAAGGCAAACTACTCCTGACAATTTCTGTCACAGAATACAACACAGCCAACAGTCAAATTAGCAAGGACTCAGGAGCTCCATTCTAACAAATGTTTAGGTCCCCTGAATTCAATACTTAAAAGACAAAACAAGAGTGAAAAATAGTAAGACAAACAAAGAACTGAACAAAAAAACCAACCTTACCTTTCACAAGCTCGGACAGTCCACGCAGCAATTATCCATAATGAGATACTAAAAACCAACAGTACAGTTCCTGGACATATTGTCATTAGAGTCTTCATAACAAAACGGGTATTGAAGTTTATCTTATTTAATGCTCCAATGCTTCTAGATGAGGCATCAGTAAAAAGTTTGCTATGCAAAAGCATAACTCTGGCAATAAGATATAGTCTTAAGAACATTGGTATAGATAAAATAATATCCACATCAGCTGTTGTTGTGGATGGAGCGTAAGAAAAGGCAAGCCGGGCTGTCCATGTGAATGTGTAATTCCCAGGTATGGGATGTATAGCACACACCAGTATTTCCAAGCAGATAAAGAAAATACGCTCGTAAGTCATGGCTATTCTCCAGTCATCTGCTCCATTGTCCACCATGAACAACTGAAATAATAAAATATAAGGTTACTTTAGTACAACATTAATAAAACTTGTTACAATTCCATTTTAAATTACCATAGTTTTCTAGGCTGCCAAAGACCTCTAAAAAGAGAAAAAAATATGCCACCTCAGAAAATGACATTGTTACAACACTATGAAAGGAAACAAAGCTCTGGTTAAGACAAAAGGGATTTTTTTAATGTACTGTATTTTAAACTGTTCATGAAACTGAATTTTCATCTGTTCTTTACTAAGAATTCCTCTTTTTTCTCTTAACTGTAATCTTTGATTTAAAAAAGTCTGAACACATTAAGCCTTGTCTGTTCAAAACCAAGTGTTTACACTAAGGCCATAAAATTGGGAAGTACTTAAGTGTTTTCTGAATGGATATTAAATTACAAATTAAAAATGTTTCCTAAGATGCAGTGTCAAGTCAGCTCAACAACATATCCATGCTTCAGCCAAGGTGATATTGCTTCCATAAAACTACCCAAGCTTTCTTTGAGGCACCAGTACCAATCAATGTAAGATGCAAAACTACCTGAGAAGGTGCACAAAGACTCAGAAATATAACTCATGGTAAAAATATGAAAATTAATAACCAGAAAATATCAGAGTAGCCCAGGGAGCCAGATGATGTCCACTAGTAGCTGAAATTTAAATCCATATGTTGGTTGTTGCACAATCAAGGCCTCCAGCATGCCCCTCAGGAACAAAGGTACTGAAAAGTTTCACACTGTTTAGCAAATTATGTGCCTGATAATTTACTGAATAAAGAGTCAATCAAACACTACTTGGCATTAGTTGAGAGTAGAGCATTGCAAGCACTTCCAAATAGACAACATTTTTTAGAGAGGAACACAACCTGTATGTACAAAGATACAAGGTCAGTGATAGAAGACATTCCTTCCCATCACTTCAACTATAGTTTGAATCTAAACAAAGCTGTTCAGTAAGAAGGTAAAAAGGAAAAAAAAAAAAACCAAAACCCTTGCAGAATTTCAAAAATCAGATTATTCAAAAATAATGGGTGAGAAGGCAAAGCACACAGTGTGCTTGCTAAAGTAAGAAAGGTATTTTTGGCATATTAAACAATATATACACAGCCAAAACCCAACTCATCTGTACTGCTCTCTGCCCCCTTCCTTCTTTGAAGAGCTTAAAAACAAAAGCTAAATTTCCCTGTATTGGTTTATTGGCAAATTAAAAAAAGGTCTTCATCCTCCTCACAATACATTCAGTTTGTCTTTCAGAAAACTGTTCGATGAAAACTGCTTAAAGAAGCAATAACCACTAATTAACCTTATCATAATTAGAATGATACTAAAAGAAATAAAGAAGTTAACAACATTACGGAACAAAACAAATAAAAAAAAGTCTGTCTTTGTGGATCTGGCTTTTATCCTTTATGCTCTTTCTCTCCCTCTTACTTCACTGGGTGTCAGTGACAACGTTTTGGCTCTGGGAGTGGCTGCAGGGATGGTGTCAGCAAGAAGCGGTCAGGGCTGCTCTGCAATGCACCCACTGTAGGACACAGCTGATGCTCACAGTGAAGCAGCTGGTGCTTCTGTGAAAGCATTGCTAAGAAATGGCAAAATGTGCCCCGGGCAGTGAGGAGTGAAGGAAAAAAAATGTGAGAAACAGCACTAGAAATTCTGAGATCAGAGAAGAAGAAGAGGGAGGAGGTGCTTCAGACAGAGGAACAGAGAGGAACCCACAGAGAGAAAAGAACCATGCAAAAGGAGACAATTCCCTGAAATCTGTGGAGTTGACCACTCCAGAGCAAGCTGGATATTTCCTGAAGAAACCCTAACATGCAGAGATTCTCTTTAGAGTAACTAGTGGCTATGGAAGTCCCATGCTGGAGCAAATTTACCCTGAAGGGCTGCAGACCATAGAGGGGACCCACAGAGGGGCACAGGAGATGTGTAAGGAGAAAGGAGCAGCAGGAAAGAACTGTCATGGATAGACTGCCATTCCTCACACCCTCTGCATCACTCATGGAGGAGAAGATAGACAAGTTGGGAATGAAGAGGCTGAGTGTGGGAACAGGGGAGTGGGGTAGCCTATTTCTTGCCATCCTATTCTACTTTTAAATGTCAATAAATTAAATTAATTTTACCAGGCTGTGTCTGTTTTGCCAGTGCCAGTAATCAGTAAGGGATCTCCCCACCTCTGTTTCAACTGACGTTTTCATCTTATTTTCTCGCCTTGTCTTTTTGAAGAGGGAGAGCAAAAGAGTGGCTGGGTGGGGGTCTGGCAGCTGGACAAGGTCAATTCACCATATTGACATAAGTTCTTATCTCCACTGCAATATTATTGAGAAAAAGACATACAGGGTTGAGTTCGGCTAAAGAAAAGCTCAGTGAATTCAATGTATGCTTCATGAGCATATACAGTTTCATTTAGCTGTGGTCACTCTGCAAACTCGAGATAACAGATATTGAAATTGATACTGGAGGGCCAATTTATGTCTGTCTGTCTTAGCAAAAGAGTGCAAGTCTGCCCTTCAGAAATGCAGTATTTGGTATGAAGAGCCAAACTTTCAAAGTCCTATAAAGCTCCAGGGCATTTGATTCTTGTGATTAGCCTGCAAATGCTGTCAGTCAGATCACAGAAATGTCACCTCAGTTATGAAGAGATCTAGTTATTTAGAACACCCAGAATACAGACTAATAGTAACAGCGTGACTGAAAAAATATCACATCTCTCAAACGCCATGTGCGTTTACAAAGAAAAGAATAAATTTAGATTTAAATATTTCAGTTGTAAGATACATATCAAATACATGTCAAAGTAGCAGTGCTACAAAGTTTCAAAATCTGCTGAAAAAGCAACTGTCTTTTCCTCCTCCCTTTTTGCATACCTTCTTCATAGATTAAAAAAAAAAATATATGCAGAAAGGCAATTCAAGAAAAATTATACCTTCAGTACTGTTTCAATTTAAAAGATGAGCACAGAAGAATGTTGAGTTAAACACAGGCATTAAAATCCAATCTTACAATTTTTGCAGAAGATAGTGTTATTTTATGACTGAGTTTTTTAAAAACATTGAGACATCATTATGAAATACATACTTGATAACATAGCCACCTGTCAGCAGAAGAAATCCTAACATGCCACATAGAAAGAAATTTCTCTGCAGTTCTCAGTGGAACGTGTTATGCTTACAGATGCAGAAGATCCTTATCAACCTCCCTTGACCTTAGCTGTGATATTTCTTCCAAGAGAAATAATATGTTAAAGTGATTATATCTTAAGCTGTCATATAATAAGATTTAGGAGGTAAAAACATGAAAGGCAGAAAACACCAGAAGTCACAAAAGACCAAAGATCCAGTACAAATATTTCTATTTCATAACAGTATTAACATTTCAAAATCACATTTATGAGGATGACTTTGTTGCAATTCTTTGTCTAGGTTCAAGCCATGATGGACATCAAATGCTCCAGAACACGAACGGGTCTCTAAACATGCTGCGAATAACAATTAAGTTCGGATATAAAAAAGGACACAGAAATTAGTACATGATTTCATGTACATTTTATATACTTGCAATTATGCAATCGACTAAATGCAAGCTTCACTTCTAATTTGGAAGACACAGTGGTATGTGTCTTGTGTCTTTGTGTGTGCCTGTGTTTGGTTACCTGCATTTCCACTTCAGAAAGTGAGGACTTCAAATGAATGGAGCAGGACAGCTGAACAGAACAACGCAAAGGGTATGTGAGCACACCCTTAGCTGATTTCAGTCAATCTGGCAATAATTACCATGTATTAATTTCAAGATACTCCTCTCATCTGAATGGAGAACAATGCTAGCAATAAAAAGAGAATGTAATAAAAGAGTGATCAAACCTTCCTATAGATTTGAGTTCTGCACTTTACAGAGAAGGACAAACTCCAGTCAAGGTCACAGATGTTGTGCCCATGCATCATTCTCAAATTTCTTGCAATTAATCAGTGTTAAAATCTAATGCAAGTACTTCATCAGTGTACTGCAAGGTTCTTCAAATACAGAACTCTCATATACCTTCACTATGTCTTATCTTAGTGTGAAAAATTTTAAAGTTATTTTCACCTGGAAGTACGTAATGTATTTCTAGCCTGTTGTATGTGAATGTAAGACATAGAATTGATCTTTAACTTCAAATAAACTTGATATTTCTAATTCCACATATCAACAACATAAATGTGATGCATATTTATATAGGTATGTGTACATTTACCCAACACTTGTGTGTTACGCAGTGTTACATTCATATAACACCAGATGGAAAAAGAGAAAGACATTCTAAATAGACAGATTGCACACAATGACAAATTGGATCAGAGACTCCCTGAAGGAGAGAAACAAAAGCAGAAAAGCTGATTTTCTAAATGTTGGTGAATGCAAAGAACAAGGAACTAGTCATGTTTTAAAAATGCCTTTGCAGGCAAAAGAACAAATCTGAGAAATGTATCACCAGCCTACTGTAATACTGCAGGGATGCATTAATACAGGAGTAAAAAGGAAGCAACAAAGAGTGATAAAGTGGCATCAGCTGTAGTTCTGGAAGCATTCCTTGGAGAAAGGAAATCAACTTTATTTACAAGTTAATTGTTGCAATTGTTTAATTTAAGAACCCAAATTAAAAATGGCTAAATACTGGAGTCATTTAAACTTTATAAAACAACTGATAGCACGATGGTTTACTGTAGTGAAATACAGCCTCTGGGATTCATAACTTACCAAAATTTTGGACTCAATATTTTCCTATAATTTGTAGTACCCAAAATATTATTTACACAACCAAAAGAAAGGAAAACATTATGGTAGAGGAAGAAGATACTGCTTTTGTCTCACTACTCCAAACAGCCAAGTTACTATCCCACAGCACCTCATTAAGTAAAAATAATTTAAAACAATTTTCAATAGGAGATTGCTATCTTAAGCCTTTAGCACAATTGCCTTTAACTAGGAGATGGAAATTACTTTCTTACATCACCAGAATTCATGTAATCAAATCTGTAAATTACCTAAAGGCCTATTGACCTTGGAGAGTAAATAACGTTTTTTACAAAATTACATGAGGGATTGGCTATCCTGTATTTGCCAGAATGTTTCCCACATTCAGGATTAAAACTTTCTACTAGGTCATTAGAAATTAATCCACAAGGTCTTGTGGGTATAAATATCTACCAAATGAAACATGCTTAGTTCATTCAAACAAGGAAGCCAGACTGCTCTATTACTTACATACGTACACTTGCATACACACACATACACCCCTCCCAGTCAGAAACAGCCCAATTTAAACAGAAGATGTTAAAAGTCTGGTACTTACTTTCAGCACAAAAATTATTATTTGCATAGCACATTTAAATCTGACACTTCTGTGCAAAATTGGTTATTTATAATGATTAATATTTTGCTGTAAACAAATATGTGTGTAAAGCAAACTCATGTCAGTGTGTCCTGGTGGCTAAACAGGCCCAAAATAATTCTCTCAATACTGCATATAAAGATTGTCTCAGAAAGGGATGCCTAAAAGAAGCTCAGAGCATTTATAGCCTTTGTGAATTATATTTTCAGAAGTGCAGTACCAAAAACTTCACATTAAAATACATCTGAACAGCACATCTTGTTTACTCTGACAGGTCAGATGTCACTACAACCATTTCAAAAACACAGATGTGTGTTAACCTGGCTCTCACCAGGTTTACCTGTGTCTCTTTTTAGTATCTATCCCTCAGATCATTATTAAAAAATGGACATTTTTTATAAAGAAAGGAATTTACAATCAAATGACGAAACACAGGGTTAAATTCTAGATGAGCACACAAAGTTAAATTCCACCTACCCATATTTCCTTTCTGGTTTAATCCACATACTGACAGTATTCTTTTTAGCTTTCTCTCTCTAAAGATATTCAGAAGCATTCTCAATATTCTTAAATGGTACTGGACAGATTCTCAGCTGTACTCTTCATCCCAAACTATGAAATAGCTTAACACCCCCTCCTCCCCCCCAACAGCCTACAATGACAAAAAATCATTACAGCACTCAGAAATTGCTGGGACATATATAGCTTCATTTCATAAGGTCTCTTCAAAATATATGTATGTGCTCCAGGCACCAGAGAAGGTGAGACATTCCTGAAAATGCCATTATTTTCTATGTAGGTAATAGTACTAAGAATTTAAATCCAAGGATTACAAAGAAAAAGAAAAACAGAAAAGACATTCCAAGATATCAGGATTTCTTTCCCAATGCGACAGAGAAGAGCCCCCCGAGAAAAGCATAATTATGGATTGAAAGAAGAAATCATCAAAAGATTACAAATATATAAAAAAATCAAAGTAATTAGCTAATTAGTTTACTATTACTAACAAATTCTAAACAAAATTAATATAAAACTCTTTTTTTTCCACTTTCATTATTAAAAAGATACTCCACAAGACAATCTCCTAGTATAATTCTATTTGGAGTCTTGCTTGAACAACCACAGTTGAGCTTCCTCAGATCTGTAATCAACAGAGAGGTATTATTTACATGAATTTTTATGAACCTTTGAACAAATCAGAGCTCCATAAATAAAAGTCCACCACTCAGGGTTACTACATTCACTTGAGATACGCAGCAAGGTAACCATTAAGTGACAGTTGAATTGACCAAAACAGGAGTTTCTATCAGTCAATGTCTATGAAAGGTGTTGGAGAAGGACCCACCCAAGAAAGACATGAAGTGATGAGAGGGTTGGGGCACCTTTGAGGACTGAGGAAGGTTATTTGGATCAGCCAGCCCTCCAGAAACCTACCAGCATGTAAGCTAACTTTGCCCCATCACACCTTCTTCTGACTGCAGCTTCCACCAGCTGCCAACCTGCACTGCCTTGTGCTTTTGCTGGCCTGCCCTAGCACTCTCCCTGCTAAAAGAGTGCACCAGAACATCAACTGTGCCAGCTTTATTACAGCTGAAAGGTGAAAGTTGAAAAGTGAATGGATTGCTTAGGTCCATTTTCACAAATATAAAAGAATGATCACACTGAATGAACAACCATGCTAATAAAATAAACTCTAACAACAACAACAAAAAAAATCTCTTAAAAATCTTCTTCTGGTCTTCTAGGTCTGCTTCATCTACTACACTGAACTTGGTAGTACAAGGATGGACATAGCTATCAAAGTAAAGGATGATTTTAGCTTTGCTTTGAAGCAGCAGTTTCAAAACTTTGTTTACGAAGAACACAGCACATCTTCCTTCAAAATAAATCTGCTATTTTGCAGAACTAACTTACAGATAAGAAACATACCTATCTGTGCTATGTTTTTCTCCATTTTGAACATCTCAGAAAAAAGTAATTTGAATTCTACATTCTTCTTGCAGATGCAAAAGTCATTGGGAAGAAATCTACATTTAAATCATATTTATGTTATTATTTTAAAAAATATATTTCACATTCTTCATTTAGGATTTGTTTTTCTTTATTCAGTACTAAAAATAATTTGTTCTACAGATCACTGCACAAAGAAAACACCATCTCCCAAAACGACTGCCATCTGCCCCTATGAGACAAGCCTCACTCTCTTCAGGGATATCAGCCTCACTACTCCTAGAAAAACGGAACCAATTAAAAAAAAAAAAAAAAAAAAAAAAAAGGATGTGTTTCTGAGAAAGATTGGCAATGTTTTTGCAAGGGAGACAGAAATTAAAGGAAGAAGCCCTGTTTCTGAGGCTAAATAAGATGAGCTAACTTTTTCATTGTGCCGAATTAGTACAGTGACTCTAAACTTAGGAACTTGTTTTTAAGAAATGATGGGTAACAGCACATCGTATACACAAGAATCTGTCTTCTCAGTTCGGCGTCTAGTGTTTACTTATGACATAAATACTTCAGGTATTTGAGAAAAAATTTGAAAGTTGTTTTTCTTTTTAATGGATTAAATTTTTATTTAAATGACAATGGATGAGCACACATCACTGCCGAAGTGTTTCTATTGTCTTGGAAACACAGTTTAACCCGAAACTTCATTCAAGTGTGCATTTAAAAACAACTCCAAATACAGAAATATAAAAACCAAGTATTTCTTAAGCTCAACTACTAAAATAAGAGAAAGTATATTGTGCAGAAGGAAAAGCAGAATGGAGTTAGAAGTATTTGTGTGTTTAAAAATCCTAATAAATAGTGTCATGCACTAACTCCAAGTATTTAGACGCATTTGGTCTTATTCAAATGTCTCTGTAATTCATACTGGCAAAGAAAATTTTGAGGGGGCAGCAATCAAGCAGGTACTTAATACCTTTTATTCATGCATGCCTAAAGAGGGCTTCTGGCTAAACCATAAAGCAGGTAATGTCTTCAAATGGCTTCAAAGATTAACTTAAAATATCTTTAAGTAGGGCAATTTTCAACAGCAAGTCAAACAAACATTGGCCTGAGTTTCCTTACAGGTATTTACCTGTGTTTCTTAATAGATAAAATACTGGTTTACTTGATCACTACTAATTATGACTGCAGCTGTTTTCCATGAAAAAAAGATGGCCTTAGTACACAAAGTTCTTTTTGCTGTCCAATAATTATTTGAATGCTACAGCTTCATCAAATCTGTCCAGTTTACAGCAGGCCTCAGGTAAAAGATGTCCTGTCCTCAAAGCAACTGCTTTTTTTAAGACTGCTGGAAACCAAATACATAAAACACGTTTGCCTGATTGTGGACAATCCCCTTATCATCCACAATTTAAACATAAAATAATTGTTCAAAATGTTTCAGAAAGCTTTATTTTCACAACCCTTATGCTCAATGGGACATACCACAGCAGCAATAAAACTAATGCCCAGCAGTTTACACAGGATGTTCCCAGCCACAACTTACATAAAAAAGTCACAGTTGAAATGCAAGAATTGTAAATTTTGGATAAGCTGACATCTCTCWTCCAAGTGCCAAATGGCAGGGGAGAAGAGCAGACTGGCCATGGGTAGTCTTCTATCAATATATTTCTTAAACATTTTGCCATTAAACTGTCTTAAAACAGTACTGAAACTGAACCAGCAATACATCAGGCTGGTTTGTCTACCCTACCACATAAAGTTTTAGTTATTCGAAACAATCATACTGCGAAAATTACAATGGAATGCAAATTATTGTTTTTTACCATGAAGCCTAATCCTGAATGAGGGCAAAAGAATGAGGTGGGCTTAGTGTGAAGCCACCTGACCGATGACTGCACTCAGATATGGATCATGTTCTGTAGCAGCAGCCGTGGGGTATGTTTTCAATTATACTTGAAATTGGATGCATGAGAATTTCTGCTATATCAGCCCGCATCTTATGTAGAGCCCAAGAAAAATTCCTGGGTAGCATACTAAAATGGACTTTACAAAAAAGGAAGCCACTACAATCTGGCTATAGTAGCTGCAGGACAAAACTGAATTTTACTGCTACTGCAGAGCGTAGCTCAATGATCAAGGGGAAGAGGGTCAAGAGAACCATAGAGCTTATTCATGAATCAATGTCTGTTCAAGAACTTTCAGGTCTTCCTGAAAAAATATTTCAATGGTAACAAAGGTGTTGAGGATCAAAACATGAACACATAATAAAGACTCTTTAAACTGAAATGCTCAAAAGAGGCCACTAATTCAGATACTTACAAATACAGAGCCTCTTCTGAAGTCAAAACACTGCTCAATGGTGCATGACTCGCATAAAAAAGGCAAGTAATACTCTACCAGAAATGCAGTGATAATTATTTTGATGAAAACATCATTAAACTTAGATTCTATCAGTGACTGCTCAGGATCATTATTTCTAGTACTTTTTATTATTTGTTTAGGTAGGTATTTGTTTAGGTGTTTCGCGCTGTCAAGCCATACCTGGACATTCAGTCTTTCTCCAGGTTCCCAGACTGAATTCAGATTTCTTATGTATGTGGATTTTATGAATGCAATCATGCAGAGTGAAACAAAGTCACTATGCCATTTTTACTTTTAATTAAAGACATGCTATATTCTCTGGTTGCAAAAGATCATATTCTTAAAAGTATAATAACTGTCACCAACTAGAATGTATCTTAGTTTTGTGAAGTGACTGAAAATGAAGGATTGCTTCCTAATGCGTTCATGAAAGACACTACCATAAGAGGTCCGCTATAGGGCAGGTGCAAATGAAGTGTATAACTGTAATAATGCCACAGAACTTGCAGAGCTATGAAAGACAGAAAAAACAATTTTAATAGGAATAAAATGCTTCATAAAGAATAGTTTCTCATTAGAACATATTGTGGGGCACGGCATTCATTTTACACTGCAGTTTTTGGGACATCTGCTAAAGTAGGCATATAATTCTGGAAAGTTATAGGCATAGATGGATGGCAATTACAGTGTCTTCTTTACACAACAAATGACTGATCGGAGCATAAGACTACAAGATAGGCAAGCCTGGGTTTCAAGTCTAGTTATGAAGCAATCCACAGATTACTCCCACAGTACTTGAACTCTTGGTCTCAGTGTTACCTTTTGTAAAAACATCCTCTAAATGACAGAAAAGATGTGGAGACCTGTCCAGGTAATTGCCTTTTACAGTGAAGTACTTTTACAATAGACATACTTGTTACAGAAGCTGTTCCTCCTTTTCTCGCAATCTTACAGCTACTCATCAAACCACTGAGCTGAGGTATAACTGCTTATGGAAGACACACAGTTACAGTCTGAAACACTACAAGAAGCATTATTTTTTGCTGAATACGGATAAGAAAGCTCAGGAAGCTCTTTACCCATAGTGAAAGTAAAATCTATGGATAGGAGTGCACATATTTTTACTTCTCAATTATTTTTATTTCAAATATGCCCTTTCAAAAGCAGGGCTTTTGCAAGATGAATTAGAGTTACATCCGCACAGGCTCTTAACTCTGTTTTTGACCCTTGTGGCTCCTGCAGCCTTCAGTTACTTTTTTACTGTATTAAATTAGAATTCCATAAACAGTTCTGTTGGTCAGTCACATGACACTGAACCAGCTCTCCCCTACACATCAAATTACCCATATAGTATTAGTATGAATAAAGTTTAGAAGCTGCCACCTTGACAAAAGTTTTTGTTTTGATGTTTCTGTGAAGAGAAAAAAAACAACCCAGATCAGAGCACATTATTCTTAAAAAATTAAGAGCAGGACTTTAAAATATTAAGTTATTTGAGGCTTACCCTTTCACTTTACTTTAAATGCAACTCACAGTGGTGTTTCCGTCTGTCATGAAAAGATTTAGTATTTCCTCAAAAAGAATTTAATTCCAAAAGATCTGGCAATTTCCAAAAAAATGAAAGAGATAAGGAAGCACCTTAGAAGATACAAACATTGCTCTCCAGAGCTCATTCCTCTCACTCCTTCATGGAATATATAATATTCACACCCTTTTATAAAATGTCAATATAATACTATGTTTTTCCCTTTTCACACAGATGAAAGACACAATTGCAGGGACTGTTAAAGAAGAAAAAAGTGAATCAGTAGGTTACAAATGCATGATACTCTGCAACTGTTAAAATATTTATGCATTATATTAACTGAACACTTTTGTTTGCAAAAGCCTGGGTTCAGACACACCAGCTTAAAGTATAAAATGTTCATGTTAAACATGCTCATGCTGCCTTTACAAAAGAATTATTTCTAAGCTGCAAAGCATGTTATCATGACAGTCTCTTCTGATCTGCTGACAGACACATGAAGAAACTTCTTAATGTGGCTCCCATTAAAATAATGGGACAAGGTCAATTTACACAGCTGAATCAAGAATACATCATGATATTTCTCCATGAAGAATAATCACACTAAGGGATCTATATTTGTGAGTACCTAAATTAATGAGCTCTTCAGACATTTCAATTTAAAGCACTCATTATGTGTGAAGGATTTGATCCTCAAGTATTTCACAGTGTATTTCTCATATGACATTTACTGAAGTTTTTTCATTCATGTAATGTAATTTATGCTATTGTAAAAAAAGCATGAAAAAATTAAATCCTATGTGTGTATGTATGTGTTATCACGATACGTGACTTTTCTCTTTTCCATAGAAAAGAGCTGTAAAAACTTCCTCACAAAATTCCTGACTACTTTTGTAGTTTATTTTCAGGTCATAAGAGAAATTTTTTACAGTGACCAATATTTCCAGCTTACCTGAAAGCTAATTACAAGATCAATTACAGCCTCTTCTCTTAGTGGTAATTTACATCTTAAAAGGAGCTTCATAGGCTCAGAGGAATATTTTATCCTCTAGTAAGGGAATGTGACAACTTTCATCATCAAGTGTGAAAATGGCTGATTGAAATGGCATAGAACCTTTTAATTCTCCAAAGCCCTACAAAGCAGCCCTTTCTGTTCTGATCTTTTCCCAAAACAGATGTCAAATAGATCTCAAATCAAACTCAAAGCCCAAGATACTACATTTAGTAGATCACACACAAACCAGAATCAAAATAAAAAAAGCACTAATGCACACTTGTCAGTTGTGACACACTGTCACTTTGAAGTCATGCAAAACAGAGCTGCAGTCAAATACCTGATAGAATTTCCTAATGTTGAATGATCTGACATGTGCAATACTTTCACATTAGGATGGGCATACAGAATGCCTCTAATACTGCAGACAATAGCATCTGTTCATTTCAGCTAAGCTACACAATTTACACAAATCCAGAATCTAATCTCTGGTTACAAATGTCCTCTGTGCTCTCTCTCCTCTAACAGCGGCAAAAACATATCTTCTCATAACTCATAATGCACTTGACAAACTTCTAACAGCGTCATAAAAAAAGACACAGCAACAACACCAGATATGAACAGACAATCCTAGATGTGGCCAGACCAATCACTCAGTGTGCTGACCACCAGGTACAACCTCCTCCTAAGAACTAATGAAGCCTGCTGGAAATAGAGGCATAATATATATTTAACTTTATTGCTCTTTGCAAGGCTGACCAATGTTAAAGGACTTTTGAGCCTGCCTTTCATGCCGTATGCATTGCAGTGCTGCATTTCAGAGACGACTGACACCCGCAGTGTTTTCTACATCATCTGGATCTGCACATAAAAACTATCAAATATGTGCTGAACAGAACTGAAACTAAGTATTGTCACAAAAATAAAGTATTAATTTGACAGATATGCTGTTAATTTGTCAAATACAGTGTCTTGGATCCCTATGTAATTTTCTGCTGTTTGTTACAGATGTGAAATGTGTGTTAAACTTGATTGGTAGAAGGGAATTTTGGAATATGCATATGAAGTTATTGTATCCTCAATCAACTGCTACACAATGAGTTTTGTTGTTGTTTTACTCAGGAGCTATTAAAATAATTAGATAGAGAAATCACTAATTCTTAAGAGATTTCAGATCAGGCTAAGTATCGGTCTAAATTTATTTGTTGATTTGCTTCAGTTTTTCATCAGACTTCTCTGTGCTCTTAGTCTAACTCATTCATTTCTTCAGCAGAAGATAAACAGTCTGTGAGCAATCCCTGATGCTTCAATATACCTAAGCAAAGACAAGTTGAACTCCACACAAAAGACTGCCAGCAAGACAATGAAATGCACATGTACCACCCCAGTGAAGGCAAAACAATAACATAGATAGAAACAAATAACAGATAAAAAAACAACAAAAAAAATGTAGTCTGTGGAATAAGAATTACTCCTTATAACAAGAAACTGTAAGGCCACTTAACTGTTCACAAGTGCAAAATTTTTACCGCAAAATTTTCCACTGATGCCAGTAAGTTAAAGATCTCCCATAAACGCTGTTTATTATTGTCATGCATTATGGGATGCATTTGCACAAAAAACACGTATTATGTGTTCACTACCATTCTTATTTGTTATCTGATGCTGCTTGTTCCATTTTTTCAAGTTTTCAGGCACGGGGAAGATTCCTGATTCTTCAGCAAGAAATTTGGACTCTCAGCTGTGATAACTTTATAGAAAGTTAATGAAGACTGAAAATGTTTCACTTCAAATCTATCAGTAGCACATTTTTTCCCACCATTTCAGAAGCATTTAGGGACTGATGTTGCCTTTTCTCTCTAGACCTGGGAGGCTCTGCTGCAAAAGCAATAGATTAACCTTGGAGTTTGCAAGCTGTTCACACAAGAATGGGTGTTCTACTGAAATATGAACTATCAACACATTTTAGAAATGGTCAGAAACTTCAACTGATACACACAAACACACACACACAAAAGATTTCTATTTGCTTTAACAAACACCAACAACTTCCATGTTTCTGCATGAGTGACAGCATCTGCATCAGGGAGAAGGAAAAGAGGCTCAGATGCTGTCTAGAACAGCACAGGTTAACAATACTCAGGTTACTATTATTCAGGACAGGCAGTATGTTTATTTACAGAAGAGATACACTAAACAGTCCAGAATTAAAGAAGTGTTCTAGTGGATATATTCTTCTACTGGCCACCATCTCTCAAGAAATGCTAGGCTATGATGGAATACCCAACAAAAGACATTAGAGATCTCTCCTGCTGGCAGTCTCATAGAATTTTTATTTTAACACTTTGCTCTGATTAACACAAGGAAGAGCTAGTAGAACTTCAAGGGTGCATAGTCAAAAAGCATTTCAGTCTCTAAGAGTACTAGAAACAGGCAGAGAGGTCCAGTTTTTAATAAAAGTAGAAAAAGTGCAGCTTTACCATGTAAACTGCCATCCAAAACATTGTAATTTCAATTACATTTATGGATAAAATTCCACTGGAGAAATGTGGAATGGAATACTTAGTTCTAAGCAATACAGTTTTAATTATGTTACATGCTGCCTCTGTTTTAATTATGTAAAATAGTATTAAGTAACAAACTGTTTATGCATGAAGCGGATAATTAATACATCAAAATTATTATGATAATTGAATCACGCTGTCTTTTTAGCTCTTCCCTCCTTCACCTCTTCAGACTCTCAGTCAGAGAAATACCTGTTCTAGGCTGGGATAATAACATTTTTCCCATTGATCTTTCAAACATAAAGAACTTGTTCTGAAGAACTGAATCAACAGCCACACAGGCCAGGAGAGAGAGCAATGCAGATTTCATTATCTCCCAATTGTAACATTTTTAACAGCACTATAGGCATGACAAATATGGAACAAAAAGTGAACACACGTTTTGGGGCTGTCACTACCCTCAATTCCAACTCTGTTACTGCTTTTAGCTAGGATTTTTTTTTTCTAAAAGGGGGAAGGATGTGAAGCAAACTTGCTCACAGCTTTTACTCTCTTTTCTGGGAATGATAATGCAAGCTATGAATTAACATTAGAACCCAACTGTTTTCAACTGACTTTCATCGTATTCTTAACATTAATTCACATTTATCAACATTTGCAACAGCTCACTTTTAGGGTTATACAGAATAACTAATACAGTGCCATCACTGAAAACCTATTTGATGAACATATGGTAGCATTCCCAGTACTTCACAAAACTACTCAGCATCCCTACAGTCAGCCCTGACTAAATACTGCAGTCACCCCCTTTCTGTAGACTTTATTCTGCCAGATACAGAGCTCTGTGCAAGTTCTTGCTCAAGAATGCCCGGACAAAGCCGTGCGGGTCGCAGGTTTCCACGGGAGGCTGACCCCGCGCCCGGCGGGATGGGCTGTGCCGCCCGGCCGGGCGCTCCGCGCGGAGCTGTCTGCGGTGCTGAACGGGAACAGGCGGCCGCGACACCGCCCCAGCCGCACCCGAGGGGCTCCACCTCCCCACCGCACATCCACCACGGGCTCACCGCGGGAAACCAAAAGAAAACCCCATTGTCTTACGTTGCTCCATCACCTCTCGGCTTGGGAGGCATCTTGGCAAACCTTTATAAACTTCCCTTCCAACTCTCTTAAAAAGAGCAGCACGTCTGGGACAGGCAAACTCTAGTTTGGTTTAACTGCCTGTTTCCAGAACAAAACATACGAACAATGTCATTTCAATAGGAAGACTAAAGCTATCCACTGTGCTGCTAGGCACTATCCCATAAACATCCTCGCAGCATGGTTTGTTTGATCTTTGTACCAATAAATCAAGCTCAAAGACTACTGAAAAGAATGAAAATGCTGATTCCCACTTGCCAGCATTTTAGGTCACCGGGAGTTTCTCAGTATTCATCCTGTGATCAGTAATAATTACTAAACTGTCAGCTCCTTATTTTGCAACATTATTTTGCCTTGTGCTTGGTAGAAAAATTTATTTATGCTTAAGCTGGTTTGCTCCCACCAAAGTATGAAAGACACCACAGCTGCCAGATGAATACAGCTACCTTTTTCTGTTGCACAGAACAAACTTTCCTCTCTCAATGAATTCTTACTTATTTACACTGTAAAAAATATTTAATTATGTTTCAGACAATAATCAGAATGGGATGTTCCAATGGGAATGGGACTGACAAATAGCTAGCGCAAGAAGTCCTCCAGGATACAACCAACCATCTGCAGGCTGTTCTACTGACCTTATTCATTCTTCTGCTTAGATGTTTGCTTGAGTTAAAGACATGCCTGCCTTCAGAAAGCAGTCAGCTTTAAAGGGTATTTTAAAAACATTATATTATCAGGATTACAGTTTTGTT
>CM019236.1:51821199-51844947 GCA_009741485.1 Malurus cyaneus samueli | reverse complement strand
AAAAAATCTTTTTTAAGTCTTGTACTAAAATATCTGATATCTTTGCTCTGTGTGGGGAAATTATTGCATTTATTTTTCTAATTCATATATAGAATTCACAGGTCCAAAATTTTATGCCTCTATCCTCCTACTATCCTGTTTATTTGTAGAAATGCAAGTACAGTGCTGTTAGTAGCTTGTAGATATTTAGTCTACTTGCTTGGCTATTTCATTGCATGAATAAAAAAAAATAATATTCCTATGTCTAACACAAGAGGTCATACTCATCACAAAGCATGTTAGAAAACTGATCAGCTATGGTTTCACTTTAGTTTCGTTGTGCAGTCCGGGATATCTCATTACAATTTCAAGGTATAAGATAACAATTGTGGAGAGTTTGCCTTTTCAGAGCTAAACAGGTGAACCTTCCCCTCTGTGGCACTGATTAATGAAAAAGAACAGAAAGATGCTATTTATTCTATTTTTCTTTGCTAGAAAATTTTGAAGTTCACTTTCAAAAATGAGTGTATTTATTTTCAGAAATAAAATGTATTCTTCATGCAAACTGAATGGTTATGCACTTTTGTACTGCAAATTAGTGGCAGCTCAGAACCTCATGGTAATAGTGAACCCTATGAAAGAAAAATCTTTTTGAGATGAAGCTTTGTTTTTTCCAACCTTTTCATTGTATACTGGATGGAACTGCTCTTACTGGTTGTAACAGGTCCTGTTTCTGCTGTGCCAAAAAGGTTGATTTTACACGAGTGTGTGTATGTCTACAAGCATGTGCATGCACACTTCATTATAAAGTAAGAGACAGTTACTGCAGATCTGAGTTGATAATTATGATTAATGGAGATATTCAAAAACCAGGTTTTTTTTCCTAACCTCTCTAATTGCAAGAACAAGATAAATACTGCCGAGCACTATTGAGCAAAACTGTATTAACCACAGGATAGGAAACACAACAGACACAAGAAAAATTGGGTTCTGGAGAGTAGAAAAACCACCATAAAATATTTGAAGTGACATATATTGGCTGGTCATTTGAAAAGCTCACAATAAGTTCCCATAGCAACATGCAATGGAGATACGACACCTACAGACTACAATAAAAGATATTAAAAAGCTACTTGGGATATTACCCTATTGTTCCTACTAATGCCAAATTTCTGTTAAAATAACTGAGAATTCTACACTCCAAAAAACGTCCAAAATATAGAAAGATGTAAGAAATTCCATTGCCAGAGCATATTCTTCATAAGACCTAGGAGTTTTTAGAAAGCACTAAAGGAAAAAGCCTTATCCAATAGCAAAAAAAGAGCAAGCTTTGCAGAGCTCAGTATATACACTGAAAGATGCTATTCAGTGTAGCAGAGTTATATTAGTAAAAACAGGTAACACCAGCTGCAGTAGCGTTAACAAAAGATCATTCAAGGGTGTCTACACGGCAATAAAAATGCTTTGTGAGACCACATCAAACGACTGCAGTATAGCTGCTGAGATGATGGACATGGAAACTAACCATATGAACCACGTGTGTAAATTACCTTTTCCACATCATCTGGGCAGGGCTTTTACCCATCAGACGCCTCTAACATTCACTCCAGCAACTTCTGGTGTCATGTAATTTTATACCCTAACTGAAATCCCACTTCTGCTGGACCTGTGCTTTATTTCAGTGACCTTTTGATAATGTTTTTATAATTTTTGATAATTACCTTTTGATAATTACTGTTCCACAGTAATGAGTCAAGAAAGTAAATACGGTGACTCCATAAAGCTAATGCAGTTATGTATTAGGAGGATGCATGATTTACTGTTTCTATTTTTGATTTTATACAATTTGATGAATCTGGACTTACTTCTGGTTCTCCAGCAACATCACTAATGAAAATGCAGGTTCACTCAATTTCAAAACCTTCATTTGTAATCTGGGATATATAGGATATGACACATAAGGAGACTGGACTGACAACAGCTCTAAAACAGTAATGCAAGTTTTCGAAAGTTGGGGTGTATTCATTCATGGGGATGTAGCTTAAGAAGTATCTGGAATTACTGCATGCCTCTTCTCCAGTCAAGAGGTGTTAAGGGATGTGGGCTAATTTTTTTTTTCTGAAAACATTTTCTGCTATACATATTGAAAATTTTGAATGTGGTCCAAAAACACCTGGTACAATATTTCTGCACTTAATTCACTTTCCCATCTTTTTCTGGATATTTTTATAGTGCCTGAAGGTCACACAAACCTAATGATTTCCTTTCTTGCCTCTACTTTTTTTCTCATTATCAAGGGATACTGCCACCTTTAAAGAATTTCTTAGCTAGCTGCACTGTTTTAGCCAGCTGATTCAGGTGCTCAGCAGTGACTCTTGCATTACATTTAATCAGGCTGCCTTATCTTATTTTCACAAATTGGTGCAATTTTGTAACAGAACTCAGATAACTTAGTATAATCACTGAAGGGCTGACTTAATACAGTTTTTTCTATTTCAGCCTGTGCAAGAGCACTGTGTGGTTTTTATAGTGTATGGGATTAACAAGTGTGAGAACCTTCTTTTAACTGCAGTTTTTGAAGTATTTTGACCTGTCGAATCTAGTGAGACAGCTCTTACATCTAAATATAAGATTATACCTTGCAGAGGTGGAGTTAGTGCTTTTTCTCTCAATAAAATATGTCATTTGTGATTCATGTAGCAATTGATTCTAGATAATTAAATTTGCTCCTGTTTTAAAAATAAGGGTTTTTTTTTTCTTCATACTTCTGTTTTATTGTGGAAACAGATTTGCAATAGATTTGCACTCACTTAATTGTACTTGGAAATTTGCTTCAAGGTTACTTAATAACAGGTTCCCTTATAGGCTGTAAAATGTGAAAGATGGATCAAATTGCTTTTATCAGGTGTGTAAGAGTTCTTTCAAATCTTTAATGGTAGGTTCTTCCAGTCAGTAGCCCTCCCAATTCAAAACACATGTGAAATGTAAGGTTGCTTCTTTGGCTGTGTTTACTGGGAGATTTTGTATCTGTTTCTGCAATCTTGGTACTCTGGAAGATTATGCAATTTCCACAGCACATTCAAATCTCTTTTGTCACAGAAGCTTGTTTGTTTGCTGCTGTCATCATCACACCTAAAACCTTTCGGATGTGCTCTTAGTGGACACAAATGTCAATGTATGTTGTAGTCCTGCTCACAGCAATCATCTCTTTAACAAGTGTGTAAAGTATATGCACTCACAGAACTAATGGAAGCAGGGAAAAGATGAAACCAAGTGTTCAGTTTTGTGTTCCCTGCAATCACACTTCCTATTCAATATATGCTTAATTGTATTTGTGTGGTTATTCTAATTTATGAGATGGCTGGTTTGAGAAATGAGCTTGGGAAGAGGAACGGGGCAGTTGCTGTAGGAGGAGCATCTCCTTCCTTCCTGGCTAGGTGTGTCTACAGCACCTGATTTTCTCCTCTCCTCTACCTTTCGCATTACTCCTGCTTCTCACCCTTCCCTGCTGCAGAGGAAACAGGATGCTTTTGTTACTTGAGAGCACCTCTGGATCAGGTGGTAGAAGACAGGGAAGTATTAATCAAAGTAGGGAGTTATTCAAAAAACCTCTGCTTCAAGCTTATTCTGGCTGGGTAAGCTGTGCAACTAAACAACTATTTCAAATGATATTCCAGAAGCTGAAGGGAAGTTTTAAAAAATTTGAATTCTCCAAAATATAATTCTTCTCACTTCTCTATCACTTATTTCCATATAACTCAACCCAAAATTTGCAATGTTTTTGAGGAAAGGACTAGACAGTTTTAATTATCAAAACTAATTTTAAAGTGAAGACTTTTGTGCTGGTTTTGTGCTTAAGACTTTTGTGCTGGTTTCAGCTGGGGTAGAATTAATTTTCTTCACTCCAGCTGTATTGTGGATCTGTGCTGAACACAGAGTTGACAATATAGAAATTATTTTGGTTTTGCTGAGCAGGGCTCACACAGAGCCAAGGCTGTTTCTGCTTTTTGTGCTTCCATACTGGTGAGGAAATTGGGGGTGTACGGGAGGTTGGGAGAAGACACAGCTGGGACAGGTGACCCCAACTGACCAAAGGGATATTCCAGACCATGTGACATTGTGCTATGTACAGAGATGGAGGGAAGAAAGAGGAAGGGGAAAAAATAGGCAATAATGCTGTTTGTCTGTCCAAGGAGGTGTTACACACCTCCAGGCCCTGCTTCCCTGGAGATGGCTGAACACTGCTTGCCCATGGGAAGCAGTGAACTAGTTTCTTCTCTTGCTTGGCTTGAGTGCATGGCATTTTCTTCCCCTATTAAACTGTCTATATCTCAACTCATGAGTTTTCTGGCTATTACCCTTTGCTTTCTCTTCCCAGTCTTTCTTGTGGGGGAGTGAGCAAGCAGCTGCCTAGGTCTTGGTGGTTGGCTGGGGTTAGACTAAAACATGTTTTCACATAAAATCCTATCCTACTCAGAAAAGCTTTCTATAGACCTAAACTTCATTCCTTTCAGATGGGTAAAAGATCTATCTGCTGTGGGACAAGAAAACAAAGAAAGCCTAGTAATAAAGGAACAAAGACTGCATGGCTAAAAAGAGCAAGATCTTTTCAGTTAAGGCAGGAGACATGTACCAAAGTTTCTAAAATGTAGCAGATAACAGAACCACAGTAGTTTGGAAGAAAATTGTTATACAAGTATTTGTTCTGGGGAAAAGGGCTGATGAGAATGTGAAGCACTTATGTCATTGACTATCCAGACCCTGTTATTCTAATCTGATAGGGAAAATACTATAAAAGCTACATTCATTTTTAATAAATGTTTTCTGGTTATACCATGACTGGAACCGTGCCTGTTTCATATGCTGCACATGGCACCCTGAGAACAGGGACTTACAGTCTCTGAGGTGATTCTGGATCTGCAGTGTATCCCTACTGTACCAATGGTGGATTTCAAGAATCGCCAAGGATGTACTTTCATTGCTGGCTAAGGAACAGGTTAGCCTTGCAAGCAGTTGGGGAAATTATGCCATGAAATAAATAAATAAATAAATAAATAAATAAATAGATAAATAAATAAATAAGCAATTATGTAAGTAAATTAGAAACCCTCCATTAAGACTGTTTGTGGTATATTACAAAGGAGCAAGGTAATGAAATTCAAGAGAAAAAACTCATACAACTCCTTATATGGGTGAAAACTAACTGTCCTTGGTATCTGCCTGATGGCTCATATGACCTCAGTAACTGGAAGTGAGTGGGGGGCTCCTTAAGATGCATTAATTAGAGAGTTGTGAGGTTAATCCTGGTGAATTTATGGCAATTTTTTATTCTGCACTACAATATTTTCACGATTCAGACGAAGTATTACACCCAGCAGCAAATGTGTTGGCAGATGCTTCTCCTGCGCTAACAGCACCTCTTTCTCATCCTGATTTGGTTGTTTTGCAAATGGTTAAGGAGTTATGAAAGTCTGTGAAAGAAAATGGTCTGCAATCTTCCTATATGATGGGATTTGTAGAAGCTATAACAGAAAGCTGTCATCCTATCTGCTGACTGGAAAACTTTATTTAAATTGATTATGACAGCAGGGCAATATTCGGTGTGGTGGACAGAGTATGAAGAGTCATGTGAAAATCAGGCACGGGCTAACATGAGCACTGGTAATGCTGGAATAACAAAGGATCATTTGACAGAACTCAGAAAACCATAAGAGATCAGTTAAGAATACCCCCAGAAACATATAACCAAGTGAGAGGGCTGGCTATAAAAGCTCTGAAAAAAGTGCCAAATATTAATAAAACTGAACCTGGCTTCTCCACCATAAGACAAGGACCCCAAGAACCTTACGTTACCTATATTGATCGCTTGCAGACAGCTGTGATCAGGCAAATTGTTTTTTACCAGCTGCTGCAGTTTTATTGAAATCCTTAGCCTATGAAAATGCTAATACTGACTGTCATAAGGCACTTGATCAAATAAAAAACAAACTTGCTATTTCCATAACTGGCTTTGTCAAAACCTGTTCACATATTGGTAGGGAACAAGATGAATCAGATTTGCTACTGACTGCCTTATCTCAACAGCTACAAGTGGCTCAGGCAGCAATCAAATGCTTTGACTGTGGAGAGGAAGGTCGTTGAGAAAGCAGTGCTCAAAGAATAAGAAAGGAATAAAAAACTAGTAAGCCATGCCCCAGATGCAAGAAAGTAACAAATGCTGGAGTAACAAATGGAGTAACACTGGAGTAACAAATGCTATTCTAAGTAGGACAAAGATGGCAAATCTCTGCCACAACAGGGAAACTTGAAGGGGAGTGCAAGATGTGATGCCCCACAACAAAACAGGATCCAGCCAGAGAAAGCTCGTACAATTCAGGTTACATCAGGGGAGTCTCAGGCAGTACTGGCTTAGACTCGGTGGTTTCCACCACAACAACAATAAATGACACATTATTCAAATGGGTTCACATTATATCTACAGGCTTAAATGGACCCCTTCCTTTTAAATGCCATGCATTGCTCCTTGGGAATTCATCATCATCTAAAAGTGGACTTTTTATTTTTCCATGAATCATTGACTCTGATTCTAGGAGTGAAATAAAAATCGTGGCTTGGACTCCTAACACACCTGTACTGTTCCAGCAGGATCGTGCATTGCTCAACTGATACCACTCCATGTATTGCCAGACACAAGATCAATATCATCTGTCCATACTGACAGGGACACTGCAGTTTTGGAAGTACAGGCATTCCTAACATTTATTGGTTTAAACTTGTTCAGTGCAACAAATTTTTCTAATTTGTGTTATAGATGGCAAATCTTTTACAGGATTAACAGATACTGGAGCAGACGTAACCATTATCAGTAACCGTGAATGGCCACTCACATGGCCCTTGATGACTTCAGCAGCAATCATTGGAGGTCAGCAAATGCCACAGCAGTCGGCTACAGAACTCACAGTAGAAGGGAAACAAGTACATCTCAAACCGGATGTACTTTCTACTCCACGCACACAGTGGGGAAGAGATCTGTTGTCACACTGGGGACTGGCTTTGATAGCAAATTTTTCAAAGGGTTCACTGATGTGCAGCTGAAACTTAAACTCACATGGAACGCTAATACACCACAGCTGTGTGGGTTCCTCAGTGGCCCCTCAAAAGAGATAGGCTGCAACAAGCACAAAAACTGGTCAAAGAACAATCGGATCTGGAAAATACAGTTCCTTCTACTAGTCCATGGAACACCCTAATATTTGTGATTCCAAAAGAGACTGGCAAATGGAGAGTCTTACAAGATCTGAGACTTACCAATGCAGTAATAGCCCCAGTTACCAATGCAGTAAATAACCCCAAAATGAGTGCTCAGCGATCTCAAATTCCTAATCCAGTAATGATCCCTGAAACTTGGGAATTTTTAACTTTTGACTTAAAAGGTTGTTTTTTCACAATCGCATTACACCCTGATGATGCACTTCATTTTGCTTTTCCATCCTTGAGCATGCAAAGGTACCATTGAGCTGTGTTATCAAAAGGGATGAAAAACAGTCCTACAATATACCAATTTGTGGTAGTAAGTGCTTTACAGCCAGTGTGGCAACAATTTTCAACAGTTCCATTGTATCATTATATGGATGATATACTTCTAGCGGCAGATGACTCTTGTATGGCAAAACTGGTTTGCCTTATTGCATTTTTCTCTTGACAAATTTCGTCTTTGCATTGCAGTAGACAAGGTTCAAACTGTCCCATCTTTGAATGGGACAGTTTGAAAGACCTAGGGTTGCTGTTATTTGAACTGAAAATAATTCCTCAGGTTTTTGTGCTGTGGACCTCTATTAAAGCCCTAAATGATTTGCAGAAGTTATTAGGAGCTATTAATTGGCTCAGACCTACCCTTGGTATCTCCACTGAGGAATCGTCACCCTTATTTAATTTGCTTAAGGGAGTCACAGATTTAACATCTCCTCATTAACTCAATCCAGAAGCCCATGAAGCATTGCAAATTGTAACAGATAAAATTCAGACTTCCTTTGTATCCAGACAACAAGAAGAGTTATCACTGAGACTTTTTGTTATCCTGGCTGAATTTCAACCATATGCATTAATAGTACAGTAGTGTGATAATAAACAACAGTTGTGGATGCTAGAATTTATATTTTTAGCTCACACATTTTCAAAACAGTGATCACATTACTTGACATGATTGCTAGACTTATTTCCACAGGACAAAAATGATGCCAAACCCTAAGTGGGGAAGATCCTTCACACATCCACATTCCTTTGTCGGCAGACTGTTTTCAGGATATGTTTTGAGAATCATTATCTTTACAGGCTGCCCTGACAGATCTTTTGGGAAACAGTGTTAATTCTTTGCCAAAAAGTAAACTTTTGCAATGTTTACAAGAGCTTTCTCTACAGTCACATTTTCTAATAAGATCACAACACTTGCCTGGAGGAAAGACATTCTTCATTGATGGCTCTGGAAAAACTCAAAAAGCAGTTGTTGATTGGAAAAATTATACAAGCAATTGTAAAATCTCTGATTTTTCAGCCAGATCAACTCAACTGGTCGAATTAGCAGCTGCTGTAGAGACCTTTAGATTGTTCAAAAATGAGCCCTGCCACTTAGTATCAAATTCCTTGTGTGTAATTGACATCTTAAGCCTTACTGAATATTCCTTTCTAAAAGAAGTACACAACAAAAAGTTGTTGATATTGTCATCTACTCTGTATGATCATGTTCAATGCTGCTTTCATTGTTTTTAGGTTATGCATCTTAGGTCTCACTCATTTTTGCCTGGACCTCTGGTGGAAGGCACTGCTGTCACGAACACCTTAATGTGATGATGATGGCAAAAGTGCCAAATCAAATTGCACAGGCAAAGTTGTCTCATGAGTTCCATCATCAGAGTGCAAAAGCTTTGAGTAAGCAATTTAATCTTACTTTTTCTCAAGCTAGACAAATAGTCCATTCTTGTCCTGATTGTGCATGCTTAACACCTTTACCTCCTACAGTAGGTACAAATTCAAAAGGATGACATGTCAGTGAAGTTTGGCAGATGGATGTTGCACACATTTCTTCTTTTTGCACCTTAAAATATGTGCATGAGTTGATGCATATTCTAACATTTTTGTTGCCTCTGCTCATAAAGGGAAAAAGGCAAAAAATGTCATTGAGCACATGCTGTGAATTATTACTGCCTTAGGAATTCCTAAGATAGTAAAAACTGATAATTGTTCAGCATGTGCCTCACAATCAATGAAAACCTTTTTTCACTGCTGGGGTATACATCACTTAACTGGTCTACCTCATTCCTCGACAGATCAAGTTGTTGTGGAATGCACACATGCCTTTTAAAGAATATGTATCTTAAACAAAAAAAAAAGGGGAATCCCAGGTGTAACACCTCAGAAACAGCAGCAATAGACTTTATTGTTAGCCCAGGGACACAGATGTGAAGACTTCAGATGAAATGTGCTGTATGAACCTGAGTGAGCACTCTGATTCCATTCACAAAAGCAACCAGGAGTAGAAGGATCTCTCTGGACAACTGCAGCAAAACCAGGCATGGGATCCTTTCGTCCCATTCTCCTGGTTGAGAAGTTTAAGTTTTGGACCTTGGGTTAAACTTGTAGTTGACTAAGCTATAATAGGACTTCTAGTGCTTTTGATGTTTATGTTATGTTTGCTATATATCTTGTATTCAATATCCTATCAATCAAAACATAGAGCAGGTGATGCTTCTGCAGACACACGCTGTACTCACTTTAAAATGCTTAGTAAATAAAAAAGGAGGAGGAGATATGGGGCAAGAAAACAAAGAACGCTTAGTAATTAAAGAACAAAGATCGCTTGGTTAAAAAGAACAAGAAGTCTTCTGTTAAGAGAGAAGAGATATAGCAAAGTTTCTAAAATGTAACAGATAACAGAACCACAGTAGTTTGCAAGAAAAATTGTTACACAAGTATTTGCTCTAGGGACAAAAGCTGATGTGAATGTTAAGCACTTATGATATTGGCTATACAGGCACATGTTATTCTAATCTGATAGTGAAAATTTTACAAAACCTACATGCATTTTTAATAAATGTTTACCAGTTACACCACACCTGGGAACCGTGCCTCTTTCATATACACTCTACAACTAAATATAGGAGATTAATAGATCTTTATTAACAAAGTGACATTTATAAACACATATAGCACTGTAGACTGCTTTAAAAAGATTGGATAACCAGATCATTTCTCAACAGAAAAACTACTTTAAAAATTATCATTCTCTAGATCTTCTTTATTCTCTCTATTTCTATATATTCAGACTATATTCTACATTAGCGTAGTCTGATGCAAACATGGGAAATATATGGACAGTGTGGTTTCTTCACCTTGACTTCTATTTTAGATTCTTTATCTTGTCAGAAAATCAAAACCGAGTTCAAAATGAAAAATATCTTCTTGCTTCAATCATGAATTCTCTGCTCTTAAAGTTGCAAAATATGATCGGAGAGTTCTTTTTCAGAATAATTTTACTAATATTGAAAATTTATCAGTGTTCAAGCTGGTCTGAATAGAACTAGTTTTCCTGTCTCAGAGTAGCCTATCCTCTGGAGAAGAAAGCCCCTCCTAGTAGGAATCAATTTTCCCCTTTTTTATCGTTACTGCCAAATGATCAAGGCACAATAGGTAAGAGATCTTCCTGCATTGTCTCAGCAAAGAGCAGCACAAGTGTTGAGAGCAACGAATCATTGAATTGTTACACACTACTGGGCAATTAAAATTCTATTCAAGGACAGACTTCCAGTATTCAGCAAGCCCTGTTCTCTGAAGGGTGGAGAAGCAGCTTCTGCCTGCACCTCCATGTACTTCATTTCGAGGCACTTGATTCCCACTCTGCAGTTTGAGGACATGGGTTGCAGGGTTTAGCAATTCAGTGTGCAGATCTGACTAGCTGAAGTATGAACAGAGGACAGGGGCACAATCACAAACCCAACACTTAACCAACAATTCTATTCAGAACTCCAGATGGGGTAGGAGCATAAACACTTTCTTTTAAATACCATCAGCCTTGTGTTTGCCTTTTATATATTAGGTACATATATCTAGATGTTCTTCACATAAAAGTGATTTTCTTTTCTGCCAGCCAGAATGGACTCTATCTCAGAGAGTAGGTCCTAAAAATCAAGATACATTGTAGCTGAGGGAAGAAACAGCCAATCTCCTCCCCTAACCATGGTCTACCTATGAGATGATTCATTGAGTCACACAGCATGAAAGTACACCAGACACATGGGTCCAGCTTCAGTCACTCTTATCAGAATAGAACAGGAATATGCTCCCTACGAGGTGCAGAGAAGCTCTTTAACAGGCATCTTTCCAAGACCAGTGTGCATAAACTCACCAAACCCCAGCAACTTCTAGTGCTTGGCCCCTTTGGAGGAGACATAGAAGTGAGAGCTGACCATTTCCAGACTTTCTCATCATCAGACCACAACACTTTGAATCTCAGCTCCTAGGGCTACTTTCAGAATTGCCCTGAAGTCTTGAGGCTTGGATAGTATTTGCTAGAAATTTCTGACAATCTCTCAGAGTTTAATCTGACATTCAAGAATTGCTTGTACTTTAAAACACGACAACCTGTAGTCAGCCTTGCATGTTAAATTCAGTATTTCATCTCTCCTGTTTGATATGTAGGAAAAGGACAATTCACTACAAGCTAATGCCATCATATTCATCTGCCATTCAGCTAATATACATTTGTCAGTTTGGGTGAGTTTTTGCCCTGCTGCCCTTCCCATGCGTATGCTGCATGACTGACAGTTCTATCATTCCAAAAGGTGAAGCTGCTCTGTGTCTTCTAGTTTAAAATTATTTTAAGTCTCTGTATGTGCTCTTTACTAACTCTGAAAAGCCACTTTAGCTTTGGCAATTTCTTTTTCAACTTCAGAAAGATTTTTATGAACTGTGCTTATGAGCATGTTTTGCATAACAGAAAAAGGAAAAATACTTTCTATTTGACATAAATATCCACAATTTTATTTACAATGTGAAATATGACATTAATGAAAAAAACTCCACATGATAGAAAGTTCATCTATGTTTATTCACAAAAACAAATCAATAAAGCCCATCTCTGCTTTCTGAAACAATCAGCTGTTAATCAGTGCTTTCATTTCATGCCCTTTTCATGTTGCCTTCTGTGCATGAGGGGATTAGAAAAGAAGGTTTTGCATATCTCCTTATGAGACTGTTAAATTTAATGTTAAACAAGAAAAATCACAGAATACATTCATGCCTTTGAGGTCAGGCAGCTAAGACTTGAAAGTGAACACTGTCCTTTCTTCTCTTTTACTGATGAATAGCTATCTGTTAAATGCAGAAAAATACCAGAAGGGTGGCACAAGAATGTCTCTGCTCAGACCACTTTCTGCAGGCCTGTGGGGCTGGATCTTCCCAGCAAATGCAGAAGAATCAAAGTTTGCAAGGTGGCTTAATCCAGCAGTAGGATTACCAAATAAGGGAGAGAATAATAATGGCACCAACCATGAAATTACGTGTTAATCTATTTTTCTTTTATTTGCAATCACTAAACCACTTTCAGTTTCTAATTTCATCAGGGATAAAAAAGAATCCCTAAACCTAATTTTATGTGAACCCAATTTCCCTAATTACTCTATGGGAAGTTAACTATTCACAGTTTTACTCCTTGTAGTGTTGTCCAACCGTTTTGAGTATAGTGCTTTCGTTTCTACAGACAAGTATTTGCACAGATCAAATGTATATGCCAGCTAATGTTTGCTCTTGTCTTTCTATAAAAGTATGTCTTTACATGTGTAAACATACATTTGTAGACATAGTCCAAAGGCTTGCTTTTGAAAACTGTCCTAGAAGACAGTGGCAGATGTAATTGCAGATTTTAGGTGAGGATGATAAATCTACAGCACACGAAATACAGAAAGCATTGATGAAAAGACGTACAATAGGTGTCATTTTCTAATGGAATGTAGTGATTTACATTTGCAGAAAGGTATCTGCTGTATGGTAAGCACAAACTCTGTCAATGTATTTATATCTGTATGCGCACTCATGTAGTATCAGGGCTGCAAGCAGGATGGCAAGTTGGGTGCTCAAACACTGGAAGTGATTGCACAAAGTGATCCCCCACACTGGAGGGAAGAGTGTAATTTCTGTTTATTATGATGCAAAGTGTGAGCTTGCATGAAAATGCCCCCTAATATGGTCATAAAATATTTCTTTGTAAGCAGCTGAAAACCCATTTGAGTGGATGGGTATTGCTTACTGGTTCTGATGTGTAATATGAAAGTAACTCCTGGCAGCAGAGCTAGAAATGAAAACAAGACAGCAGTCATTGTGAAGGAATACTGGAACTATAGAGATGGACTATGTGAGGTGGAAAGAATGGTAATGAGGGATGAAAAAAACCCTGCAATTCCAAAATAGATGTGACAGCAGATGTTAAAAAAAAAAATAAACCTGAGGCACAGGGATTGAAAAGTGTAGTTAAAAGAAGGAGAGGTATTTTGACCAGAAAAAAATCATCTAAATTAGAGTGTCACCATCACTGAATTTCTTGAAATGCAAGAATGTCAGTAATTAAATGCCAGTGATAAATTCTGGGAACAGATTTTATCTATATAGAATACAAATATCATTTAGCCTAATTCCTGAACAGTGAAAACTGGCATATTGGTGTCAAGTATTTGTTCTTTTAAGAACAGTCCTACTAATGAAAAGACTTTGTAATTTTTACAAGCTTGGCCTAGGTCCTCAGCAGACGCTGGCGATGGCTGACATGTCCTCCTCCCAGCTACAGAAAGCAGATAAGGCCTGTGAGCACCAGGACTGCCCCTCTTTCTAATCTGTGAGAAGAAGGCAGTGCCCAGACCCAAGTTTAGAAGAGTATCCTATCCCTGATGGATCTAACCAGAAATTTGGCACATGAGCAGTGCTCAGGACTTGGGAGTAGTTATGGACAATCTATTTCCCTTGCTAGGGGTTGTGCTCTCTCTGGCTTTAACTGGTGTGGGTGACAGAAACCTGGTGGCTGTTGGGGCTGAATCAGTCCATGTGGATCAAGGAAGCAGCTCTGCTGATGACAGGAGCCCCTTTCCAATGTATCTGCAGCATGCAGCAGGTGGTCAGGGTGCGCAGACCTGCCTGGTCTCAGCTGTGCTCTGTTTTGTTAGTGAAGGCTATGAAATAATAGGCTGGATCCCTCTTCTTTATTTGAAACACTAAAAAAAATATAAATTGATACCCCATCCACTTTCTAAGCTCTCTGAGTTTAGAGATTAGGCTTACCAAGACAGTAATTCGAAAAGGTTCGCATTTTAGTCCATATAAGTCCATTATAAATTTTGAATAATCCTGTTTCTAATATTTCATTTACTTGCTCTAGTTTTTCTAGCAAGAGGAAGAAGACACAGTTCACATCCCTTTTGTTCTTGTTTCATCTTATTTTTAGATAATTTTATTTTTTAAAAGTCTATTCGGATAACATTTTGCTTTGCAAGAGAATGCCACTCAAAAAAGTTAAGAAGTCCATGTAGCTTTTTCTTTCATGAGTATTTTTTATGCCTGGCCAATGGAAATTATCTGTTTCTTAGCCACCTTTAGAACTGAAGCACCCTTCTTGAACAGGGATGACCAGCACAGCATTTCAGGGCAGAAGACTTACTACAGTGTCTTCAAAGTTATCAAGGAATTACCGTTATTCTTCATCCTATTACTTCACTGAACTATGTGCACTGATGTGTAATGTTCCTGGCTCAGGTGATTTTGTAAAAGAACATTAAAAATCCTTAATTTATTGCTACATTAAAGCATTAGCTTCTTAAGTTTCCTAGTTTTATGTAATTTGTGGAAACCAAGCTTATCTCCTAAGTCCAAGCGAAGAACAGAGAAATAGTAATTATCAGCTCACTCTTAACATCCTATATCCTGTTAAGGCATGAGCAAAGATTAACCCAGTTTACTTTTCAGAACACTTATGAACATTCAAGTTTTTCTAAATGTGCTTGTCACAGAACAGTGCACTCCAGAGGGCAAATTTGATTCTGTTATACCTGTGAACAATATGACTCAGGCGCTCTGCGAGTTATGTCACTCTTGGAGGTTGTGTGACAGAACTTTTGGAACTTCTTGACTGATATATTTTGCCAAAATGACAATTATATAGGTGTTTAAGAATTCTGAAAACTAAGCCAATTACTATTGTGCTAATAGATCTGGTACTCTTTATTATTTCTAGTAGGCAAAGACAAGACAAAGGAAAGTATCCCAGGCCTGAAGAAAAGAGTATCACAGTGCCAATGCAATTTCAGGGTATTGCTCTGTATGTCAATACTTTTTAAAAATGCCATCAATAAGATACATTAAAAGTATCCAGATTACTGGAATAATACTAATTCAATAAGAAAGAAAATATGTGAAAACAGTCATTTAATAATGAAATTAGATGCCCTGGAAAATGGAAAGCATGTTCTCAGTAACAATATGACAGTGGACACAAATAAGACATGTTAGATGAGAAGAACTTTCAAGGAGAAATTTGAAGAACTGTACAGAGTATTACTGAGTTTGTTCAGCTGCTATAGTAGTCTTGTATTTCTGTGTAAAGAGATTGCATAAATATATTTATTGCATGTGAATGTTTATGAATGAAACAGGCAAGGAGATTCATAGCATAAGAGTATGTCTGCTTCTTACAGACAGCAAATCCTCAGCTGAGGTTTGTATAACTGCCTGACACAACTTAGCCTTCTAGGAATCCCTGGGAATAGAATCACTTGATAACAATTTTGTATAATTCTAGAAATTTCCTATGCTAAACTCATCCTTTTACATCTATTTCCCTAAAGAGAATCCTGCTTATTTTGACTAACTGAAAGAATATGATAGAATGAAACAAAATCACTGATGAATTTTCAAAGATGAAAACCAGCAACAGACATTTAACTCTAAATAAGCATATGTTGCTAATAATGCATAAATGTGAATTAACTGCTTGCACTTTTCCCCCATAGCTCCTGCATGTAGAATAATATTTATTGCAGCACCTTTTGAAGTCAATCACATATGTAAAGATACAAGTTTTATAATAATATTCTTCTTTGGCAAGGAGAATATCAGCTTTTTTTTGTGACTTAATAAAAAATCCTTTTGTATTGTCTTAATTTCTTCTGAATCCCTACATGCCCTGAATATCTCAAGAGTGAAGTTTGTAAGGCGTGATCTTTTTTGGCCATCAAATCATTCATCTCTACTTAGTTTTTTCCAATGACTCAATGGAACACTAATATATGACCAAACTGGGATAAAGATGTAATAATAATCCAGAAACTTGAGAAATTATAAAGGATCTGTGAAGTACACAATACCACTGGCAAAAGAAGCAATTATTAGTAGAGAATCCAAATTAAGATTAGTTTACCTTCTCATCTTTGTAACTGTATTTCTTTAATTTTAGAATTTAATATGAAAAGGTAGGCAAGGCTCACTTAAGGTAGGCAAGTATTAAATATCCTAGAAGACCTTTCTCATTTGAAGGTTTGCCTCTTTTGAATAGTAGCTTACAGACTGTAAGTTTCTGCTTCCAGAAAATTTCATAGTAGATTGATTTCTTAATCATGGTTTACACTGTCTCTCATGTGAGTCTATCTTTACAATTAATTTCATAAAATTATAAACTAGGACATAAATGACTACTGAATTCTGACCTTGATCCAAAGAATATCAAATTTCCTCTGTGACATGACCTAGAGGCTCAAAAGTTCTCTGCCACATCAGCAATATTTGTAAAAGCTGTATTTCTCAGCACTACACCTGTTGTGGGGTATCTAGCTACAAATATGATAGAGAACCTTTACCTGCTGATTACAGCTTGAAACTTTACCTAATACACAGGAAGAGTTAATCATCTAACCGTGAAATTAAGAAGCAACACCTGGACCTGATCTGGCCAGCAGGCAACTGCCATGTGAGGGATGATGACACTTCAGGGAAGTAAGTTACCACCATGCAGTACCCGAGATAGATCCCACATCCAAACTGCTTCCAGGGGCACAGGATTCATCACTGCTCCGTGAAAAACTGGAGAGGAGACGGAAAAAGGACAAACAGGGTGCAGCAGTGCCTGTGCAATATTTCACCTGCTCAGTACATGCCCAGATTGCAGAAAAAAGAGGGTCAATATCTTCTTCTGCTTGATGAGTTTCAATGTGCATCTCCTAGCTCTATGCTTTAGCCACTAACCTTAAGAGTTTTCTGAAATAAAATTCTTAATGGAATGAACTTTAAACACTCATTAGCACAAGGACTGCAATCCAGGTTTCCAAGTCCCAAATGACTTCCTCAGCCATTAGTCTGAAGAGCTTTGCAGTGGCTATTTAATGATTCAATTCAACAGCTAGAGTAATTGGAAAAACCTTATCCTGTATTCTGGCAATTAGAGATCCTGCTCAGCAGGATTAAAAATTTTATCACACAGATTTACAACCTGGTCTCTCACATGCTGAGGACACTTCTAGCTTCTAAGATTATTAAATAAGTGAATTTGTGGGAACAGGTAGAAACACCTCTGTTTTGAAAAGAGCAGTGAGGGAAGGAGAGAAATTACATAGCAAGTTGCAAAAATGTCCAGTGAAGTTGGCCATGATGGTGAGACAGAGGTAGAAAAAAACCTTAAGATCAGCTACAGACATAAACTGGGTGCTTAGCTGATCATTTCATGTAGGATTTCAGCCCTGGGCATTCCCAAAAAACAAATGACTTGAGAGTTTGTCTAATAGAAGGAAAAGCATTTGTATAATCAAGTAGCAGATGCAATGAAAACTTCAAAGCCTTGAGTCCTACCTTACATCTTTCACCAAATACCCCTTCAAGAAGAGGAGATGGACAGTTTGAACATCCTTCTGTATTGTTTTAGCAGTAAAAGAGGATATAGTAAAAACAACTAAAGGAGGAACTATCAGCCAGTATTTATAAATGCATTTCAAGATGAAGTAGCTGACTTGCTAATAGAACATGTAACCTGTCAAACCAGACAGCTGGCACATGGCTAACACAATGTGAAGGGTCCTAGGAAAAGAAGTCACACTAAAGACCAGTAAACCTGATGTCAGGTTTAAAATGAGTAAAAAAATGACTCTGCAAAAATGAGTAAGAACGATATTAAAAGATAGCAGTAATGCATGCTTGGATTGATAAGGGTTTGGGAAAAAATCAAATCTTTTTTTCTTTGCCTTCAGCAGAGGTTTTCTCTAAAAATTCAATGGATTTCCTTGATGAAGCCAACACAATGGTGTTAGCAGGAAAGAACCATTTAATACACTTGGATTTTCAAAAGGCACTGTAGAGAACCCTGAAATAAAGTTTTATAAAGTAAATAATCATTACCACTATTCCCCAATTATAATTTTTTTTCTTAAATGTTAAAATAGACTTTGATATAGCAAGAGCACAACAATAAAATTTATTAAACCATTTAGTGAAGCAAAATGGCTAGTCATTGCACCACAGGATTTCAAACCCATTGATTTTAACAGTTGGGAGTTTTTTTCACATCTGTATCTACACTTTCAGATTTTATCTGTAAGTTCTAAGAGGATGCATAACACCCCTGACAGTCTAACTGCTGTTCCATCAAGGTCCTCCTGTAAATAAATAAAAAGAAGGAAAATGGCAGCTCAATATGAACAAAATTTGCAGTAAAATATAGAATATCTTTATTTTGCCTGTTCTGAGGGTGTGAATCATGTGGTAGGAATACCCCTGCAAAGATGGCTCAGTGACTAGTCAGCAGGCAAAGAGGGAGATTCCTCCAGGTAACTTAATACTGAAAAAGGTGGTTTTTTTTTTTCTCGGGTTTTAAAGGCAGACTTTTCACATGACTGAGTTAGCTGGATAATGGAGCAATTTGATTTTAAAGTGAAGCATAGATTTTTGTCAAAAGCAAAAGTTTTAGCAGGGATGATACACAAGGTTTTCTCCTCCTCTTTAGTACAGTGCAGTTTTAATTCCTTTTCCTGCCATCCTGCACACCTATAATAGTTGATTGAGTTTTAAACCTAATTATATGCAATTGTAGACTGATTTAATTTAAAAACACCAAGGCCCTGTCAGTGGGAGGGAATCGGGTCCTTGAATCCCATTTTAACTGTTAGCTGGTCAATAGTTTTCATGCAACATTTTTCTCACCTTTCCAAAAGGAATCTTGTGCCTAATATTTGTTGTTCATGGGGAGGAAAAAAAGTTTCAAATTTCATTAATTACTATTCCATTGCACTCTATCTGTCCTTGTCAGTGAAGTAAATTTAGGAAGAAGTTCTAGCTGACAATGTTGATTTCAGTTATATGAAGGGGAAAGATATAGACAGATTATTGAAAGAAAAAGAACAGTGTTGAGAAATGTTAATCTTACAATAAGAGAAACAACTCTGTAGAGAAGTTATTCAGTTAATGAAAGAAATCAAATCCTCTTTGTATATTAATTTCTCTTTTGAATTCTCTGTCTTTCATCTAACAGGAGTAGCATTAACAATCTGCATAAAAATAATTATGTTTATCTCATAGTCTTAAAAATGTAGGAAAAGTAAAGGAGAACTTGTTGGAACTTAACTTCAACATTTGCAGCCTGGCTATATATAGCCTGTCTATAAATATATAGGACATTGTTTTGTACTCTCTTTGTTTTATTGTACTTCCTCACACGGCCAAGCCAAAGAGAAAAAAAAAAAAAAAAAAACCACCCCAAACTATTTATATATAGTTACAGCTTTTGTAGCATGCAGTATTGTGAAAAAGTTCTACTTCAGAACTGCTTCCTTCAATATTGATACTTTACAGATGAGTTACAAAGGCTTTGATTTAATTTGGGGAAAAGGAGTTGAAAAATGCTGAGGCACCAGAGAAATTGGGATCCGGATAACAGAGTTTGGTGTGGGGGGTTTAATCCCATCATATGTATATGCACACCTGATGTTCATTTGCTTAATTCATCAGTATGCTTCCTCATAAGTGCCTTTACAAAGAACCTAACTTTTTTATATCTACTGAAGCAACTTTTTTTCTTTTTTTTCAGAAATGGGTTTAAAATTCGGGTCTATTAATTCTTGAGAGGTAGACTTGCCACTTTAGATGAAGTCTTGCTCTTCAGAAGTTGCTGAAAATCCAGTCTCAAGTATCATGCCTTGAAAATATATTAAATCACTAAAGTAGTTATTCCAAAGTCATTGCAGGCCTGTGAAGGACTTTGACTTTTACCCATGCTATGTAACTACTGCTGATGCAAGGAGAAGTACCCATCCCTGTGTAAAATCCCCATCAGAATTGTGTTTGAGCCTACTTTTTAGTTCTCTGTTTTCTGAAGTACTTAAGACAAATTCCTCATCTGAAAAGCAAATATTCAGTAGGATCAAGTGCCATAAGAGTAAGTAAAAGAATATTTATTTCAATAGATGTTGAATCAAACCTCTATATAGAGTGGTATCAACTACTCTACTCTCTCTGTCACATTTAGCATGCAGCACCATGAAGCCACTCTCATGTCACAATTCTGAGCATTGCAAAAACATTGCTCACATGTAGGGGAATCAGCCTTAAGCTCTTAGACTTCCTGTGCAAATATTCTTTCCCAAACAGGAACCACAAGAGCTAGCTCATAGGTGAAAGTGTAGAAATTATACAATCTATGTGTCCTGTTCCCCAGGTTACCAAGCAGAGTGAATATCTCTCTCAGAGATATTGAAAGAGATATTGAGAGCCTGAAAGCTCTCCTATGCTATGTCAGCATAGAAGAGAGCAAGAAACTGAAACAGCACCTCACCTCTAGCATCATAGACTTGGATTTAGAAAATCATCTCCTATGTTTTATAAACCCTCCAAGAATAATATTTTTTGTCTGTATCTCTCTCCTGCCAAAGCATTGAATAAAGTCTTCAAGAGAGAAAAGGGTAAAAAAGAGCATGACTATACAGCCTATTCAATATTCAGTGGGGCACAGATTCCTGCTTCCAAGACACTGATATTTGTTCTGTACCAGATCAGAGCATCACTTCTACCTCCTCTTCCAGCTGTGCTTGGAAGACAGCAATATCTGTGGTTATTACATTTAATGAAAAATGCAGTCCTCTAGATTTTGCTCCATGTGTGCAGGATGAAAGCCTACCAGACCACTGCCTCAAAGAGATTGATGCAATTAGATGTAACATATGATTTCTGGGTTGAACTGAGATTATGTGTTAACTGTACAACGAAGATAAGACAGTATTTTCTGGTTCAGGAAACCTTTAGACGAAGAAGCTAAAGTAATTGTGGATTAGGTCCAGTGGATTAGCATTGAGCAGACCCTGGAAGGCCTCCCAGATGAAAGCGAATGTTTGCGAATACTTACCGTATTTTCCTGATTGCTATCAGGTGGACAAGGAGAAGAGAGAATGTAAAAATCTCTCTTGTCTTGTGTCTCTGTGTATCCTACATATCAACACCGCAGCAAAGCACAGCTGCAATCTTCAGCTCCTTTGTGTTGCCATTCTTTGGCATGCCCACGCTATTCCAGTGATTCAGAGTCTGCCTACATTTCCCATGTGATTGGTCCCTCATATGAAAGAAAACAAAATATCCACGGTTCATTTGAGGTCTCTTATGTGTAATTCATTAACAAAAGCTTTAGGGTTTTGTAAAATGTGTTTATTGGACTCAGGCAAGATGGCTGACAGCAAAAATGATTCTGCCGTTTTTCATGTAATATTCCCTGGGTTGAATTTTAATTATTTATATGTATTTGGCTGTATTCATCCTTTAACTGCTTTTTTTTTTTCTCACAAAGTTGAGTATCTCTAAGTGAGATAGATACAAATTGGGTAAGTGAAACTGTTGAGAACACATCACTATGACCTAGGAAGTATAAATTTTTTGTCCATTCTGTTCAGGAATGTCCCATAGTCTTGTTTCTTGTACTTATGGTCTCAAATTTAGTGGCAGAAAAAAGCAAGCCCAAGGCTGTCTGACCCAATTAGTGCTAAAATGCCCAGAGTCTCATTGCTCTGCAAGTCTTCTGTCTCAGTCAAACATTGTCTTCCAGTCTCAATAGTTAGGCCACAATTTGTAAAGAAAACAAAATTCGCTGAACTCACAAGTTGAGAATTTGGGAAGGGGTGGGGGAAGATGTGGCGTGTTGCTTTTTTTTTTTTTGTTTTTTTTTTTTTTTTAATAGCCAGTTACAGCAAAAGCATTTAAAATGTTCAGTAAATAAATAATACCATCTTGAATGTCCATATTAGCAAGTTATTGAAATTGACTATACCTATACACTGTATTATCAGCTTAGAAACTCCATTTTTCATTTTGGTAAAATAATTGAACTTTTATCATCGCCAGATTGATAAAGTATGTTTCCTGCTTTCTCTTCTGTAGAGGCTTGGTGTCTTCTGATGTTTAGTCACAGGTGTGCCACAAGTACGGAGAGATACAAATAATTATGATATCTCAGCACTTTTCTCTGTGACAAATCTCTTGGAGAAACTCTGACTTCAGCACACACCCAGAACACAAGATGTGTGCTAACAACAGACCACACCTGGTCTAACCACAGACCCTCACGTGGTATTTCAACAGAAATAGCCCTTTCTCCTCAGCCATGTTGCCCCTCAATTCATAGAAATGGAAGTGTTTTTACATCAGGATGTAAGGATGTTGTAATTTCCATTTTTCCTTTAGCTGCATTAGCACAGCCAGATGCCTTTGTGAGCCAGTTCTAGCTTCCATTTCAATAACATTATTTTTTTGCTGCCTGAAAGCTACAAAAGCAGCGCAGTTACATTGTTCATGTCGGGATTGGGCTGGCTTCTCCCTAGTGCAGCACGCAGCCTCAGCACATGGGAAAGCAGAGCTTGGCTGCACAGGAGTGTGAGTGTGAGTAGCCCACCCTCGCTTCTTCGTCTACAGTAAGAGCACTAGAACAACAAAGTTGTTGGAGGTCAGGAAGACACTTTTCAGCCTGAAAAGATCCTGTGGTTTTTTTTGATCACCATTAGTGCATATGTTAGCAAGGATGTTATGGTTCAAATCCTGCCTGTCATGCCTATGTGATTAATCACAGTATGAGCTAAACCTTGAGATGGGCTGAGCACTTGACAGTATGATTAATTACATCTTGTTAAAATCAGTGTTTACAGTATTCATTGATTTAAATGATGGAGTCCAGTAACTTTAATGAATAAAGCAGGATTTGACCTTAGATATTTGCTCCTAAAAATAAAATCAAATGTAAAGAGATTAAACTAAGTATCATCTAAGCTGTAGAGCCCAAGACAGACAAATATTTAAAGGTATGAATTGCAATTGTGTTCTGCCATTTCCCTAAACCATCATGGTGTGATAAAAATGAAATATTTTTGCCTCTGAGTTAATCCCTCTAAAGTCAAAAGTAAACTAAACCAGTTGGGAATTTAATTTGATAACATAGTGAAAATAATAAGTATTTCTGTAAACAGACAAGCACAGGGCTCAGCCACCATCATTCCAACATTATCAGGCTGTTTCTGATGAGAAGCAAAAAGTCAGAAATTCCTCATACAGCAAACTCCCTTCTGCAAGCAGATAGAGCCATGCCAAGCTTTCATAACATCAGATCTGTGGTGCATTTTTTACAATTAAAGACTTCATGTTTTGAGCCATAGCATTCTGTTTTCTCTGATATCTGTTGCTTCTGCATGTACATTGCATGGATCTCAGATTTCATTATTTATTATT
>CM019236.1:51748128-51819710 GCA_009741485.1 Malurus cyaneus samueli | reverse complement strand
AAAAGAAAAGAGCAAAAAGCAATATCCTCAGACTTGCATTATAGTCTAGAATGGATGCCATTAGCCCTGGATCGATTTTGTATTCACAAAACTGTAAGCTGTTGAGTCTACTACGATGCATTTACTAAGATTTCAGCATCTTCTATGAAATTGCCTAATTTAATACAAGTGACAGAAAAATGTTCTAATTTCACACAAGATTCCTGAAGACGGTTATTCAGTTTAAGAATTTCCCAGTGGCTGCCAAATATTTTAGAAACCAAGTGAAGCCCTGGGACATTTTGTCTATAGTCACAGGTGTAGTTTTATTCAGATAGAGCAGTCTTTTCAGAGGCAATAACTCACAGCTGATTCTAGCCCTCACAATGACTTTGTACTCAGTGAACAAAAGGTGCGTGGCATTCCCTAATACCCTTCTTAGGGAAGCATTATATTAATGAAACTTAGCAAAAGACTGGAAAAAGGTCTGTGTCTCTAGCTCAAGTGAAAATATTTCAGTGAGTAGGTGTTTCTGTTAGCTGGATGGAAGCATTTTAAAATATATTAAGATTTGATGAAGGCCATAAGTAGGAACAGATTCAGGCCCAGGTCTAACCCAGAATAATTTTATTGGTACAATATCTTTTGCTGCTCCTGCAAGTTACAATCCTTGTGATCACAGGTCAAACTAGAAGCATAGTTGCCTATATATGTCAATAGTAGCAAGAAAGGCATCACTCACCTCTGTAGTAAACTGTGTTATATCGTCCCAGCAGTTAAACAAGCCTGTCTGCATAAGGATGGTATATTTGAAAAGTCAAATATATTTATTGAAAAATGAATAAGATCGTGTTCTCCCTTACATCATAGAAGAAACACTTTCATTTAGCTACAAGAAGAACTTTACGCATTTCTATAGCTGTGAAGAGTGTGGAAAAGAAGAAAAAAAGAAGAAAAGACCAGAAATATGCAGCTTTTAATAAAAAATCAGTGTAAAATTATTCACAGTGAGTTCACTTATTTGCCAGTACTTTTGTTGTTAATCAGGAGTATTCAAATGCTCACATCTGTTGCCCAAATATTGCAGGTGCATGTGTTTACATGCACAGAAAAAGGAACGAGAGCTTACGCATTTCTTCACAAATCAAATCTCCACCTGTTTTAGTACTGCTGACAGCCTTTCTCTTAAGACCAATCATTAAGGTAGGTTAGACAAAATTAAGAGACCATTTGGACAATAAAGAGACATCGCAAACATCGCAAAACATAAAAAAACAACTCCTTAATATAGATCCAGAATACCCACTAAGCCAAAACAAAATGGTTTACTATGCCATTTGTTAGTTATAGCAGGAAATAATATATTCTACAATTCACATTTACTGAGCTATAAGAATTGCCATTCTGCCTCCATAAGAAAGAGACAAATTATGTTTCTCACTGAAAGAAGAAACCAGGGATGACAAGTACATGGTTTAGAGAATACTCAGCTTTCAGAAGTGGCTGAAGACCCAGATCTAAATTTCTTCCTCTGTCTATCTTGTGTGCAATCCAGTGTTTCTGCTTAAGCCTCCTGGGAGTTTTAAGATAACTGTCATGTAGTTTCTGTGTGCCCTTGTTTAGTGTGTTTGTGAAGTGGAAAACATGGAAATAAAGTGTCAAACTTCACTACCTGTACTATCTATGCAAGAGCTAGATTAAAACAAAAAAAAAAGCATTTTATATATAACACTAACTTGGAAAAATTAGGTTTGGTAAAGACAAAAGTCCAGCTTCTAAGCTGTGCATTAAACAGTATTGAGCCTTTGCACTGCCAGGGTAGCAATGACAACCAGGCTGGGTGGCTACAAACCAGTACTGAAGCTGGAAACAGCTCTGACATAAGCAAAAAGTGATCACATGCGGTTAAAATGGAAAACAAAACCTGTTTATCCCCTCAAAAAGAAAAGCAATTACTACATTTCTTTTCAATGTGTCTTGAAGCATTTTTGTTTAAAGCACAGTTCACAATTGTCCCTTTCCACCCATGGTTCCTTCTGAAACAGAGGGTGCAGAGTTATGTTACAGCACAGCAGAGTAAAGTCACAACAGAGCTCTACAAACAGTTGGACACAATCCTGGGCCTGAGGCATGGATATGCCAGTGGCTCCTGCAGCTCCATGGGCTCTGCTTCAAACTGCTGAGGTTTCTAAACTTCAGTATCTAAGTGCTTGAATCTTCTTGGTGGCAAATAGGAAATGACAGCGGAGCAGAGAGGAGTCCGGTGCAAACTGACAAGTTATTTATATTGGTGAAACACAAAATACGTATTTACCAGGAAGATATGCGAGCAGAGACTCCACTAAGATTTAACTGTGGGCTCAATCCTTAATTAAAGATGAGCTATATACCTGAATAACATCTCTCCATTCCTCAAAATGTATTTTTCCCTAATAACCCAGTATATCGTTGTTCCAGCACTTTCTTGGAGCCCATATAATTGAGTTTTATGTGATAAGTCTCTGGAGGCTGAATTTATCAGGCTTATATAAAACTAGCAGAGTGCCAAAGAACAATCTAGCCAGCAGTGTCTTTCTATCACAGAAAATTGGGATGAAATAGACCTCAAGATATCATATACTCAATTCTCCTAGGCAATTCCCTTCTGGCATTCCTGACACCAGTTTCTCTAACCTAAAAGCTACAAGTAGAGGGAAAATACATTGCCCTCTAAGGCAATCTTCTCAAGGGCAAAAAAATCTTCAAAGTTTTGTAGATAGGTGAGAGTAGATGCATTATCTCTTACTTTAAGGAGGTTTTGGCTCTCTCTCATGACCTTTCCATAAATGTACTGCAGAAATACAGTTCAGATGGGAGCTATTGTGAACCAAATATAGAACTGATTAAAAAATCATAGTCAGAGTGGTCCTTAATGCTTCACCATCAAACTATAAAAATATATCAAATGGGTCTTTACATTAATGATTCCAAACCCCCCAGTAGACCATGTACTTACTGTGTTTGTGTGTGCGTGAAGTGGAAAAAATTGCACCTACTTCGGCAGAAAGAAAGCATGTAAAATTATCTTGACAAGTCAAGGAAACAATCTGTGCACAATGCTGTATTTCTGTGGGAACAATGAACTACTGAAGTTCAACTGGAAGAACATCTGTCCAGCAAGTTTGCAGGAAAGGAACTGGGAATATAATGACTCATAGATCAAAGAAGCTTTAACAACTCATGCTTTTCTAACACGGCATCATCTGAGCTATGAACAGGACTATGAGCTATCAAACTGACCCATATGAGTAAAAACCTTACTCATGGGAGTACTCTGCTCTAGGCACCATGGTTTAGAAACTGCTATGGTGGGGAAAAGCTTTCAGAGGAGAGTAGCAAGAGCTGGTAACAAAAAGTTCAGAGTTTTGGGGGGATCAGGAATGATGGGGTATTTATTTAGTGGAGATACAATGAGAAAATTAATAAATATTTCCCTGTGTCTCCTGGATTTAGGACAAGAGTAATAATCCTGAATTGCACCCCGATAAGATGTCTGTGATGGTGTGGATGGTTAAAAATGAGAATGTATTACATAATAAAAAATGTAGTGTCTTCTAGAACAGGAAAATTTCTGGAAGCATTCCTGAGATTGGGAATGAATTAGGTAATCTTAAAAGGTCCCTTTTAGCTGTATTCTTTGTTGCTGTGTCTAGGAGAGCAAAGTATTCACCTCCTGAGCTGAGTTAGTTTTAGAAAAGCTCATGTCATATTTTTGGCCCAATATATACAGTGGCTCACCCATTCAGGTCATTAATTTTCTTCTGCGGACCTAATCTATGCAGTGCATATCATTCTTACCATAATCAGTACTGCTGTGTCTCATTTGCCTCTCCAGCACAACACAGATTCTGTAGAAAAACCTGGTTCCTGACACACCTTACATTTTCTCCCTGACATTTTATTGGAGGGCAGAATCTTTTTCCAAACTCATAATGGTTATACTTTTAATCAAGATTTATTAAAAAAAAAAAAAAATAGTGCTGTTCTTGCCTTGGTCTTTTTTATTAGTTGCTCTGTAGGGGTGACATAATTGAAAGTTCCATTTAATGGTGCATGTGACACAATTTTATATTCCATTTGTGGGACCACAAGGACAGATAGTTCTCCATACCCAGTGTTTCAGGACTATGGTGTTTTGCCAATGGCATATGATGCAAAGTGAACAACATTGTGTTTGCATGCCTATTGGAGCAAAACGTGCAGTGCAGCAAAATGCAGCATGTGTCAGCTTTTGTCTGCTGATGGCAATGACCCCTTGAGCCAAATTCATCAATGTCTCCGAACAATAGATTTCTTTCTTTTTGATGTTCCTAATTTAGAGTAACAAATGGTTTTTATTTATTTCAACTATAGCTAGTTGTGCTAATAGAGTTGGACTGATACCCGCACAAAACAAAGCTATGTGTTCGCCCTTTCTTCTCTGCTATTCCTGCAGAAGAGCTTTTAGTTGAAAATACTTTAAATATGATATAGGTTATCTATCTGATAAAAAAATCCACTTACATTCTCCTCTCTTCCAGCTATCATTACAAAATTATCTTCATTAACATTTTTTTCCTTCTCCTCTTTGGAAAATGCATAACACTGCTGGGAACAATAACATTTACTGGAATGATCCATAGTTTTGCTGAGGGAATGACATGCTCACTACTTCTTTCAAATTTCATGCTTGTCATTCTCTCTGACTCACTAGCAAAATACTCACTAACAAAAGTTTCTCCAGTTACCGCTGAATCTAAAACCTTACATCTCCAGAAGAGCATTAAAAAATTAAAGGAATCTCAACTGAGATGTCTGAAATCACTCTTCAGCATGGAGAGACCAGGCAAGTCTGAAATAATATATCTCATAGGAAAATTTACATTAAAGAAACCTTAATTTACCATTCTTACATACACCTCAAATTGTCTTAATTTCCAAAAAATATTGAAACTTAACAGACCACTAAATCAAGATAACTGTCCTTTTATATCTCCAGTTCACTAGAAACTGCGACAGCCCAAAAAGCACAAGCTGACTTCCTACAGTAGCAATCTTGCTACATATCTCCTTCAACCAAGACTGTGGTAAATATTTTATATGAAAAATACACACACCTATGAAAGAATAAAAATGTAGAAATAGTTATCATGTGGCATGTGAAAGCCGGTTTCAATTTGTCCTTGTGAGGCTCCAGTTTGTTTTCACTACAGGTTTTCACGCCCCAGAGGCACATCTGTCTCCACACCTCTAAGACTCATATCAGATGATTAATGGTTTACACACTTGGTGGGTTAACACAATGCTTATTCTTCAAAAAGCACTGACCCATGGATCCACACAATGCTTATTCTGTAGGATCAGGTTAAACATTGACCAAGAAGAAGAATGGGAGAGTAACCAGCCCAGTTGTGCCAGCTGCTCTCCTAACTTTGAAAGTAGAAGCCCATCAGGTTGTCAGGTATGATTTTGGGGTCATTGACCACCAAGGACAGAGGAACACCTGCACAAAGAGGGGTGAACAAACATTAATGATTTTCAGTAAATGATTATCAAATGTATGTTCATTCTAGGAAAACCAGTGAAAATATATGTGAAATATAGTATATAAACAGGAGCCTTTTCTGTACTCAGCATGCCCAGAACTTCAGTGTGAATATCCCCTTGTACATCTGGCTGAATAAATAATGCCTTCTTCTTAATTTTACATTGCTGTTAAGGAGTTTTACCTCACCAATTTTCGGTAACAAGACCTCTGCCCTCTTTTGGAGTGAGGCAAAGCCCATAGGTGAAACAAATGAGAAGCAATGCACTGCTCTTTGAAGCCCTCATAGGTTGCATTTCTAGAAGATGCCAGTTCATTCCTGCCATTCTTTTCCCTGAAGAACGTCTTCTGACCATCTCCATGTAAGGGGCAAAGAAATAGACATGTGGTATGCTCTCTCTGTCTCAGGTTGTTCTGTACAAGCATGGAGGAAAATATTACAGTTTCTTGCAATCCACTAGAGGTACTTGACCTGTAAATCCAGTTTGCTAGGGTATTGCCTAGGTGAGAATTTTTTTAAAAATTTCTCATGCAGATTGACACTCTGGGCTACCATTTATTCAGTAATTCAAAACCAACTCCTGAACATATACCATTGTTCCAGACCCATTGTGACTCTCTTGTGAGCTGCATAATCTATGAATACATTGGCATGAAAAAGGGTGTGCTAATTAATAGATGCTTATCACAACGTGATACACATCATCAATTTTTTTCATTGTCTTTGATCCAACAGTCACTGGCAGTATTACAATGCAGAGTAACTACTCTATCATATTACCATTCTCCCATGCATGTTAAAAATTTGCATAGCTGCAAAGCATTAATTTTGTTCACAGTTGGGGTTTCTGTACACTGATGTCTCATTTGAGCAGTTTAAAGCAAAAATTGAAATCTTTCTGCCAAAACTTTTCTTCATTAATTTTCTACACCCCCGAGTGACATGTTAGCTGCCTTGGAAATAATTCCTCTTTGTAATGAGCAGGAGACACTGCTTCTTTTGGATCGTAATTACTCTCTTCCTTTTTTCTTTTTTGCTTTTTGTTTTGCCAAAACAGCCTTCCAGTACCTGAAGGGAGCCTACTAGAAAGATAGAGACATTTTACAAGAGCTTGTAGTGACAGGAAAAAGGGGAATGTTTTCAAACTGAGAGTAGTTTAAGTTAGATATTAGAAAAAAATTCTTTACTGTGAGGGTGGTGAGACACTGGAACAGGCAGCCCAGAGAAGCTGCAGTTGGCCCATCTGTGACAGTGCTCAAGGCCAGTCTGGTCGGAGCTTTGAGCAAGTGTCCAATGAGAGGTGTCCCTGTCCACAACAGAAGGGTTGGAACCAGATGTTCTTCAAGATCCCTTCAACCCAAATCATTCTATGGTTCTATGACTTATCATTTCATTAAATAGAATTTTGATTAATTCTTTGCCTGCATCAGTCTTCAACAAAACTAGAAATTAAGATGCCAATATATCTTCATATCTTATGAAAGGAATTTCATACAAAAAGAAACAGCACCTGCAGCTTTTCTGTATGAGAGCTAGGTGCTTGATATTTTACGACTGTGGGGGGAAAAATACCTCTGTCCACATGCCCTCTCAACACCAAAAATTAGAGGCAATGCCCAAGAAAACTGTGATCTTTTTGCACATCAGAGAGTATCTCTTGTGCTTTTGCCTTAGATCTATACATTCTTTTAAGACTAAGGCCGACAGAACTCCCAGGAGGTAGGAAAAAGAGAGAGCTTTGTTCCTATACCTGGACCTTCTCAAACTCATGTGTCATCTCAGGGGGATGTTGTGCCAGGAACAGTGTCATTTGACTGACAGAGGTGGACTAAAAATCTTATACAGACACTTTTTACTTCTGTTCTGCCCTAATTTGTTAGTTTGTGCTTTCTTTATTTCAAAAGAATGACACTTCTAGTGTTTTCAATGAAAACCAACATTTTTAGTTTATGAAAACATTTTGGTCTTCCACTGGGAGTTCACTGTAAGGAGAATATCTGAGCAGATCCATGTCAGAGTTTGCACCAGGTTAGCCTTTGGTCCAATTGTCTACAAAGTAATATCTTCTCACTGTTGGCAATAGTCATGTGATACTTTGCAATTTAATATAAAACTTGAACCTCAAGCAATGCCATTGTCACACACAATCTAAGCATGGTGTTTAAAAGAGGGACAGTGCAAAGTCAAGACAATTAAAAAAATGATGCATGTAGAAAAATAAATGAGAGGAGGATTGCAGTCAAGGGGCAGGTGCTTATTTCTAGGAGCAACAGAAAAAGGAATCTTTTTTGGGACTCTCTATATTGTTTTTTCCTTTTGATGGTTTTTAAAGCACAAAAATTTTCTTACTGCATCAAGCCCCAAAAGCAATTTCTAAGTGTTACGAGCAAGAACTTACTTCTCAGTCACACATATTTTTCCAGTTCTGGTCTGCATCTGCAACTTCATCTAATTCAAACAAGTTTAAAGAATGGAGAATAAACTATCAAGGGAAAGTTTAGTTGTCAGGTAGAATTTCTTTACGTGATTGTGGTGAGGCACTGGCACTGGTTGTCCAGTTGTGAATTTTCTGTCCCTGGACATGTTCAAGGCCAGGCTGGATGTGGCTTTGAGCAACCTGGGCTAGTGGAAGGTGTCCTGCCCATGGCATGGGGGTTGGAAATGGGTGATCTTTAACGTCTCTTCCAACCCAAATCATCCTGTGATTTTACGATGAATCTGTGATCAGCAGAAATTAGAGGAAATCACTCCATCTTACTGACATTTTCAAATTAATGCCTGCTCTAAATCAGACTGCAAAATGTTGATGTTTCCCTCAGAAAGGGAAGTGTCCTCTAAAACTTCAGAGGGCAAATACTGAAAATATGCAAATTATTAAAGTCTGCTAGCACAATCCAAGTCCAAGCAAAATAAATCCAATTTTTTGTTAAATGTTTGCTGCTGTTCCATTCAGATGAACCATAAAGATTGTAGACCTCAAAACCATTTACCAATTTGTGAAAAACAATATCTGAATAAGAAGTTGGAAAAGTCTTTCAGCATTTTCTCACGTTTCTATCAAAGCAAAAGGATAAACAGAGACAGATGCTTCCTGAATTAATTGCTGCAATGGTTAAAATCTTATTTCCCAAAGTGAGAGTTGAGTTCCTAATCCAGAGCCACTGGGAATCATGCTCAGCCTCCTTGTCAGAGTGACCTTGGCAACTTGGCAATGTCGATATGGTTCTCATTGTCCTGAGGGTAATAACAAACACTGCAAAGATCCTCTCCATCCCTTTGTTTTAAGTCCTGGCAAGGAGACTGTAACAAACAATCCAAGGAAAATAGCCTTTTAATCCACTGCATTTCTGAAGTGAACATTGAAGTGAGATTTGAAAGATTTTTAACTCTTTTAATTCTGCCAGCTTAACCGTGAAAACATAACAACATAGAGGAACTTCCAGCACCATTTTAGTGAAACACTGCATATTAAACCTTTTGCTTTTCCTTTTTTCCCACAGACTGCTGTGAAGCCATGAAGATGCACATAGGGTTGTGGGTCCCTTTTATCTTTGGTAACCCATCCAAAGCTTAACTTAGCACAAATACGGAAAGATACTGCACTAACAACAAATGAGATTTACAGGACCAAAGTCTGCCGCATACAAACTCCTTTCTTCAGTGAACATGAAACAGTGGCTTTGAGACAGCCAGAGGTCTGGGCTTGGAGATTAATTGAACAAGAAGCAGCAGTCCAGGCCAGCATGAAGCCAAAAGAACACACAACCACCTTCTGTGATTGTTGCACTCCTGCTCCTGAAGAGAAAGAGGACATTTCAAATGTCCAGGGACACCTGGCAGTGAGCTGCACAGCTCGTATCCTAATACTTATTTCATTCTAAGCTAGCACCAGTAGCCATATGCCACTTTAAATTACAAAAAGGGAGAAGCAGGGAGCCAAACCACCTCTCAGATGCTGCTCTCAAGCAGTGTATCAGAGAATGGTAACAAAGAGATTTTATCCCCTTTACTTCTGGTGTTTAAGTGATACAGCAGAATTCCTATAGTGCCCCAAGGAACACCCTGTAGATTGCAAAAGGTTTATAGAGAATACAAAGTACACAAAGAAACCTCACCTTAAATCATAATGTACACCAATGCTGAGATATGTTTATTTATAATTACTGCTAAGTATCAGACATCATTGAACTAGTCATGAATAAAAATCCTAACAGGTCAGAAAACAAAACGGGGAAAAGGGAGCTGTATGACTAGATGGACACATTCCAGTATACGTGCCTGACTGTACAGGACCCTGCAGATGAGGTGTTTCCCTGTGTCCTTCTAGAAAAACTTTTGGGCATGTCTTACAGCTAATTGTCCAGTCTTACAGCTGATTGTTCAGCTGGAAGTGGAGGAACCTGACTTTTTTCACATTGTCACATCACAACTCTAAACTGGGGCTAATTTAACATAAATGGTGACCATTGAATGCCAGGTTTGTTTAAAAACTGCACCCTTGGAAATGGAGAAAAGCTAGTGTTTCATTGCATAAAGGTAATGAAAAAATGCAGGTGATTCTTAATGATGAGAGAAATAAATTATGCTAGAGGTAAAAAACTGGACCACACACACAAGTAAAAAAGTAAAATGAAATCCTCAAGACTGTGGGTTTTTTTAGCAGTCAGATCACTGAAATAAATGCACATATAAAAAAAAATATCATGAATGTCTGTATGAAGTTATTGCAGCAATACTGGAAACAGAATCAACTAGCTAATCAAAGCAAAAAATTCTACGTTATGCTGTCCTTAGAAAGAACCTTGGCCCTTCTTTAGGTAACACAACTTAGCCTACAGGGCTGAAAGCTTCTTCTACTATTCTCCTACTGTTCTTTTGCCCATGGTCACAATAACAAATTGGCGGCACTACAATTTTCTAATGTTTATGATATAAAACTTCTAGGCAAGGTAGGGATTGGGAGAAGGAATTGTATCTGCCACTAGCCTTGAAGTTCAGAAAGAACTGATTATCCAAAATGAGCGTGGTGTACAGTAGATTTTGGCATCCTCTTGATAATAGGGCAGATCACAATAAAGAGAGTGACAATTTCATTGAAGTAGGTGACATAGAATTTGAGAATTGTGTTTTGCATCCAAGTCATGAATCATTAGCATATTTTGGATGTGTTTCATAGTACCTCTCATATTATCAAATCTCTTGTTATAAAAAAAGGAAAGATAATACTTCTTAAGCGAAGGGCAGTACTGATTCTTTATCCAGTACAAAGTACATTTTCAGTGGAGCTGCCAGAAGGAGAGGCACATTACTCTCACGGGGATAAATTTCCAAAGATGTGGCTCTCAGCGAACATTTAGATTTAACATGTGGCCATCTTTTTGAAGGTAACAATTTTTCTATGTATTTTGAGAAAGCGCAGCAAAATCACCAGTCACAGTGATTTTGAGTTATGCTTCATCAGAAAACAAAGGAATTGCTCCTGCCTCATAGAAAATTTTCTATTTTACAGATGCTTTTCCTGGAGCTTTGACAGCGGAGTTCAGCCTCTAAATTGTAAACATAGCTGCTGCTTTGGCCATCAGAAATTTGTTTCAGAAATATAAATACTTTTGAATAAGAGTCTTGAATTGTAATACCCTGTGAGTATTTTACGAGCCAATTTTATTTCACTTTTTATTTATATGCTTTCTCCTGCTTGTTGCATTTGCTTATTTCCTGAGGTCACCCCTGTAGTAATTTTCCAGGGCAGTGAAATTTTCTGTATTATGTGTGGATGGTACCCAAAACAGGATAGGTGCACCCCTAGAGCAGGCAGAAGGTAGACAATCTTTTGGTCCCACGTGCTGTTTTCAGTCACTTGAGGTATAGCTTCAAGTTTTTTAACCACTGTAAATTTTTCCCAGTAGACAGCAGAGTGCATTTCCCTTGGTGGGTTTTAGGAGAAGGTGCCTAAGGAGGAGCAGGAACAGACTGAAAGATTACCTACATAGCCTTAACCAGGGAAATACAAATGTGAAAGGACATAGGCAAAGCAAGGAAAAACTGTTGATAGTCCTCTGAATGGTACAAGCAGTAAGTTGTACTGAGGAGCCACACACAGGCACTTCAGTATTTGATTCCCCTTTACCCAAAAGATAACAGAAATCCTCTAAACCTCATCTCCATTGTTGTAGTGAAAACGCTGTGACTTGCTCTGAAAATGGGTTCAAATGAACAGAGGAACTCACCCTGGTTACAATTGCCTCTACAGGGGCATTTGAAGCCTTTGACTACAAAGACTCTTGTGATTTGAATTGGCCCACACACAGAAAATAAGGGGAGGCTACTAGGTGATAACACCAAAGTTCAGCTTCCAAATTGTAGGAACTAATATATAATTTCTGGTTTAAACAGGTTTTCCTAAGCAAATTATTTCTGAGAAGCCAAACCATGACTTTTTAAAATGCCCCTGTTTTATCAATCAACTTTGTTTTCCTGTTATTTTCCAATACCGTTTAAGAATTGTATAAAGACATAGAGCAGCTGCTTCCTTTTGATTAGTCTTAAATCATTTACTTATAAACAAACAAACAAACAAACAACCTCCCCCCAACACATCAGCTCTGATCAGCATTTGCACAACACTCTCCCACTGGACCCCTCAATCTGTAGGTCCTCATTTTCTGCTGTGTGATCTGTATATCAACTACATCACACCATCATGATGAATTGCTATCATAGGGATCAGCTGTTCCATTTGTACATTCTAAGTAAAGAAAAGAACACTTTTGAGTTATTATTTAAAATGTAGACTTTTTGGAAATTGCTGGATGAAACTAGTTGAATGACACAGGAGTTGTTCTGTGTCTGCTGAGGTACTTGCTGTGGCATTATTACTCCATGAATGGACTGCAAAATGCTTCATTTCCCTGCCACTGCAGCCTGGAGATTGCCACATGCACATATCTGACCTGGCAGCGTGTTTGCATGTTGCTCCTTTACGAGGAACGAGTTCAAGGAAAAATATCCACTGTGTTTTGGAGTGGCAGCACAACAGTCTGGTGAGTGAGAAACAATAAAAGCATCTCAAGCAGCAACAGCTGCCCCACAAGGAACAAAGTAAAGGGCCACTCTTGTGAGCCAGAGCACATGTGAGCACGGTCTCAAACCCAGTCAGAGCTGAGATGGTGCCACCTGACACAAGTGCACAAACACTTAGAGGATGAAAAATGGAGGGACATGGCAAATGGCAAATCCAACCAGGAGAAACCACTACGAAAGCTATCCAAGCTGTCAGCAGCCAACACACAAACTTTGCCTGCGAGCTCCTTCCCCACTTTTTGGGGTGTTCGGGCATTTTGGTTGTTTATTGTTCAGAGCTAGCATAACAAATCAATTTCTTAGAGATTTGCCTAACAGCAGCAAGAGGAGTGACAAGGAATCTTATTGCTAAGTAACTCTGCTAAGTCAAAACTAGCAAAGATAATATGGAATAAGTTACTAATGGAGCTTCAGGCAGAAAAGGTTGAAATAACTGTGGTCAAAACAGAAGGAATATCAACTACAGTACAAGTAGGAGTATAAGCAATTAGCTAGAATTTGGACACACCCTTAAGTAAGATCTTGGGGACCTGTCCAAGTCCAAAGAGCCTGTATTTGTGCACTCACATCCACAGAACTGTTGTCACAATCATTACTCCAAGATGCTCCAAAGCAAAAGGAGCATCTGCTGTGGGCTGGGGATTGAAGGGAACAGCTTCAAGGAGTGAAACACCACAGTTCTACCAGAGAGAACACTGAAACTTGGGAAACAAAGCAATGTGGTGGAAGGTGTGGGGTCAAATCACTTTCTGGGTAAATTAAAGACTTTTTACACTGAGAGTGCTTGATGAGCAAAGGCCACCAGCTTCCTTTCTGATTGTTTCTGAAGAGACCGATGTGAGAAGCACCCAGAAGTGCTTAAGCAAGGGAAAGATACACACTGCTGAATGCTGTCTGCACAGAAGTTCAGTGGCTGAAGAGTGATAAAGGCTTCAGAGCCTGTGGACTAAGACGAAACCGAGCAGAGAAGTTCTGAATATCTAATTTTGGGCTTAGACACTTCTCAAGAAAGCTAAGTACATAAATCCTTTTTTAAACACAGTCCTCCTTGTAAAAAATATAGGATATCATCAGTTTTTTGAAGGTTTTACGGTTTACCTCTGGTATGTGTTACAAAATTTAAGCCAGAGAAAACTCCACAAAGGAGAGCATAACATTACTGTAAAAATAAATGAGACCAAAATCTGCCCCATAACCAGAATTACCGGTGGAGATTGAATGTTCTTTGACACATTATGCAACACATTGGAGAAAAACATTCAGTTGCTTCAAGGACTCTAAACATTATGAAAATGGAGTTATTTTTTGAAAAGATGAAGAAATGTTCTTTATGAATTTATAGAGTAAATTTTTATCCATCTGACTACTTGTGCATGGAAGTGTCTTATTTAAAGTAGAACTGGGTCACTTTATCTTGTTTCAAAATAAATGTCCTTTAATTTTTTTCCTGTGAAGGATGTAGGGGAAGATGAAAAATTAACACCAAGTCTTTGAAATGTAAATTGCCTAATAAATGATTATTAGTGATAACAGTTGTTTCATAGAATGTGATGGTGCATCACAGAAATGGTTTTTGAAACGCTGATGCACACAAGTCTCTAAAATAGGTTCTTATTTCTATAACATGTCCAACAGATTTTGTGTTCCCTGACTTCCCTTTTCAAGTATGTCAGTGTATGCTAAGGTTGGCAATTTATTCAGTATGAAAAATTAATGACTTTGAAAGAATATGTAGGTGATACAGGTGCATGGCTTCTGCAGTAAACAATTTGAAAAACTGCTGTTATTTTTCTGTGGACTCTGATTTGTCAAAATTCTAAACAGTAAAACAAGCTTTCTAAAATTTCAATGAATTTTTGGAGATTCCAGATTGTGTTAGCAATTCAGGGTTTCAGATACCTATAAATTAAGGTGTTTTAAGTGGGGTAAAGAAAGCAGAAATGGCTTGTAGGAAGCTGTTTCCTCTTCAGATCACCGTCAGACTTTGAGATATTATCCCTTTTCGTGTAAAATGCTACCATCATGACCTGGTTTTGTTATTAAAGTGTCTTAAAATGATAGCAAGGAAATAAATCCTGGTTACAAAAAGCCACTATTGATTTCTAATTCATTGAACATTTTACATGTTTGGCATTGTATTTATACGCACTGTTCAGTCAGAGGCACTGACACTGACACTAGTTTCCATGTTTAACACCTTTGGAAGGAGGGAGAGAAGAGCATGCATGTGACAGAGATCCCAGCAAATTCATTTGTTCAGGTCTGGTGGGAGTAACAGCAGAGAGAGAAAAAGCTGGATTTGGGCACACTGAAACACTGATAAAGGGAGGCAGGAGGTCTCAGCAGAATCACCTGCACAGCAGGCTCCCAGATCATGGTCCCTGGACCAGACACTGCAGCAGTGAAGCTCTCTCAGAGCTGATATGGGAGCTGAGAAGAAAAATGAAGTGGAGAAAGAGGGAACTATGTCTTCCCTTTATTGTAGAGATTTGACGCACAACAGACATGTGGTTTTTAGACACAGAAAATTGCATAGAAATAGCCTCTTCAGTAATTTCTACTGATCTGCTAAAACAACCTCTCTAAAACCATATTATTGTGAAACTCTATAACTTGTAAATTTCTCAGTGAAATTTTCTGTGGTCCAGAAGCATAACAGACATAAGGGACATAGTGAACCTTTACAGCATTACCTTCCTAAAAAATCATTATTTTCTTACTCAAAATTCAGTATTGTGTGTTTCTAGTGCTGAATTCTCAAATTTAAATATGTACAAAGCAGATGAAACAGATCCATTTTCATCCAAAAGTGACGGAGTTCTGGTGCCCATCCTGTGTGCATCTAAAGGTTCTTTTGATGAAAAGGAATGTGTAACCAACTGCTTAACATGTCAGAGGGTCCTCTTCTATCTCCGACCTAGAGGAAGGTGCTACTGCTAGTCAGAAGTTTCAGAAAGCAAGATACAAGCAGTGCAGGAACTCCCCACTGTCACCCACAGCAAGCAAAAAAACAAAGAAAAGAAAAGCCAACAGCAAGCAAAATTAACCCCCAATGCAAGAAAAAGCTCTACCAAAATTCCAACTTTTTGAACAGGCACTCCATTTACCTGGCACTTCAAATAAGTCAAATAACTCAAACACCTCAAATAACTTCAAATAACTGGGCAAAATGCTAAAACAGCTTAAACAAGCATTTCTAAAACAACTTGTGGCTAAATGTTGATTTTACACATAGGTAAAAAAAAGGCTGGTGATTGGCTTGCATCCACATTTAAATTCTGAGTGCAGGTTTCAAGATGGAGAGAATTTAGTGTGCATTAATCAAAGAAAGGACGTATGTTTCACATCTCCATGTCACTGCGTCCTTCTGCAGTTATTTAAAATTCACTTTTCATATTCTTAAGACAGTTTTCCTATATATTTGACTCATTTATTCACTACACTGCAAACATTTTCTTAATTAGAAAGAAAAGCCTAGAATTTATATTAGTGCTACTTAATGAATTATTGAGTCTGTTCTTTGACACAAAGAATGAATAAATCCATTTTGGATGAATAAATTTTACCTGAATTTTTTACTTGTTTCTTCTACTGCAATATGACAGATGCTTTCACAGAATTTCTATTACAGAAACTAATTTTTATTTTCTGTAAGTTCACCTTGCTTTTTTCCACTCATTCAGGCACAATGTTATTGTAACTAAAGGTTTTTGTAATGTCTTTCCATGAGGAAAATATCACCATTGATACCTAGAAGGGCTCCATTTAGGAGAGACAGGAAAGGCAAGGACCTGTACATCCAGGTCCAGAGGAGGGTCGTGAAAATGATCAGAGGGCTGAAATAACCTTGCTCGGCTGAGAGTGTTGAGGTTGTTTACTGGCTCAGGGGAAACCTTGTATGGCTGCCTTTCAATATATAAAGTGGGTTTAAAGGAAAAGTGAAAATAATAATTTTTACCTAGGCCTGTAAAGACAGTACAAGGACCAATGATTTTCATTTGAAAAGGGGTAGATTTAGATTGGATACATGAATTTTTAATTATGAATTATTTTTAATTGTGAGTACAGTGAGGCACTGGAATGGGATGCACAAAGAAGCTGGGATATTCCATCCCTGGTAGTGTTCAAGCCCATGTTGGACAGAATTTGGAGCTATCTCATCTAGTAGAAAGTATCTCTGCCCATGTCAGAAAGTTTGGATAACATGCCCTTTAAAAGCTCCTTCCAAGCTAGATTGTCCTGTGACTCTCTAACTCCTTACTGACATATTTAATTCATACAGCAGGACATTGATTTCCTACACAGAGCACTCTGCATGAGGAATCAAAGAGGTAAGAGCCAGGTTTGTTCATCTTATTCCATATTCTTTTGCTCTGCAACCCATCCCTTGACTGTTCCAGTCCTTTTGTGTTACCTCAAAACACTTTTTATTCTAAGGCTGTCTCAAATGTTATTTCTTCCCTGTGATTCTGTCCTTGTCTTTCATTCCAGCCTCAGCTCATTGCCTTTTTGTGGTAACCTGGACTGCTTGCAATGCTTCTCCCCTGATCCATTAAATCTCTCAAAGAGCTCAAGTCAGATGTCCAGCTTGGGGCATGATCAATACAGAGCAGTTCATCCTCTATGAATGTATACACTACTTGTATGCTCACAGTGAAATGTCCTGCTGAGGTTGGCAGCCACAGTCAGTCCCATGAAGGCTTATACCCAACTTATACCCACCTTTCATGGAAACCATGAACAGCTCAGAGGGCTTTCTTCACTTCCTAAACAAACCTAATCAGAAACTGAGTTGGTTTCAAAGTTCATCAATCATTCTGCTCACTATGGGCTTGTAGTTAAAAACAACTCCTTGATCCAGCTACCCGAGGAGTCTGGATTTTACAGCTTGTCATCCTCACCTAAAGGCTTTTAAGGTGCCTTGAAATCTGCAGCCCAATATGAAGCCAAGAAAATCACTTTCCTCCTCTTTTGTAAATACTCCAAATACGTAATTCTTCATTAAATCTTCTCACTTGACATGTGGTTATTTCCCCCTGTTCTAAGTGATTTTTTTTTTCATTTACTTAAAACAGGATGCCAAATAACCAATCTAAAGTAGGTGTTAGACAGTTAATCTGCTGCAATACTACTTGAGGTACAAAGAAAAGTTCAGGACTTACAAGCCCTTCATTTTTTGTTTCAATAGCAAATAATGGCATTTTAGTCAACGGTTAAACTGCAACAGTACTAATTGTGGTTTCAAAAAGAATTCAGAACTGACAAGCCCTTTGTTTTTCTGTTTCCATGGCAGATAATGCATCTTAGTCCACTTCTAAATAACAGACCAGAAAATAAATTACATCTTTATTTCAGCACTTCTACAATAAACTGGTGAATTCTCAAAAGAAATTCAGTTTTAATAGGCATGTAGTTGATCATTATAGGAGCCCGACCTGTTGAGATTTTCCACCAAAAGGCATTTCAACATCAGTTTTTCTCTATTAGCAAATGTTGACTTTTTAATGAGATCATTGCTGCACTCTCTGGTGGTGCTATTTCAGTTTGCCTCTAATTATAAACTCAGTAGGTCACAACAGAGCCTGAGGGATCCCCCCCCAAAAAAAAAAAAAAAAAAAAAAAAAAAAAAAAAAAGCCAAAACCCAACAAACAAAACACCAAAAACACAACCAAAAAAAAAACAACCAAACCAAAATTAATAAGAAAAATCCACAGAGTACCAAGTTTATCATTAGCCCTGTCAAAAATATCAGGTACAAACTCAAGGCTGAGGGGGAAACTAGCAGCCATGGTTTCATTTTATGCCAAAAGAAATCTAAAATGTCCCCTGACTTGCATGCCTGGGGCTTTCCCTTGCAGAAATACGGTGCCATCTAATCAAACCTGCAGCACAGGATGTCGAGTTTAAAGGAACATCCTGTCCAGTCCTCCTAACCATGAGAAGGAATGAGAATACAGATACTGGAGTTTTATCTCAGAAATATGTACAAGAAGGAAGAAAAGAACCTTTCAATAACCTAAGGAGCAAGTGTTACCTGAGTTGTGGTCACTGCAGGCCAGATGGGGAGTGTGTTTTTGAAGAGAATTTGCCAATTGCCTTCACATACATTGGTTCATGCCATGGAGCAGACTCAGATCACAACAGTGATATTCCTGATGGATTACACTGATAACTCACATGCTTTCCAAAGACTTACCCAGTGCTCTCCAGCCACTAGGAAACATTCAGGTCAGATGATGAGACCAGCGTGTCTTTGAAACAACTTCACTACCGCTTCCAAAAGTGTCAGTGTGCCAGCTCCAGTACCATGGCAACAGTCTCGTTAGCTTCTAATCACACTACTTATGAGCACAGATTGAGCTGAACTGTAACGTGACCGCAAACAACTGCAACTCTGATGGCATAACTACTGCACTGAGAATGATTTCCTTGACCTTAAGCAGTTTTTCTGTTCCTCTGGGAAGTACTTGGAAATTTTAAAAACCAGCTCCTTAATAGAAGGAATAGCTCTCCTTGCAGCTACAGTTAGCAATAAGCATGAAAGATGGAAAGATTACAGGAAATTATCACTGAACAACCGAGAAGGCTGTTTTGCCTAAACCCAAGGGAAGAGGGAGGAAAAGCTGGAAAAATTGATTGTGAATACATTTAGATGACAAATAAGAAAAAGATATACAAAGTCAAAAAGAAACCAGAATTTGAAAACGGTTATCACAATTTCCAGCCAGTTTGAAGGTGTAGCTTGATCATGTTTTGAAAGGGATTACAGAAATAACTGTCTGTGAATGAAGCAAATTCCCAGTAAATGTGTCCAAGTAAACCTCTTTAACTTATCTTCTGCTAAGCTACCCAGAGAGATGTGTACTATGGGTTACTCATGAAGGATGAGGGTTTGCTCCCATCTGGACCCTGTGTCATCACTGCCTTAGCAGGTGAGGTCAGCACAGCTCTTTCTCACAGAAAACTCCTTTAAGGCCTGGAAGGGAAGTCTAGGGAACAGTCTAGGTCCAGCAAACTGAAGGTCCCCACCCTTTCTCATGTAGCTCTCTTCATAACCTGTCAATACAACAAGTTATGTTAAAAGTTCTCCAGCTTTGAGGAAGATTGACAACCAAAATAATGGTATTTTAGCAGCATATATATATATACATAAGATTGTATTGTTATCAATCTTAACATGGTAAGATACTAATTTTTATGTAAAAACACTTCTAGGTGAATCTGGCAAGAAATACTGCTGTACATGCAGCCAAAAATATGTTTATCTGCTGATAGTGAAAGCTACAAAAACAGATGTAGCTGGTTGAAATTCACAATTTCACTTTATTTCCAATTCACTTTATTCAAAGGGCTGATAAACATTTCACCAAAATGAAAGTCTACGTGATTTCCTTGTTTGAAATGTGGAGACAAATGAGAGAGCATCATGCTCCTTTACCCCCACTGCAGAATTAACAGTGTGCTGCCCTGGAGATGGGAGTATGGTTTCCCTGGGGAATGTCACTGTCCTGTCCAAAGGCCCAAAACAAACAGATGAAGTCAGAATCCTCGCTGTCATCCTCAAGTAACAACTTTCCATACATTTTTTTTTTGCTTCCCTGCAGTTGATTCCCTTATAGTTCATCTCCTCTTACTTACCAGCAACTCTTTATCATGTGTTTTTTTTTTTTTTACCAGGGTCAGGCATTCAGCTTGGCTAGTGCTGCCTAGGATATAATTCTGGATGACTTCAAGCAGGACAAGTGGTGGAGGTGGACTGTCCTTAACTAACAAAAACCAAAAGGCTATAAACTTATCATCAGTAGGAAAAGGAGGCTTGGCACGGCAGAACAGAGACTTCTGAACAAAATATCTTAAAGATCATGTACATTTTGTCATCTTTGTTCTGTAAGCTCTAGTCATGAAAGTGGCATGTACTTGCATTTACCCTGAAGTATGTGTTTCTGGTTTTTAATTGCCTCAAAGTCACCTCTATTTTTTATTGTTTTGCAAGGAGGGAAATAATCTTTAGAAAAACAAACAAACAAACCTGGTAGCACCACAGGAATGTGATGAGAACAAAAGCTCATTTGTATAAATGCCTATCAGACTTCATATTTAGACATCAGACACTTCAGCAGAAACTGTCTTACTGACAGACACAGTCATTGCAAGCAGAAAGAAAATGAGAAATGGCTGAAAGAAGGGAGAAGAGATACCTTTTCAGACTCTAGCAAATCCAACACTAACTTAAATGGAAGTCTGGGATTATATTCATCATTTACACCTGGAAATAAATGGGAAGATAACCTGCAAAACAGAAGTCATTGGAAATTTTGTCTTATCTGTCTGTACAAGTCCAGAGGAATCCCAAGTGGTTTTGGTCTCAGGTTGCCCACAGATTCCATTATGAGATGCTCACATTGTTGAGTGCTGCCACAGAGGCAATCCTTTCTCCACCCAGAGAAAACCCCTTAGTGCACACTGTAACAAAAACTATATGGATAAACACTTCATTTTTTTACCTCAGGTGTTTGGAGAATAGAATTCAAGGAAGTAGATAAAGCTTCCTAGTCATATTCAGATTCAACACTGTTAAGGAGACTATAAAAATAATTTCAGACTCATCTTTAATTTAACCATTCAGAGTTACTTATTGGTATATCTCAAATGGCATTCTCCCATTTGAGATATATAAAAGAAAACTTTTCAAGCTAAAGGACAGAGGGAGAGATGCTGCCTTTCCTCCTTTTCTGCAACTGAGACTTTAATAAAATAAGCTTGAATATTATGATGAATACTAGGCCTAGGGTGATGGAGTTATAGAAGCTGCTTCAGAAACCAATAGCCTTTTGATCTGATGAGTGTATAAAAGCTGGTATTAAAAACAGTCTCTATGTACAGACACAGAGAAGTCAGAAAATTGCTGTTGATACTGCTTTCTGAAAAGCACTTGTCAGCCACAGTAATGATTCTTTATGCAATGTACATCATTGTGACAATAAATATTTCTATCTAGGTCTCTTTCTAAGATGGATATTTATAAACAGCTGAGGATTTTTATCTGTGACAGTGGTGCCCCCTACATGTCAAGACCTAAAGTCAGAAGATCTGCTGAGCACCTCGGTGAAATTTGCCACTTTCCTCCACATAATGTTTTGCACTCAGATTGTTTCCCTTCCAACTGTACCTCACCTACACCTCAACTTAAATAAAATTTTTCAACTTTTCTGCCAAATCTGACCCACAATTCAGCAAACACGCTGGATGAAATAACAGTGTGAGCCTGTGGGAAAGCTTTGTCATTTCTGAGCAAAATAGAAACTTAGAGGAGACCGTGCTTACAATGCAAGCAGAATTTTTTCTCAAAGTGAGACTTGGAAAATTAATAACTGATTGAGACAAGATAAGAAGCATGTGTAAGGGTTTTTAAATTACCTGACAGATGTGAAAGTTGGCAAACTAGAAATAAACAGAACATGATGATCACTCACTGGACAAGAAGCACAAGGAATAATTCATCCAAAGAAAGATTTGTAGTAAATTCAGTAGATTCCGACAAAGGAATTTGGGATTCCTTGATGTTTGTGAAAGTTTTGGCACTGAGATCAGAAGGATCTGAAATTTGATGCATGAAGCCCTGGCATTCTTCTCAATTGTGCCTGTTTTTACTGTAGTGAAATTACCTTGTTAGAGCAAAGAACAAAATACTGCATTTTTTTTTTGAGCCAGCAGCAGCAAGAATATCTCTGGAGAAAGTGAAACATTATTTATTTATAATACTGTATACATAATAGAGCATAATTATAGGATTATAATGTAATAAAAAGTGTCCTTAAGTGGCAGGTGTTCACACTTTACTCCACCATAATTTTAATTTACATCAGCTGGCACGTAATGGTCATTCATATCCAGCAGTGACCCAACAGAGCATGTTTGATGCCAGTTAAGACATTTTCAAGACTGCAAATAGCTGCCAGGAATTGTGCAAGGAAGAAGTTCATAGGTTTCCAGCTCACCCCTACTCTACTCTGGTAAGTTCTTATTTCCCCTCTGGAAGAAACATCCAAGTTGTTGCTGTAATAAATATTGCTTTACAAACTCTGGATGAATTTTAGGAGTTTAGAGTAAATTCATGGTATTTGTATAGTCCTATTGCTCAGATTATTTTAAAGTGTCTCGGCTAAGATAAAAGACTGCCCTATCCACAACCTAAATTCAAGCAGGAACATGTTTTCATTGTGCCTAATACTTCCTAGAGGCTGAAAAATCTAGAAACGTATTTTCATCAGGAGTTTGATAGAGTGGACACCTGCATTAAATACCTCAGTGACAGACACTTCTAGCACTTCTAGAGAATGACCCAGCAGCGCTGCACTACTGCCATAATGTTATAAATGTTAATATTTCCTGCACTAAACCAGTTGAGGCTGGCTTCAGTCTGATCTCTGTTCATTTCTCTCTTCCAGAGGTGATATGAGCTGATGCCCAGGGATGGGTTCTGCTCCCCAATCAGAGCACAAGGGGTCAAGAGAGTGAACATGACCAAGCTCACACATGAGCATCTTCCTGCACTGCCAAGGCCCAAACACATTTGCAAGCACCTCAAGCATTTTGCTGTAGCCTGCTCAGTAGGAATGCAGCAGACCAGGATGCTGGATCTGAGTCCCATTTGGATGTCACTTTGTAATGAGCAGCATCTAACTCGTTACTAAAACTGGGAAAAAAGGAACTGAAATACCATTATAATTTACTCCAGGAAAGGCAGGCTCTAGCTTCAAGTGTGGGTCTGACAAATTACATCGTGCAGCATATTTGTGTTTAAAAATCTCCAGATCTAATATATTTCTAATTGAAGGAAAGTTTATAACTGTCAACAACTTCTATCCAAAGTAAGAAGATTTCCATTTTAGAGAGATAGAAGTACCTGTGTCTCTCAATAAATCAAAACAAAATAATGAAGAAATGTCTTTCAATCTAAATTGCAACTGTCATGAAATAAAACATTGGTGCAGAGCTGTCTGTACTTTACAAACATTTTAGAAAAGAATGGATGCGAGGAAGAGTGAAGCAAAGCAAAAGAAGATACGTGACTATGTCCGATGCTGGTGTCCCATGTTTGCTCTTAGGGATTTAAGAAAGGCTAAAAACACCAGATGAGGGTCAGGAAGAGAAAAAGGATAAGAATTTGTGTAAAACAGGATCACGAATACTGAGCTCTGAGATGACAGGGCAGGAGGAGGTGTCCCATGTCAGAGCAGATGCCCACTTTTTGTCCCATGGAGATCAGCCCATGCTGTAGCAGTTCACGAAGGACTGTATTCTGTGTGAAGAACCCATGATAGAGCAGGGGAATAGAGTCAAAAGGAAGCAGAGGAAAGGTGTCAGAAGAAAGCAGAACGGTGTCAGAAGGAAGCTCTCAGAAAGAGCACAACCCTAATTCCCCATCCCCCTGCAGCAGCTTGTGGAGAAGAAAAGTAGAGGAGTGAAGGCTGTTAAAGGAGATGACGAAAGACACTTTTAGTTTTTGTCTTTGTTTCTCACCATCCTACTTTAATTTTAGTTGACAATGAATTAAATTAATTTTCTGCAAGTTAAAACATTGAGATTGAGAGAGCTCTTTGTAAGTGATCTCTCTGTCCTCACCTTGATCCCTGAACTTTCTCACCCCATCTTTTGTGGGGTAGTGAGAGAATGGCTCTGTGGGAGCGCGGCTGCGCACCAAGGCTTACTCACCGCAATGACCCACCAAAGGTCGCACAACAAGTCACAGAAGCAAAGCCAAAAACAAAATCTGTCTCTCTGGTTTCCCAGCCCAGTTTCTATTACTGTCAGCCAGGTCTACAACCTCCCTCTGTAGCTGCAGGAGAACAACTCATAGTAAGCTCCATGGGAAATACCAACAAGGTACGCAGAGTAGCCAACAAGGGCACTGAGGTTGTGGCTAATCCATGACTTCAAAGGAAGCATTGCATTGGCAGGGTATAGCTGGGGCTTGAGAGACCTGGCAGTTATTTCAGAAAGTACTTTAGCACTAGACTCATCAGTAACATTTCATTCAAATAGCATCTGTGCAGTGTGAAGGCATGTCAGTATAACATTACATTAATTTTTCACGCAGATCTGTTGTCCGCAGTTTGCTGTAAGCACCCAGCTGTTGGGGAAAGCAAACCTTACACAACCGAGTAGGGAAAAATCATTGGTTTTTTTCTGTTACAGTTTTCCTAAGTCTTCTAAATCATTGCTATTCTCTGACTTACGATAATGAAATTTTTAATTTTTATGACATACAGTTGAACAGCTGTTTCAGTTTGAATCAGAAGAGACAGAAAAATTAACCACAAAATATACTTGCATGTATAGAAACAAATTTATATAGAGATATGTAGGTATATTTAGAGTAACTATAATGGAGTTATACCAATACACGTGAAGTAAGTATTTTTGTGCAAGAAATCCCCTCATATTTGTACTGGGTTTTGGAAATACTCCAATTTTTATTGGAAAATGGTGCATTTATACTGGGAAAGACACAGCTTCATTTATTCTTCCTCTCTAGCCATTAGCCATGCTAATTGTCTCTGCTCTGATTCAACGCTGTCAACAACCTCCACAGAACACCCTGTCACCATCAGTATATATGGACACACACAGGGCTTCCAAAAGAGCTTGTAAATATCACAATGGCCTGGACAGATGTTCCAGTCTAAGGCAATTTTTTGGCTGTTTAGGTTTGTAAAAGCAACAAAACAAACGTGAATCTACAGTGGCACTCAGTCATAAATGGTCAATGACCACATCAACTATCTCATTGTTTTTCACTTTTCTATGCCAGTTACTCTGCTACGCAAGTTGTCAGGAAGTTTGTTAGCATGTGTTAGGTCCTCTTGCTAAAGCACAAATGTTTGAACATCTTTTCAAGGTGCACAAGTGGTAGCAACTTATTCCATAGCAATTATTTAAATAAAAAAAAAAATTGGGATAAAATTACACTTTTATGAGACAAAGTGAAAGTGAACAACTGTTTCAGTGGTTTTTACTTGTGCACCTCAGGCTGTATTTCAGGGTTTTCCAGGCTACTTACAAAACCAATATATCTTGCAATGGAAGCAAAACTTGAGAAGAAAACAGAAATTTGCACCTCGTCCTCTACCCAAATAAAAATGGCAACTTAACCTTTTACAGAGGTATTTATATAACAGTCACCTGCAGTGCAAGGTTATTACCAGCAGTAGTCTGCTGTGGTCTCCGTTACACTGCACTACACCAACAGAAACTGAAAAGACTTTAGAATATTTCTGTGCACATACACTGCGATACGCAATCAGGACATGTAATCTCTCTCACAATTTAGATATTTTAAGATGCATTGTCAGCAGATTAACAACCACAAGTGTATTCTTAAAGCTTTGATCTTGTTTGAATCCTCAAGCTACAGAGGACCTCTATAAGAGTTATGAATTAGAAGAGGCCGTGAAAAGTGGCACAAGTCAAAAGAAATTTGGCCATGATAAGCTTGTGCTGAGTTTACAAAACAGAGTGCACAGTCAAGACTTAGATAAGAGAATAATGATGGAGTATATGCTAATGTGTTGAAAGGATCTAAACTGAATAGTGATAAAGTTTTTAGAACAAAAGTGTAAAGAAAGGCATTAACACTGAACGCTGTATCCAATCCAATTATGACAATGTAATCTGATTTTGAATTTAAACCAAACAATGTGAATTGCCCAAACACCTCTAGCCAAAAAATGGAAAATGGATGTTGCACTTTTCTATTTCATTCATAGATGTTTCTACCAGGTGTTGTTTCAATTTTCTCTTCACAGGCAAAAAAAAGGGGGAAGCCTTCAGAGAAGCTTTTAGAGCTTCTGTCTTTGCTGCTTTGAGTAAAACATAAATTGTGTGGGGAAACACAAAATAAAGGACAAGGTTTCACATGTGTAGCTTGTGTTTTATCAAATTATATTGTGAATTCAGGTGTGGCTGTCTCCCCTAGAACAGCTATAATGTAAATGCCCTCTGGTCATTATTTGAAAGTTAAGCCATATCTAAGGTTTGAGAGATGCTGGTGATCCAGTAAAGCTGTAGACCAGTGTTTTTATTTGCATTGAAAACACCCCACAATCCAGCTAGCTCTGCTCACCTCAATGTGGAGTAGAAACACCTTTTTGGAAAAGGAAAGATTTGTGTTCTCAATGAAAACATGGGCAAATTAAATGAACATCAGCTGTCTGAGAATCTAGAGAAGCTTAAAGAAAAATCAACTGATCAATGTTTAAAAAGGATAAAGAAAGACATAAATAAGTATTATATAATCTGTTTCTCTCTTGTTTAAAGCTTTTGCCTCAAAAAATTTTTCCAGCTCTAAAGTGTATGGTACTGGCAAACTCTGTTACCCTAAGCACAAATTTCTCAGCTTACCTGCTGTGTGACTCTATCAGCTTACAAGATCCTCTTTTGGTACGTTCTAGTTCAGCTGTTGGGATCAGTGAGGCTGCCCTTGACGGGTCCTTCTTGCTCCTGGGATGTGGTGACTGCCTGCAGGCTGTGACCTTCTGTACCACTCACAGTCTTCTTTCCTGTGCTCGTGTCACTGCAAGCATGGGAGGGAGTGTGAGAGGCACAACACCTGCGAGTTTATTTCATTCACTCACTCACTCACTCACTCACTCACTCACTCTCCATTTCCAGCTGAGTCTCTACCATCACTTCCAGTTGCACACATTTAAAGTGAATAAAGCAGCAGATGAAGAGCAAAATTATCATTTGTACATAAGCCTTAAAGTATCAAAGGAAATACTAATACAATCTTCAAAGATATAAACCAACTTCTCTTAGAGTCAGCCAATTCTTGCTACTAAGAGGAACTGGGAAAAACAGAGAGGAACTTCTGCGCTTACAGGAGAGATATCTGACAGAAAAACAGCTTATTGAAGAGGTGGAGACTGGCTATAGAAACATTTGCATGACAGACAGCCTGGAGTGCCATTTTCCTTTTGATTCATTTTCTTTCTTCTGTGCACCTGGTCAAAAAAAATAATGCACAGCTTGTTGTCTTCATGGCTGCAAGAGATGATGTCTAGTTGCCTTTTAACGCAGTTACAACAAACAAAATATTCTAGAAATAAATTTCTTATGCTCCCTCTTCCTGTATTTGCAGTTACTCTTGTATTTTAAATGTCAAAAACATACCAAGTTTTTGATTATTTCAAAAGAACAGATCATTTAACTACAAAATCTTTTCTTTGGAATAAAACATTAACTTTCCTTTTGGTAATTCTGTGTTTCTGTCCATTTCACTGAAGAAAGGTCAATCAGAAAGGCATTGTGACACTGAATATCAATAGAATTTAGTAGGAAGCAGTTTTTGCTTGTCTTTGTCACCTTACTTAGGTTAAGTGTCCTCACTGATTTTAGTGGGGCTTCTTAATGAATGGAAATTAATTTAGTGGGCAGGTAGTGTGAGCTGTGTAGAGCCTGGCAGTAAGTAATTATTTCAAGCTCAATGTTGGCTTGAGGTTCAGAGGCCAGTCTGCCATTCATCCCAAATTCAGCTAATCAAGCAGAAACACAATCTTCCCTTGATTAACTATAGCTAAAAGTAATCAGGATGGACAAGAGAAATAAATTACCTTTTTTGTCTTAAAGAATTCAGTTAGTTTTTACCGTCTCAACAAGTAAACTTTTTTGTTTTTCTGGATTTCACTGAGTTTTGTGATTTTTCTCTTCACTTAAATGTGCTTGGCAGGAAGTCAAATCCTGAAGGTGAAGCACCATTACTTTTCAGATGAGACAAGAGACAATTTCGTGATGGAAAAAGCTGTTAACAGAACAGTGCTTAAGGACTCTATTTCAATAAGTCATGCAGGTTTTTTTTCCCCTGCTTTTGAGGATCATAGGTTTACTTCCACCAGTAATTCACAAATGCATTTCCCCGTGACTCCAGACAATTTTCTGTAATTTTTTAGAAGGACAAATTTTGTTTCATTTCTGTGGATTCAGTTTTTTCAGCATAAGGAGCAATTACTCTTGTTAAGTTTGATCCCTTCTAACTTTTCATGTAGCTTGTCTCTTTTCTTGATTGCAGGCTGTTATTCTCTTTCGAAAGAGTGCTGGACATTAGGAACACACTCAATCTCATGTCTCAGCACCCATCTTTGTCATCAAGTGGGATGATGGCCTGCTGCTATTACACTGAACATAATTTTAAGGGAGAGGAATATCACAGATGGCCATAGAATCTGCACGTGCAAAGCAGGAATGAATAATGTCTTTCATATCTTACATTGTAGTTTACAGCATTATGTATGACTTTGTAAAGATATTTTGGCAAATACTTGAGGAAAAGATGTAGATCACAGCTTGGTACTTTAGTCCAGGACCTGTAGTTCTGACAGGATTGAAGGGAGTCTGATACAAAATCATTAGTCAGAGTTGTGGTTTAACCTGGCAGGGAGATAAGCACCATAAAAATATTTGCTCATAGGGGGAGAACTGGGCAAAAAAAATTTTCCAGGATTATGTCATGTGATAAGTAGTGTCCCTTTGGCCAACTGGTGTCAGCTGTCCCAGCTGTGCTCCTTTCACAGCTTCTTGTGCACATCCAGGCCCCTCTTTGGCAGAGCAGGAGGAGCTGAAAAGTCCCTGATGTAAGCACTGCTCAGCAACCACTAAAACATCACTGTGCTACTCTTACTAAATCCCAACCAACTGGGCTATGCCAGCTACTAGGAAGAAAATTAACTCTGTCCCAGCTGAAACAAGGACACTCACATAAGAAACATGGTGAACAAGCTACCTAAAGAAGAATACCAAATTATTTTAAAGAGAATGCAATACATGTAATACTCCCTTGAATTTATATTGCCAAATATAAATTTCTGTATTTCTTGTAAATGATTCTCAGTTCACAATTCTTTCCAGGCAAAAGAGCCTAATTTTGAAATAAGTACCATTCTGCTTATTTTTTAAATATGGTGAGTGATGCATAGAAGGCAAAGTAGAAAAACTGAAAAGAAAGAAGTGGTAAGATTATGGGAATAACTGCTGTACTGAAAGGAATTTGATAAGGAAACTGAGAAATGGACAGAGAAACGAACAGACTGCTCCAAGAATGACTTGGTTTTCCATGCAAAATCCAAACTATTGGGCAGTTTCAGAGAGCACTTTGTCTAACCTGCCCATCTACAGAAGAGATTAATTTTACAATTAGAAAGTGTCTTCTGTATAAAATGTAATTCATTCCTTGCAGTATGTGTTGACTTCTTCCTGTCCTTCTCTGTAGAGGACTTCAGAAATCATCACTACTCCCTCACAAGACACGATTTGTGCTTGAGACAGCATTGCCCAGACTCCTTCTCCCCATTGCTCTCCTTGTGAATCTGCCCTGCTCTTTCTTCCAAAAGGAGCACATCCTCAGGTGAATGCGTAGCTTCCCAAAAAACACCATTGTAATTTCTCCTACCTCCTTAGAACCCCACTGTGGGAATTATCTATTTTAAACACAGCTGTGTGAAGAGGCTCGTGGCAGGGTAGGGCTGCCAGGCTTTAGGTTTATCAGCCAACCACAGCGAGGGTGGTGTTACAACAGGCAGATGGGCTAATCTACTGCCCCCCTTTTGAAGTTCGGACCCCCCTGGCTGATGTAAGACCTTCAGACAGTTGCAATATACACCCCTTATCAGGATTTGTGTTTAAAGTGACCAATGAGAAGTGATTACTTGGAATATTCATGAAGTTCATTAGAGTGGTTATAAAAAGCATGTTCAATTTTAATAAAGTCGAGTCCAGCGAATCATCTAGGTGGTCAGTGTGCTGTTCTCCCGGTGCTTTCCCGAACAAATGGTCTGCACTTGTCACCCCACCAGCGAAAGAAAAAGACTGTTGTCTTTTTAAGGCTGTCATCTTTTTATTTTTTTTTTTTAAATGCTTGACTGCCTTTTTAACATTTTCTAGTCAGTTACAGAAATGGCAACATCTATTTAAACAAGGTTTGGGAGAGATCACCAAAAGCACCTCAACGCATTTGAATTTGATGCCAATACATGACAATGACTCAGAGAATAACTGATTTCTGACTCATTATACTTTAGGTAGCTGTAGAGAGTGTCTTGCAGGGTACTCTAAGACTGGTGTGAAGACAACACAAGTGCCATCTTGCTTCACCTTCTTCACCTTGCCTTGCTTTGGCAAAGAAGAAAATAATATTATACCGACTATTAGATCTTAAAAATATCCCTTCAGGCTTCATTCTGTTGCTAACTTTTTTTATTGGCTGACTGAAATTATTTATCACAAGATTTATGTTTTAACAAATTTTATTATTTGAGATAATCAGATCTTTCCAAGGATCAGAGTTAGGTTGATCAGCCAGTACTTATCAAGTTCATCTTTCATAAAAGACAAATATTATGTCACAGTTTGCATTAAACTAATTAGGTAACTCATTCTTAGTTACCTAATCCATGACTGCTGATAGATTATATATTTATGCAATTAAACAATAGAATTGTTTGTACATCTGAGTTGCCATAGACATTAAACCTTACAAAGTTTATTAAACCCTAAAAAAAAGGAAATAAGCTTGTCATCACTGATGTTTAACTACACACACATATAGGACACTAAAGCAGATTATGGTAATGAAGAAATAAATTTATTTTGGATGAAAATAACAAGGTCTCTCTATATTGCTGTGTTCTAAATTAATCTATGAGAAAAACAGCGAAGGTTTATCAACAAATAAAAACACCTCTGTTCAGTGATGAATGGAAATTAAATCTAGGGAAAAACCTCTCATTCAGCTAAACAAGAATAGGTAAAATTCCAAAAGTATAGTCTTTTAAAGTCAGAGAAGAAGTAATCTAATGTGACTGTCCAAATCTAGTAACACTTCTACGACAAGGAGATACAAAGAAGAGAGGAAAGCACAGTAAACCCGCAGGTCAAAGGAGGCACAACTACCTTCATCTAACTGAGGGCAAAGATATATTGAGGGAGAGACATAGTGAGAGTTATGGGAATAAGTTTGGACTATTTGAACAAAGAAAGAAGCAAGAATTCATGTGAAAGCACTGAATGACTGGGACAAGAAAAAGTAATGTATATTACAAACCAGATAAAAATATTTATTTCCTACAAGTTGGTAGACAGGTTTGGGCAGAAGGCACAAAAAAAACAATCAAACAAAGAACAAACAAAAAAAAAAAACAAAAAAACCCCACACCCTGCATTTGGTGTAGTTAATGAGAAATCCATAGGGTTAATATGCAAAAGAAAAAAAAAAAAAAAAAAGGAGGTAGATTTGAACTCCCATTTTTCAAGAAAAACGGTTACTCCAGTAAATACCCATCGATTAACATATGACAATTTTCCCTAAAACACTGATAGTAGCTACTATAATAAAAAAGAATACATTGGATGAATTATTAATCTAGTCCAGAATGGCAATTGCCTTCCACTGCAAGAGTATTTATTAACTGCTGTTTGTTGCATGCTACTCTGGTTTCTTTTCTGGATATCACTGCTCTCAAACAGTTTTTTTTCTATTCCTTCCTTTTTGTTTTTAATTGGATATGGTGTTAGAGTATCTTAAAAAAAAAGAAAAAGGCAACAGCTGGTAAGCACTGTGTAAAATCAGTACTTGCAAACATATAGTGATGTAGCAAAACTAAAAGTGTTGCTGTGTTTCTGTCCACTGCATGTCTGCAAAGTTGAAATGTACCAAAGCTGGCAATTAAAAAAAAAACCAAAAAACCAAAAAAAACCCAAAAAATCAAGTAAGACAACATTACAACAGGGACACAAATAAAAAAAACTGTATATGGGATAAAAATTGTAGCAGCAGATAAATGAGAATTTTTTTCCTGATCACAGAAAACTTAAGACTGTTGTGCATCTGTGGCTTTTTTTCTGAGGTGTCAGTGTTTTTCCTCAGAAAAAAAAAACCACCAGAATTCTGAAAACATTCAAAGAACAGCAACATAAGAGAATAAATTGTATCAGAGGATGTAACTGTTGGTTAGTAATACCGCTGACCCCAGATCTTCCATCATATTGATTCACCTGATTGCTGTGCCAACCACCTTGTCCTGGAGGAGAAATACTTTCACCACTAGATTTTTGTGGTAAAGTAACTCTTGATATTCCCTTTTGTAAGTGTTCCTCTGTGTCTTCCATTTGATAGCGAGGTCAGGATGGGAAATCTCCCATCAGCTGTTTCACCCAGGAGCAGCCATTCTTCTACCACCACTTTACAACCACCTGTGTTGGCCCCCAGAGTTGTCACTTTGGTTCCACAGAATTATGAGAATTAAGGATATTCCCATTAGCACCCCACCATAAATTTGGGGTTACCAAATACTCCTTTTGATCAATGAAATGTCTACCAGAAAAATAAAAGATTTCCTTATAACCCATCTTAGATGTTTCTAGTTTGTATTAGAGGCTCACATTAAGCAGAAACAGCTCAGTTCGGACCCCTTCATAATTTCTTCACTTATAGTACTTGTTTATACTTCCAAATATCTCTCCCCCCCCCAAAAAAAGAAAAAAAAAGGTTAAAATTGTTTTGTTTTCAAAAACAAACTCTGCAGTGATCCATCCTATATTTGCTGTTGTTTTAATTACTATGCATAATCCTTTATTACCTGATCCAGTGCTGGAAAACCGAGTAAAGCTGAAGATAAAGAAAAAAAAAAGAGAAGGAAAGAATTTTTCAAAAGGGAACTGCTACCATAAAAGACAGTATTTCTACTGTCTGTGAAGCATAAAAAATGCCTTTGTCTCCTTTTTCTACAGCAGATATTACTCTTGTGCCCCTGAGCAGTCAGTTTGCTAGAAGGACAAAGAATATATCCCCATGCTTTTACTCCTGCACCATGGAATTATTATGGATCTCTCAAAGACACAAAGAGCGTAAGTAAATTGATGCTATTATGTTGCCAATCTGAGTGAGATTTCAGCAGAAAATAAATCAAAGACAAAATATTAATAAACAAACCTTCAGTATCTCAGGATCACTGTATTAACTGATCAGTGTAAACTGAAAACTTGTTTCCTTCAGTGTATTAATAGAGTTCAGCTGCAAGCCAGATGATTACAGACATAATAACCATAGAATCATACAATGATTTGGGTCGTAAGGGACCTTAAAAATCATCTAGCTCCAACCCCTCATGCCATGGGCAGGGATGCCAGTTAGTGAAATTGTGCCTTGGAGCTCAGGATTGAATGTGCATTTTTCGTGTTGAGCTGTGAGGAGCTCTAAATGCATAAATATCCAAACTTCTCTTTAAGGATGTCAACACTATTCATATTTCCTCCTTGCAACTATACCTAACATAGATTGCAACCTTCTAAATATTTCCAATGGTCTTCCCATCAGTGTCAGTTTTTTCAGAGTAGGTCAGGGCACCTAAGGATTTCCCCACTCAGCATCTGCACACTCTCTACTTTATTCTCACCAGACTGGTTAAGCTGATCAGTGAAACTTTAATCTGTAGATGAATGTGCTAGTTACATTGCTATTCCCATTAGGAAGCAGATGCACATTGGAGAATTTTCCAAGTACAAAACAATCCTATACCAGAGAAGTATAGGTTCCTTATCAACTTCAAGCATGCATAATAATTAAAAATTTCAAAATGGATAAAGGGCTTAGAAATGAATTTTAAATTAGTTCTGATAACAAGAGCACTTATTAAGATTTAAAATAGCTTTTTTATTATTGTGTAATTTTATGAAGGTCAATAAGCAATCTGTTTTCAGACCATTTGAAAACTGCCAAAAAATTACTTTTTCTCTAACTTAATGATACATTCAGACAACCAAACAATTGTTGTCATGACTATCATGACAGTCCCAATCAATTGCAGTTGACATTAGTTTTACTCACAAGTAGCTTTAGGATTTCTCTTCAGAACTAATTTTGCATGGAGAACATGAGAAAATATCTTCTAGGTTTGTTTCCCAGTGACTCCAATAGCAGCTGTGCCACTGCAGGGGTTTTGCGGATCACAATCCACAGCCAAATCTCATCTCACAGAAATGTGCTGAAGAAGGTAAGAGTCATACCTAAGAAGTGTGGTAGGATTACAGAATTAAGCAAAGTAGATTCAGCTGAAAGAAAGCTGTGTGGAAAGGGAAGGAGGATCGCTTTCTTTGTGGATATTAATCCTACCTTATTACTCTGCTGAAGATATATGGACTGCAGACAACTTCACCACTTCAGCTATGGCACACTCAGCTGCCATATCAAGTTCTTTTCACTACTGTGCCAGTGCCCATCTCAGTCCTTTGCCTCATTTTTTCTCTCAGATCTGCACCAGACACAAATTAGTCATTAAAAGCTAGATCCACTGAGAATCAAGGAAAGACTCCAAGTTTAGTGAACTGTGTGCCTGTAAGGCATACCTTACATCATTCACGTGTTCCTTACACCCAATATTGGAGATCAGGAGGATTCACAAAACATCATATTGCATTGTGGTTAAATGAAACTTCATCCACATAATCTTCTGACAAACTCAGATACTCAGACAGAGAAATTATTTCCAATTGATGTGCGAAGGAATATGGGAGGTAAACACAGAAACACTTTGGGAAGGCTTTGATATCAATAGAGAACATTCTGACATCCATTTCACTGTTGTTAGGGAAAGAGCATTTCTAGTATGTGTGGCTACCATGCAAACATGTAAGAAAAAGCAGCTCTGCCTTCCCTCTCCAACAGATTTTACCTGGCATTGTGCCATGGTGGAGCCACTCTAATAATAGAGGTGACAGACGGTCCTTCCTGGCATCTCAACTTTCTAGTAACCTGATGCTGCATTCCCTTGCTAGACATGTTTTAACTGCTGTATGCCATTTCAACAAACCTTCAACAGAAGCTCTGGAACAGAGAAAATAGTAAAATAGAATTTTAAATAGAACCTAGAAAAAGAATAATTTTCCTATGCCCTCACACTTGATATCTGTGGGCATCAATTTTGATTAGTCAAAATTTAACACTGGTAGAATTCAAACCTCCTTATATTTTAAGAGAATCTGAATTAGGAAGTTAACACAAATCTGGTCAGGGTTTATGCCATTTTCCTGTCTAAAAGCAGATGTTGTCAACAATGGTTATATCAAAGACCTTTTTGAGTTTAATATTTGCAAGCTATTCCCTTTTTTGTTTTGTTAGCAGCTTCTCTTGTACATATTAATTACTACAGACCTCTGCCAACATATGTTAATGTTAATATCCTAGCACAGCCTCTTTCATAGGAAATGTCAAAGATTAAATTCAAAATGAAGGATGACATTTCAGCTGGCATATTTCATGTGTAGAGGTTGTTCTTTATCATCTAAAAACTTCAGCTGAGGAAAAACATAATATTTAAAAAAATAGTTCACTTTTTTGCATAGAATTGCAAAAGGAGAGGAAGCCACCAGGACCACTTTCGGAGGGTAGAAGAAAGCTATGGGAATAAAGATGATTATTCACAGACTTGAGTTCTCTATATGAAGAATTTGCGATTCCACGCAAAACATTTTGGTGATCTTCAAGCTGAAGAACACTGATAAGCACTAATCTCTGGAGAGTTTTTGAGTGCTGTTTTTTGTGGTCTTCTGCATGGATATGTTATAACAATACAGACAATTTTGAAGTTTCTTGGAATTGAAAAAAATCAGAGTAAAAAAATCCACATAATCCAAAAACTACAAAAACAAATTTCAAACTAAAATTACAGCTAAGTTAGATTTGTGACAACTCTAATACACTTAAAAGAAATATTCTTGACTTTCACTCAAATGAATATTCTTTTTCTTTGGCTGTTTTTACCTCTAGAAAGTCTTTGTGTTGCTAGTACTATATTTGAGGGAAAATCACACACACAAAAAGGAGTTATTCAAAGCTTTACTGATTATGAAAAAAATAGAAGCATGGAGTGACAAAAAAGGATCTATCATGAGACAAGAGGATGGAAAGACATGCTTTGCTGTAAGGCCTTAGACTTATGGAACTAGAATACTGATGAGCTGGAGGCAGCTGTGGGAGCAAATAACCCTACTGGATTTGTCAGCACTGAAAAATGATTGACTAGAGACCACATCTGTATGTGAGCCCTATTGAAACGGAAGAATTACCCTGAACATCGTGGTCTTTTGATATACTCCATCAGCCAGTTTTCTGGATTTAGTAAGACCTCTGGATGGTTAAGTGTAACTTAAACATAATTTGTTTTATTTTTATAACACAGGGTGTATATTTTCCTCAGTGTATTTTCTTAATATTTGTAGTCTTGTCTTGTATCTGCATAACATACAATAGAAATTACATTTCATTTTCATTGGCTCTTAGCAGGTCTAAGAACTAGTCCCACAAGTCATTTTCTAGTATGTTGAGCAGTAGCTAAACTCAAAATACAGCTGCTCAAATGTTCTGCCTTACAAGCCTTCGGCACTCTGCAAATACAACTTAAAGTGTAATTCTCAGTCATTTGTCTGGGGTCTTTATGAAAGAAGATTAGTTGTACACATGCAACTGAATAGAGGATAGAAGTATCTGAATCACAATACAAATTCTGATCAAGAACCACATAATTGTTATAGTAATAGTTCAGGAAGCTTCTAAAATATGTAGTTAAATTAATCAAATATATCATGTCTTATTTAAGATCCTGAGGTATATATGAAATGGACTGTTAGTGCCCAGCATCCATTATTTTAAAACTTTTCTTATTACTGTTTTCAACATTTTATAAGATAGACCTTATTTACTTTTCTGTACTTGGTTTCAAAACAGCATATAGTCTTACATTAATTTTAACTGACATATATTTGAAATAGGAGCATTTTGTAGATTTAGCATTTGTATGTGTTCTACTGCCACTGATTTTCCCTGTTCAGATGACACTTACAAATTTTACAGCTAATTGATTGTGATGGCTGCCTTTCTTAGAAGACAGTGATCAGTAGAGTAGAACTTTAGTGAGCAGCAGCATCGTGCTGCAGTCAGAATAGCCATGAGGTGATGGTGTCATCTGTTTTTTAAAGACAGTTCGACTTTGAAATTCTATTCAGAGTTGTATTAAACAAGATTATCTGTGTAATGAATCATATTTGTTCATCCACCTTTTTAGCATGTTTACAAACCAAGCATCCAATATTGCAACCACTGAAACAGGCAATGTATTTGAATAACACATGAATATGGTAATATATAAAAAATTCTTTATATACCTGAAATGACAAAGCAGGGCATAAATGTGCCTTAGGCCACAAAGCAGAATGGTAGTGCTGGGCGCCACTGCCCCTTTTGTGTCTGGACAGGGCTACCCAAGCACCCACAGCCTATTCCCTCATGGAAAGGACAGGCAGAGCTCTCCTCCACCCACCTGGCTTCACATCCTGGTGAAAGTGGTTGATCCACAGCACTTGTTACACCATCATCAATGGCAGCACAGCCTACAAACCCCAAATACAGTCTAATCTGGTGATTTCCTCTTCTTACAGCTCCTTGGAGAGCTATCAAAATGTCGAGTAGTCTTCCCCTGAAAGCTTATCAGGAGAGAATTTATGAGTCTGCAGAAGAGGAAATGCACACCAGAGGGTTTTTTGTGGGCACTGTGTGCTCTCGGAGAGCTCTGGGACAGACTGTCCTGGGCTTTGCAGTTGGCTGATTCAAGGCATGAAACATTCGGCATGCATGCAACACCCAAAAAAACCTCATCTATGTTTCTAATTAATAATTCCCAATATTTCATCCATAATTAATATTCAGGATCCAAATTTACTTTGTCCTGCTGTTGGGAAATTTTTTCTTCATGTAGCCTTTCACCAGCATTCATTTCCCACCTCTCTTCTCTTGTAGTGATTTCATCCTTTGGTCTTTTGAGCTCCATCTCCCTACATTTGCCTCAGGGAATTTTGCCGCTGCAGCATATCAATAATCTTACAGAAGATGCTGCATGACTGATTCACAGCCACTGCTGAAAATCAAGGACAAAAACTGAACTGGCTGATAAAAGTAAATGCAATTTTCTGTTCCATCTTTACAAGCAAGCCAACCAAATGGGTCATCGTCCAACAAAAAGTATTTAAATTAACTGGCAACATCTAAAATAGAAATAAATAGGAAAATACTGATCTACTTAGAATAAAATAGAACAGAAAAACCTCAGTAGCTCATCAGTGTATGCACAGTCTGCAGAGCTGAACATTTGAGCTTTCTTTCCTAAAATAAAACCTCAATTCACAACAGAAGTGATGGACCAAATCTTATATTCTTGACATCAATAATATTTTTTTGGCATAAAGACTCCTGAACACTCTGAACCCGAGCTACAGCATCTGTGTTTCTCTTGTGCTATTAAAATTAAAGCAATAATTATTTCAGTGCATATTGAAGAACTCTGATCAGAAGATCCTAAATCTTAATTAGTACAACATCAAACAAACCTTTTAAAGAGGTTGTTTATGTTCCCTGTTTTCATTTGCCTTGTTTCAGACTATCAAAAGCCTTTCTTCTTAAAGGGAAGGAGGATCGCTTTCTTTGTGGATATTAATCCTACCTTATTACTCTGCTGAAGATATATGGACTGCAGACAACTTCACCACTTCAGCTATGGCACACTCAGCTGCCATATCAAGTTCTTTTCACTACTGTGCCAGTGCCCATCTCAGTCCTTTGCCTCATTTTTTCTCTCAGATCTGCACCAGACACAAATTAGTCATTAAAAGCTAGATCCACTGAGAATCAAGGAAAGACTCCAAGTTTAGTGAACTGTGTGCCTGTAAGGCATACCTTACATCATTCACGTGTTCCTTACACCCAATATTGGAGATCAGGAGGATTCACAAAACATCATATTGCATTGTGGTTAAATGAAACTTCATCCACATAATCTTCTGACAAACTCAGATACTCAGACAGAGAAATTATTTCCAATTGATGTGCGAAGGAATATGGGAGGTAAACACAGAAACACTTTGGGAAGGCTTTGATATCAATAGAGAACATTCTGACATCCATTTCACTGTTGTTAGGGAAAGAGCATTTCTAGTATGTGTGGCTACCATGCAAACATGTAAGAAAAAGCAGCTCTGCCTTCCCTCTCCAACAGATTTTACCTGGCATTGTGCCATGGTGGAGCCACTCTAATAATAGAGGTGACAGACGGTCCTTCCTGGCATCTCAACTTTCTAGTAACCTGATGCTGCATTCCCTTGCTAGACATGTTTTAACTGCTGTATGCCATTTCAACAAACCTTCAACAGAAGCTCTGGAACAGAGAAAATAGTAAAATAGAATTTTAAATAGAACCTAGAAAAAGAATAATTTTCCTATGCCCTCACACTTGATATCTGTGGGCATCAATTTTGATTAGTCAAAATTTAACACTGGTAGAATTCAAACCTCCTTATATTTTAAGAGAATCTGAATTAGGAAGTTAACACAAATCTGGTCAGGGTTTATGCCATTTTCCTGTCTAAAAGCAGATGTTGTCAACAATGGTTATATCAAAGACCTTTTTGAGTTTAATATTTGCAAGCTATTCCCTTTTTTGTTTTGTTAGCAGCTTCTCTTGTACATATTAATTACTACAGACCTCTGCCAACATATGTTAATGTTAATATCCTAGCACAGCCTCTTTCATAGGAAATGTCAAAGATTAAATTCAAAAATGAAGGATGACATTTCAGCTGGCATATTTCATGTGTAGAGGTTGTTCTTTATCATCTAAAAACTTCAGCTGAGGAAAAACATAATATTTAAAAAAATAGTTCACTTTTTTGCATAGAATTGCAAAAGGAGAGGAAGCCACCAGGACCACTTTCGGAGGGTAGAAGAAAGCTATGGGAATAAAGATGATTATTCACAGACTTGAGTTCTCTATATGAAGAATTTGCGATTCCACGCAAAACATTTTGGTGATCTTCAAGCTGAAGAACACTGATAAGCACTAATCTCTGGAGAGTTTTTGAGTGCTGTTTTTTGTGGTCTTCTGCATGGATATGTTATAACAATACAGACAATTTTGAAGTTTCTTGGAATTGAAAAAAATCAGAGTAAAAAAATCCACATAATCCAAAAACTACAAAAACAAATTTCAAACTAAAATTACAGCTAAGTTAGATTTGTGACAACTCTAATACACTTAAAAGAAATATTCTTGACTTTCACTCAAATGAATATTCTTTTTCTTTGGCTGTTTTTACCTCTAGAAAGTCTTTGTGTTGCTAGTACTATATTTGAGGGAAAATCACACACACAAAAAGGAGTTATTCAAAGCTTTACTGATTATGAAAAAAATAGAAGCATGGAGTGACAAAAAAGGATCTATCATGAGACAAGAGGATGGAAAGACATGCTTTGCTGTAAGGCCTTAGACTTATGGAACTAGAATACTGATGAGCTGGAGGCAGCTGTGGGAGCAAATAACCCTACTGGATTTGTCAGCACTGAAAAATGATTGACTAGAGACCACATCTGTATGTGAGCCCTATTGAAACGGAAGAATTACCCTGAACATCGTGGTCTTTTGATATACTCCATCAGCCAGTTTTCTGGATTTAGTAAGACCTCTGGATGGTTAAGTGTAACTTAAACATAATTTGTTTTATTTTTATAACACAGGGTGTATATTTTCCTCAGTGTATTTTCTTAATATTTGTAGTCTTGTCTTGTATCTGCATAACATACAATAGAAATTACATTTCATTTTCATTGGCTCTTAGCAGGTCTAAGAACTAGTCCCACAAGTCATTTTCTAGTATGTTGAGCAGTAGCTAAACTCAAAATACAGCTGCTCAAATGTTCTGCCTTACAAGCCTTCGGCACTCTGCAAATACAACTTAAAGTGTAATTCTCAGTCATTTGTCTGGGGTCTTTATGAAAGAAGATTAGTTGTACACATGCAACTGAATAGAGGATAGAAGTATCTGAATCACAATACAAATTCTGATCAAGAACCACATAATTGTTATAGTAATAGTTCAGGAAGCTTCTAAAATATGTAGTTAAATTAATCAAATATATCATGTCTTATTTAAGATCCTGAGGTATATATGAAATGGACTGTTAGTGCCCAGCATCCATTATTTTAAAACTTTTCTTATTACTGTTTTCAACATTTTATAAGATAGACCTTATTTACTTTTCTGTACTTGGTTTCAAAACAGCATATAGTCTTACATTAATTTTAACTGACATATATTTGAAATAGGAGCATTTTGTAGATTTAGCATTTGTATGTGTTCTACTGCCACTGATTTTCCCTGTTCAGATGACACTTACAAATTTTACAGCTAATTGATTGTGATGGCTGCCTTTCTTAGAAGACAGTGATCAGTAGAGTAGAACTTTAGTGAGCAGCAGCATCGTGCTGCAGTCAGAATAGCCATGAGGTGATGGTGTCATCTGTTTTTTAAAGACAGTTCGACTTTGAAATTCTATTCAGAGTTGTATTAAACAAGATTATCTGTGTAATGAATCATATTTGTTCATCCACCTTTTTAGCATGTTTACAAACCAAGCATCCAATATTGCAACCACTGAAACAGGCAATGTATTTGAATAACACATGAATATGGTAATATATAAAAAATTCTTTATATACCTGAAATGACAAAGCAGGGCATAAATGTGCCTTAGGCCACAAAGCAGAATGGTAGTGCTGGGCGCCACTGCCCCTTTTGTGTCTGGACAGGGCTACCCAAGCACCCACAGCCTATTCCCTCATGGAAAGGACAGGCAGAGCTCTCCTCCACCCACCTGGCTTCACATCCTGGTGAAAGTGGTTGATCCACAGCACTTGTTACACCATCATCAATGGCAGCACAGCCTACAAACCCCAAATACAGTCTAATCTGGTGATTTCCTCTTCTTACAGCTCCTTGGAGAGCTATCAAAATGTCGAGTAGTCTTCCCCTGAAAGCTTATCAGGAGAGAATTTATGAGTCTGCAGAAGAGGAAATGCACACCAGAGGGTTTTTTGTGGGCACTGTGTGCTCTCGGAGAGCTCTGGGACAGACTGTCCTGGGCTTTGCAGTTGGCTGATTCAAGGCATGAAACATTCGGCATGCATGCAACACCCAAAAAAACCTCATCTATGTTTCTAATTAATAATTCCCAATATTTCATCCATAATTAATATTCAGGATCCAAATTTACTTTGTCCTGCTGTTGGGAAATTTTTTCTTCATGTAGCCTTTCACCAGCATTCATTTCCCACCTCTCTTCTCTTGTAGTGATTTCATCCTTTGGTCTTTTGAGCTCCATCTCCCTACATTTGCCTCAGGGAATTTTGCCGCTGCAGCATATCAATAATCTTACAGAAGATGCTGCATGACTGATTCACAGCCACTGCTGAAAATCAAGGACAAAAACTGAACTGGCTGATAAAAGTAAATGCAATTTTCTGTTCCATCTTTACAAGCAAGCCAACCAAATGGGTCATCGTCCAACAAAAAGTATTTAAATTAACTGGCAACATCTAAAATAGAAATAAATAGGAAAATACTGATCTACTTAGAATAAAAATAGAACAGAAAAACCTCAGTAGCTCATCAGTGTATGCACAGTCTGCAGAGCTGAACATTTGAGCTTTCTTTCCTAAAATAAAACCTCAAATTCACAACAGAAGTGATGGACCAAATCTTATATTCTTGACATCAATAATATTTTTTTGGCATAAAGACTCCTGAACACTCTGAACCCGAGCTACAGCATCTGTGTTTCTCTTGTGCTATTAAAATTAAAGCAATAATTATTTCAGTGCATATTGAAGAACTCTGATCAGAAGATCCTAAATCTTAATTAGTACAACATCAAACAAACCTTTTAAAGAGGTTGTTTATGTTCCCTGTTTTCATTTGCCTTGTTTCAGACTATCAAAAGCCTTTCTTCTTTCCCTCTCTTTCTGTTCCACTTAAAAATGGTAAATTTTAACCTGTAGAGAGAAATAACAATGGCTGGAGGTGTAAATTATTGTACCAACCAACATTGTTTTCAAATGCTCTACTGGCAGACAATTAGCTATCACATTATATTTTCATAACAAAACATTCTCACAATCATAACAAATAGTAATTTCAGTTTTAATGTCTGTCACCCCTACAAGCCTCAGACTATGAATTCACAGTCTCAGAACTGTACATTTGAGCATTTGTTCATGCACTGTTAAGTTTTGACTGGATAGGAGCACAAACACCCTGCTGAAAGAGAATCCCGTTTTGATAAGCTAAAGCTAGGAAATTTTGGAACTTCTCATGAGCTATGTTGATGACATTTGTGCACATATTGCTTTCTATGAACTCCTGAGAATGCTTTTTTGAGAATTTTAACTTCAGTGCAGAATGAGGATTGGTGCTAAAGGAAAAGATACAGCCTTTTTGTAATGAAATCACAAAAAAATTCTATAAAATACACTGCATTTATCTCTCTGTGTATAAAGATTTCAGTTGACCTTAACTTTAGGCAAGCACTATGCTCTTTCCCTTGATTCTTGTTACATTTTGAATTTAAATAAATCAGGATTTATGTATTCTTATGTTCTGTCCAGTAAGTATTTTCTATTATCACATAATTCCTAATACCTTCAGAAAATTGTAAAAATTAGTAATAATTATGAGATTTGCATTTCACTAATTATGAAAAGTTACTGGAAAATTAAAAAAGTTTGGGGTTCAACATGCCCTTCACCCTACTTCCATCTCTGTATGAAAAATGAAAGAGACTTAAGGAAAAATATCATGACAGCACTAGAATTTTGTAGGACTGAGGCACATACTCTCTTGCAAACTTGTAGCAATACTGGCAGTTTTATCCAGTGTTGACAGTGCTGTATTTTCCATTGAATTTTAGCTATAATGAAATACCTCAAAAAGAGAAACTAATCAAACCTCAGCTCTCTCCCACCAATTAAAAATTTTAATCATCAATTACTTCAAATTTTGATTCAAGAGTGCAGATTAGTCTGATGGAACTAAAAAGTGAACTGTGGTGCATTTCTATGAGTTTCTTTGTTGTAGGAGTACAAAAACTGGCATTGGCTTTGATTTTGTAGATAAATCTAAAATTGCATTTCTCATCTCCCCAAATTTGGGAGCAAAAAAGCAACAACCTCTGTAGAAGGTGGAATTCTGATAAGGTGTGCACACACGGATGCACACAAAGTTATAAAAAAAAAATTAGGAAATTAACCAAGCCCAGACTATTTAACTAAGTACAAATATAACAACACTTAATTAACAAATCTTTCTCTGCTCCTTGTCCAAGCAACTTCATAAGAAGGTCTTAAAGACTGAACCAATTGCTATTTGCAATAGGTTTTGTGAAATAGAAAATGTATTTTCTCCACTTGTAAAATGTATCTCCTTTACAGTGATATCTCTGCTCTGCTCAGCAGCGCTGCTATGGCATTTACAAATATCTTCTTGCACTTTTGTCCTCCCACTTTGACACTATAAAAAACATGCTCTGAAATGAAGCAATCTTTTAACTTCCACAGTTTAATTAAGCAGGCTTTTTTGTGTGCTATGTGATACCTTATGATGTGACACAAATAGAGAACACTATTTATAAACGCCTCATTTGTATTTCTAAATGTGCATTAAAGAGAGCAACCGGGTGCTTTTCTCACTGAGTTTTTAACGTGCTTTGTGAGGTATTTTTCCCTAACTCATCGTTTATCAGAACTACACCAAATTATATTAGTTTAATTTCAGCCTATCATTGGATCAGTTTTATTTCTTGTTGATTTTTAATTATTACAGATAAATTATGCATTTACCTCAGTAAGACATCTTGACTGTCATGTTTGTCTTTTAGTTGTCCCAAAGGGAACACCAGTGAATGTAGATTCTTTTGGTAGAGTTTCTGCCTCCAGATAAGACTCTGGCAGTTGCTTTTAGACCTACAGGTTCTTTCTGAAATGCACATATGATTTCTCATGACTTAAAGATATGGCTTCTTTCTTCAGACATCACTCATATTAAAAAAGAAAATGAAATATTTGGTAAGCTCTAACCTCAACTGAAACTTCCAGAAAGAATCAGTTACAAGCAAATATGCAACACAGGCAAGGAACAATTTCATCCACAAACTAATTTATTGGAAGAGTATTGCCATATTTAAAAAGTGTGAAATTCTACTTTATAACTGCCAGTACCACACTTAAAATCCAGAAATCTAAGCAAAACTCTTGCATCAGAGTGAGCATTAGTAACCTCACTCAGTTTATTAAGATGCAATCAAAACAAAGAATTCAGAAGTTTCTACAAATGTGACTCCAAATACTAGTGGTTAGATAACAAGGTCCTAGTCACTGGCCAGACAGTGAAATATTTAGAGCAAAAGTACAAGCTTTTTGCCACAGGCATAATTTCGGATTAGTTAAGACATTGACAATTTTGTCAGAACGTGATGAGGAGCAAGCAGCAGTTTGAAAGGGCATTGTGATTAAGAGAGAGCTACATTGGAGACAAATGTTTACCTCTCACATGGAAATAAAACATTAGAACCTCTGTGTTGTTTTTGTTACTCCTTGCTGCATTGAAAAAATCCTGACATCATCCATCCTCAGAAGGTGCTGAGGTGGGGACATTTCATACCCTCTTGTCTGCCTCTGCTTCAAACCTTCTGTCACAAATGTGTAGTCCTCACTCTTCTACTCCTATGACCAGCAAGTTTTGCACAACTTACTGTTTCACCATTGCCTAAGGAGTGATGGAAAATTTTATGTCTCTTAGTGTTATTCATGTTGGTCTTTGTAGCTTAGAATAGGTCCGTGAGCAAATAGGCAAAGCTTAAAGGAGGGAAATGCAAACAGAGTGCACCTGTCTTCCAAGTAACCTACAATAAATTGTATTAGGATTTCTCCAGCCTACAAATCCCCTTTGTGTACAATACAATAAAAAGAGAAGTCTCATATCTGTACAAATATTTTCTTTATAGGACTTGTCCAGAAAATTTTGCAGCCTCCTCAGAGTGGAAAATATAAAGACTTTGATAGAGAGAGGGGCATTTACTGAGAGGAGACTTTTCCTGATTTCGATGTCTGCATTCAGAAAATTTCTTCTGTGTCATATACATTGTGGTGTGATCTCCCTTACCACAAGCAATTTTGTCAGTCAGCAATAATGTGAAGAAGATTTATGTCAGCAGGATAGCATACGATTAGTAGCTAGGGCTGAACAATACATAATGCTTGGAATGAGCAATATCTGAGTTTCCAAGTCCTCTCTGCTTCAGTAATGTGTATACATATGGAGAATCCTTCCAATATAATTTCAAACCAATTTAAAAAAATATATCTTTCATTAGTGGTAGTGACAAACTCTCAAGTTACATGTGTTTCTTCTACCTTATAGCATTCTGCTAACCTAATCAATTTCTTTAAACAGACCCATAGCAAGCTCTTTGAAGTTCCACCAGTTCTACAAATTTTCAGCAGGTCATGAACAATACAATTTCAAAAAAAAAAATAGGGCTGGGTATTCAGCTGGCCACCTGTGACAAAAATATCAGAATTATGTTCAATAGGATGCATACTACAATCTTGTCACCAGCACTACAGTCAGCTTTGATGGAACACAAACTCAAAGAAGCAAATGACATTCTTTAATCTAAAAATTAAAATACTTTCTGAAATTATTTTCCTTACTTTTAAAATGCAACATTTTAAAAGGCAGAAATAATTTCTTTCCTTCTTCTTCCCAGTTTTTGGATCTTTTGGGTTGTGAAAATGTATCAGTTATTTACAGTGTTCAAATCACTATTCACATGATTTGTGAACACCTTGCAGACATACACTATAATAAACTAATGAACTCCTATCTAGTCAGATACCTACAAGGTATATATTTAAAAAAATAAACAAACCTTGAAAGAGCAGTTTTGTTAGGAACAGAAAGAAACTATTCTTAAATATTTTAAGATTTTTCTTTAACTTGTGGGAAAAATCTTGCTACAGAACTAGGTACTAAGAAAGGATTTGTATTATGTTAATCAGATTCAACCCAGTTTGTTTCAATTTATGCTGCATTTTTTTCTTGTATATGATGAGCTCCCAGATAGAATCAGAGTTTGTATCGTGTGCCATTCAAAATTCAAAATCAGATGAACCTGCAAGCCATACAACATCACCAGTTTCTCAAAAATTTTTAACTTAATTCCAAGGAACTGCTTTAGGTACATTTCCTCAGACAATCACAGAATGGATGTAGTCAGAAGGGAACAAAATGTTCCAACCTCCTAGCTAAAGCAGGTCATATCCTAGAGCAATTGCAGAGAATTGGATCCAGACGGCTCTTGAATATTCCAAAATATTTCAGATTCAGGGAAAAACTGAGAATGGATACAGCATTGTGAAAACCAAATATCAGACCAAAGGATTTTCAGAAGAGTTAAACTTTACAACCCCACTAAGGAAGAAATTCTGCATCACCAGTTGTATAAGGTGTTTTCCATTCGTAATGTCTGTGTAGCACTGGATGCCCTCTGTAAGAAACACAAAACCATTCTAAGAATGCAATGAGATCCTCCAAATCAGTGGTACTGAAAATGTGCTACTATGCATAATGGACCCCTAGACAAATTGAACTTTCACAATGTACATGCTAACTTCTTTCTCCAAGAAATATCTGATTTATGTCATGACATATATTCAAGTACAATTATGGTAACTTACACTTGAAAAATCTTTAGTGGTTGCTGCAGCATCAGCCAATGTTATACAGCCAATTACCATACACAGTACTTGTGTGAACACACACACAAAGTACTTAACAACGTTAAAACTTCTACTTAATTTATTCCTTGCAAGGCCTTGTTTACAAGAGTATTATATGGCACTGAACTTCACCCCAAAGTTACTGATATATTTCTTGTCTGAACAAAAAGTCAGTGTCATAGGCAATACCTGTGTTGTAAAAACTGGTTCCAAATCCATGCTTCTCACATGCAGTGCACAAAAGTGTGTTTTAGTACTGGTTAGCCAACCCAATTCTCATCAAAAGCCTGACATAACTGCCCATGCCAGTGAAAGAATATTAATGGTCAATGACCCAAACAATGGACTGTTTGCAATAATCACCCAGGCACAGAGTAGGTGCACATGCTTCACCAGAGACTACCGACGAATGTGGAGCAAGATAAGGCAAGAGACTGAAAAGAGGTAAATCCTTCAAGGTGGGATAGTGCTTTTTATGATTTCAATGTCCTTACATCAGTGGTTCAGCTGTGAAACTCCTCTCTGGGGTAGAACCCAGACATTCACACACGGGCCTGAAGGTGTTTGTTCCCATTCCCTAAGTGTCCTGATCCACAGCACCACATCATTCAGTGTAATACATCCTGCCACAGGAGAGGCACCTGGCTATTCCCAGCAAGCCTAAGCAGCTGACAATTCTCTTTGGAGAGACTATCCTGCCAGGTATGCTGCAAAAAGGAAAACGGTGCGTCTTTTTATTGTATGCTTATGATTAATTAAAATTGATTTAAACTTCTTGACTTCTCTCCTCACTTCCTGTGGTTTTCTGAATGGATTTAATTTTTTTATTTCATTATGCCAGAAAATGGAAATCTCTAGATGTGCAAGACAAACTTCAGAAAAAAACTCACACAACATTTCCAAAATTTCCCATTTATGTGAGACAGAATTGAAAAACAAACAAATAAAAAAGCCCCAAACCTACCAAACTTCGCAACACACAAAAAAGATCTTGATCGTATTGAGGGAACATTAAATTAAGCCCATGAAACCAGAGTAATAATCACCTTTTAATGGAAAGGTTTTTTTCATTTTATAATATCAGGGAGAGATAATATTTGATTTTGGTGAAAGACTAAGATAGCTTGACCAGAGACATCTGCAGTAAGCAAGCTGTATTTTTCATCTTATTTAACACTTATGTGCAAGGGGTAGTAACAGAATAACGTATTATACCAGTTGGTGTTTAAATATGCATTGCATATAATCCTGCTCCAGGGTGTATCAAATTGCACTTTTAAGAATAATTGAAAATTGCACAGTACAGATTTGAGAGGAAATAGTAGCATGATAATAGAGTAGGCAAGCATTTTAGGTGCTGCCATTACTTATGAAATGTTACAGTCATTACGGAGATCTATGCATGTAATTTCCTCAAGAAAAACGCTGAAATTTAGTAAAAATGTTGAGAATAGAAAGTTGTTTATTCCAAAAGGATAAACAGTTTGTTTGGTATGTATATTATTCCACAATAAAGGCAGTTTACACACTGTATATGGAAGTTTATGCAAGAAGGAGAGAAATCTTGATATTTCAATTTTTATCTTTATTCAGACAAACGTGTGAATTTAGTTAGTCCGGAGTTACGTGGAATTTTTTCATAATTTCTTTTTTTTTTAATTGAAAGTTGCAACTGGATTTCTTTCTAGAAATTATTGTTAATGTGAAGTTGTTTTTTTTTTTCATTGTTTCAAAGTTATGGTTTAAAATGAATAATTCTAATTAGGCATAACATTCAATCTTCAATGCTTTTTTCCTAATCATTACACTACTTAACATCTTTTTCTTTCACCTAATAATAAAGTCATAATTTTTTAGAACAGCTTTAAAAGATAAGAAACTAAAGCTCAACACTGTTTGGTAATCTGCTTGGGAAAAATGTACATCCCTGACAGAAGTTAAAACCCTTTTGTATGATACAGCTCATTGCTATCAATAATTACAAAGCATTAGATTCTTTATTTGTTAGAAGTACACACCTCACAGTGTTTGTCCTCAAAAGGCTGCATTCACCACATCCTGTTGTTTTATATTGGTGATTTATCTTGGATTTTATATAATTACATTATGCAAATAATTTTTAAATTCTATTTCTGTCACAAAAGACCTATATCTTCATGAATATATGCAAAATATAAATAGGTTCATAAGTATAAATATATATTATTTATAAAAACATACACATCTCTTTCTGGATAGATTGATATACACACATTTGTGCATATATAAAAATATTGCTGACTCTACTGATGAAAAGGCAACATATTAAGTTGAAAGAACTGAAGATTAATGTCTCTGACATTGTTCTGAAGTCAAAACAGAAGATAGAGAGATGCTAAAAGTAGTCTAAAATGGGAAAACACACTCATAATCAAATTAAATTAAAACGACTTGGACTTTTGGCCCAGACTACCCAGCAACTTACTGCATTTTCAGAGAAAGTGCTAGTTACTAGGACACTGACTGGAAAACATGCAACCAATCAGTGTCAGATGAAGAATTAGAGAGGCATTTCTTCTCAAATCTAATGCTATGAAGACGGACATTCTGTATCTGTTACATTCTGTGTCAAGAAAAAACATCTGTGTGATAAAATTTCTGATTAAACCTGTGGAGCATGAGTGGAATCAGAGGCACCACAGGCTGGGAACAAAGGGAATCAGCACAGGGATCTCCAGCAAGTTTTTTGGTTGCTCAGGCAGAGGAGGATTCGGTCTGGCTCTTCCTGATGGCTGCTTATTCTGGGCTGAATAAAAATAGTACTCGGAGCCCTTTGCTCTCACTCCATCCTTTGTTTAAAGCAGAGCAGGAACACTGGATATGTCTCATGTTTTTTCAGACAAGAAACCATTTCTTATCAGAACTAATTCTAGATGAAAAATCTTGTTAAAAGTTGATTTCTGCTAATTACAAAGCCTTTGTATATCTCTGGCTTCATTTCTGAAGAACTATAAAAATTATCTTGTCTGCGTTCCCCAGCTAATTCTGTTCTTTTAAGCATTGTGTAGCCTCTACCATGTATCATTTTGAAACCATGTCTTGATCTCATAGCAAATGAAAAGACAATGGCTTGTGATTTAGGAAAGTTATTCCTCAATTTAGTGCTCCCATTGGAACAAGAAACCATGCTCTGCATGCTCTCTCCTCTCTCCCTTCTCCTATCCCTTTGGGTGGTTGGAGAAGAGAATTGGGGACCCAAAAGGTAAAGATCACAGGTTGAGATAAGAACAATTTATTGGAAACATCAAGGTAATAAGAAAACCAACGAGATTAATAACAAAACTGACAAGAGAGAGGAGGATTCTCAGGTTATTGCTCACCCTGTGGAGCCCAATAATACCCAAACCATTGCCACGCCATGCAACCCCCAAGGAACCCCTTCTCCCATTCCTGAAAAATTACATGAAGAGGAGGAGAATAACCCCTGGTAAAATCTACTCTATGTAGTGTCTTTTCACTTCAGATTGCACACAGTTTAGACTCTTCTCAGTCATGACAGAACACTTCAAGATATAAAAGTACTCTAAAACAGATTGAGTTTTTTTTAAGACTCCCTTGAATACATTCCAAAGTTGGTGCTTATGGGTGAACTAGCACACAGGACACCAGAGATTGAAAACTTTTTGCACATCCATTGAGCATCCAAACTCTATCCCAGTACAGAATTAGTAAATTCCTGGTTGAGATGCTATGGCTCCTATTACTTCAGAATTTTGAAGTCCTTGAAATTTCTCAAGTTATTCAACACACCAACAAACAAGAGGAATTCATAATACCGTGTGAACACATACTCAGGATGTTTCTTCAATAAGCCAACAGTCTAAGCACAGTTGCAAAGGCAACCAGAGAGAAAATACTAAGAGACCACATGGCTTCACACAATAGCTTCTTATCTGTTGGCACAACATCTGCAAACACTTGAATGACAGTGTCCAAAGGATCAGAGTGAGGAAGCGCTGCAGAAACTTGTAGAGAGTTCTTCCTAAATGTATACAGATACATGAGGGAAAGTGCAGTTATTTTCTTAAAATAAATCTCATAAAATAATAGAATTTCTAAAAAGACCTCTTCAAATCAATGGTATAATTTTTCAATACCAATTAATAAACAAAAGAGGAGCAGGATAATTTGAGCACTTTGGAAGTGAAGATGATGCACTTGTGGTTGACTTCATAAAGAAATAGCTCACGGATCAAAAATTGATCTTTCTGCTTTCTGCACTGCTACAAGGACTGTTTCTCAAAGTCAGAGAAAAGCCTATTGCTGTAAGAAAGTAAGGAGATGATAGCTTGGATAAGGACTTCAGCAAGCTGGCTGCATGAGAAAAGATATTCTGCAGGAAATGTCTTCAATACCTGCACCTTGGATGTCAGAACCTCAAAAGGGGTAAAAGGAAAACAGCTGTAAAAATTATAAGGAAAATGAGCTGCAAAGAGAGCATTTATGCTCTGCCTCTTCATTATGGTGTCTCAGTGACACACCAAGCAGAGTGAGAGACGTGGGAGGAGATGGAAATTCCAGGACTGAGTCAATAGTTTCAGAGCAGCAACGGAGAAATACAGCCAGTTATCAAGGAAGGCAGGAGAACAAGAGTTGGTAGAATAAGTGTCTAATGCAGTGCTAACTGCAGCATTAGAATGAGAACAGAGCAGGAACATGAGTACAGTGACCCAGAGACACAACACCAACCACAGGGGAAGAGGTGAATGCAAACTGGCAGAGTGAAACTCTTGGGAGGGGGACAGAGACCCCAAAAAATAAAGTAGAGAAATAAATGGAGAGAATAAGCAGAAATATTCATTTAGTAAAAAAACAATGTGTAGAGAGCTGAAAGGAGAAGGGAAGGCATCAAAGCTAAGTGTCTAGATGTCATGGAAATACCAAGTGACAGGGATGGTGACAACCTCAACTGAGTAGGAGGAGAGGGAACCACTGATGATAAAGTGGGAAGTCTTGGCACAATGGATATGAAATGAAGTTTTGCAGGTGAGCATGAGAACTGAATGAGGTCTCAGGCCTCAAAAAGGAGATAAAGGTAAATCCCAGGTGACTGAAACCCACTGTGGAGCACATATATTGTTAAAACAGCACAAAAACCTCTTAAATCATCTTGACCTGGTAAATTTTGGGGGAGCAGCTAGTGTCAGCAACATCAAAGAGGGTGTAGTGAGCTGATCCTGGCTGCATGCCAGGCACCCACCAAAGCTGCTCTATGGAAAAATGGACAGGGGAGAGAAAATGTAAGGGAAGGTTCATGCTTGAGGTAAGGACTTGGAGAGCTCACTCATCAAGTATCAACATGGGTAAAACAGAATCAAATTGGTGATATTAGTTGCATTTATTACTAACAAAATCAGAGTAGGATAATGAGAAGCCACATGAATCTTAAGAACACCTTCCCCTCATCTATCTCTCCTTCTCAGCTCTATTTTTCCCCCTCAGAGGTGCAGGGGGACAGAGAATGGAGGTTATGGTCAGTTCCTCACACATTGTTCCTACCTCTGCTCTGGGAGAGTTGTCCTGCATCAGTGTAGATAGACAATCCTCCAGAAATTTCTCCAGAGTGAGTCCATCCCACTAGCAAATGCTCTCCACAAACTGCTCTGACATGACTCTTCCTTCCACAGGGTGCAGGCCTTCAGGCACAGCCCTCCTCAACGTGGATCCCGAGTGAGGTCACGAGCCCTGGAGCAAAACCTCCTCCAGTATGGGATTCATTCTCCACGAGTCTGCAGGTCCTTGCCAGGACCCTGGCTCAGCATGCGTTTCCCACAGGGTCACATACTCCTCCCTGCCATCCACCTGCTCTGGCGTGGAGCTTCTCCATGGGCTGCCGGTGATCTCTGCATCCCTGTGGATATCTGTGGGCTGCAGGGACACAGCTGCTTCACCACGGGCTGCACCACGGGCTGCAGAGGGATCTCAGCCTGGAGCACCTCTTGCCCCTCCTTCTCCACTGACCTTGGTGCCTGCAGAGCTGCTCCTCTCACATGTTCTCACCCTGCCTTTCTCTGGCCACAATTACAAATGAACAGTAACTTTTTTTTCCTTTCAGTTATGTTTTCACAGAGAAGCTGCTATCATTCCTGATGGGTTTGGCCTCAGCCAGTGGATTGTCCTTCTTGAAGTCAGCTGGCATTGGCTCTGCCCGACATGGGCAAAGTCTCCAGCAACTTGTCACAGGAGCCATCCTTGTAGCCCTGCCTCTACCAGAGCTTGGCCATGCAAGCCAAATACTCAGGGACTGAATAAATTCATATTCACGAATGTTACTAATGCAAAAAGGATGGATGTGTGCTCTTTAACATCATCATACGCAGTATACTCCTCCAGTGACTCATTTGAAATGTCAGGTCCTTGAAAAGATAATTTTAATCTAATGCAATTGAAACACAAAGTTTTGGTGTGTGCACTACAGATTATTGCTCTGCCAAGCTAACTCTGGAAAATGACTGGATCGTTATTTTCTGAAACTTTTAAAAGAGCAAATAATTATAGCCTGAATTTGAAAGTGGCATAAGAAATAGAGGCCTCTACAACAGAGGTTTTAATGTGGAATCAAACTGCATTACAAAACACCATCTTCTGTAGTGAGTTTGTTCTTTTTTTCTTTAATTGTTTTGCAGGGTCCCAAGCCAAAAGGGGCCTGTTTAATCTGTTTAATTATTATTGTATTTAATCACCTATACATCTTGCCAAACAGTTGCTGGTACAAATGTTCAGTTGCTGGTACAAATCTTCACCTCAGAAGACTTCTTTTGTCCATGGATGAACTGAGGACAAGGGGAGGGAGATAAATGTTCTGGTGGTTTCTGTGCAAGTGTGTCAGTATGACTTTCAAGAATGTTGAATTAAATATGTTCTTACACAATTTTTGGGAAAAATTCCAGAAAATGAAATCATGCACACAACTGTAGCAGACACAGTCATCTATCCCCTGACACACGAGAGCAGACGTTGCCCTTTGACATGGACATGGGACTCCGAGTACACGTGTTGGAGGCATGGAAATAGAAGAAAAGAACAAAACTATAAGACAATATTAATAAAGTTAGGCCTTGAAAGTCTTAACTCAGGATGTGCTCCTGCAGCTGTTAAGTCAGCCTTCCTCACACAAACTCTGCCATGCTTAGAGGCTCCTTGGCTCCACTTCGTCAACACCAGTTCGCTGTAGTTTTAGTCTCCTGACTGCACAGATTTTTTTCCTCCTTCAAGCACGGAAGTCTTCTGCAAACTTTGCATAATTGAAGAGGAGGGTTAAGCATTTAGTGGACCAGGACTTTGGTCCATGAAATCAAGTATAAAATCTCAAGATCATTCCATACCTTCCCCATTGATTTCCATCAGTTTTGCAGTGAAGAAAATAGAAATGCACATCTGATGAGCTAATCTTTTCAACAAAAATAAGACTAGAAGAGTGGCACAAATTAGAAGCAGTTTCATAGCAATTTACAAGTGTTCCTAGAAAAATTGAATCCAATTCATTTAAAATCTAGGACATCCAAGCTTCACCTCTTATTTCACCTCTTAGCCCAAAGGCAGAAAAAATTATTGAGTAATTTAGTCAAAAGTGTATCTGTAGAGAAAACTGAGGGAACGGTGCAACTAGAGCTTGGGAAATACAGGAAAAGTAAAAAATCAGGGGAAAAAAAAGAAAATGGCAAGTTGTTTTCCAAATGTTTTCTAAGTGCCTCAGTCTTGAAAGATAACTTCTATTTCTTCTGTGTGGTTTGGCGCTCAGCTGACAGGTACCAGGTCTCTAAGGGATTTTAAGAATGCCACAGAGGTAACATCTATGTTTATTTTCTCCTGTGCACTGAGGAAAACTCACAAATAGTGTGTGAAGATAAAACCTTTAAAACACTGCAATGAAAGTATGAAAATGCTGAAAGAGAACTGAGAAAGAGAGCTGAGGGAAAAAGGGCACTTCAGAGATGACTGCAAGACGATTTAAGGAGTGTGATCAGAATGAAGAGCAAGAAAAATAATGAATAAACAAGTAAAAGGAAACATGAAAGAAATTGGCCTGAAGAAATATTTATATTCCAAACAGTTTTGAACTAAAATTTTCTCAATTCTCTTTTGTGTTTCTGACCATAAAAAAAAGGTCCCTGCTATACATTTTCTAATTAGCTCTAATGTACAAGGCCAGAACATAAGTCTCTACCTGAAGAAAGGCATAAATCACAATCTCTCAAAGAAGCTGAAGCCAAAGCCAAGGAAAAATGTGTGCATGTACATTGCTTTTTCTGAATTCAATCTGTGCAGCACCTGTATAGCCAGCTCCTTCATACAGCTAAAGAAACCTCAAAACAAATAAAATACAATACTAGTTTATGATGCATCATAAGAATATAATATATAAGTATTTGTAAGGACTGTCAGCATTGATATGAAACTTATTTGTGACCACAATTATTGTAGACAACAGTTCACAACAAGCATTTATGTGTGTGAACAGGTCAGAAAATAAAAGATAATTTGTTACCTAAAAATTGTTCAAGCTCCTTTTACTAAAGCCTCTTGCTGACACAAAGCTTTAACAAGTATCTGAACTCTTTCAAGACATGTGATTGGTATTATAATCAGAAAGTGGAGGATGTAACAAAGATATTAAGAACAGATTGTCCTCCTTCATGAAGGGATTACAGTTCGTGTGATTTCCAGAAATATAATCATCTTTCTGTTGTAAGCTCTGTTACCATCATTAATAGGCAAAGATATAAGGAAAGAGGTAGGAGGCGTAAAATTTAAAGTGTATATTTCACTAATGGAAGTGTATAGGGAAGAAGATAGATAAGGTGGAAGGAATATTCAGATCTTCCCCAATACTATCAAAAGATTGCAAAGTAGAAAAGCAAAATCCGATATGACACTACCTTGTCTTCTAGAACTATTTCTCACTCTTACAGGAAAAGTCCAGCTTCAGAATGACACATACATCATTCTAGGAGCATTAAATTGCCCCACTGAAATGCAGTCAAGAACCAAGCTAAATGAAAAAATGTCCACATACTTTTATGTTTAGTTCCCTACTTAACAGCCACATTTTTATTATATCAATTTCAAACTGTTGTTCATAGAAAATCAAGAATTTTCTAATTCTTGAGCAAAGAGTTTAAGATCCAAAAAACTAGCTAACCCACAGACAGACAGACAAATAGATAAATAATGAATGAAAATATTTCCTTGACATAATTTGCCATTTAATGCATAGAATTATCAAACTGGTTTCTGCAAGAATACAAACACCCAGGCATTGCAGTTGTCTTTGCTTTAGACAGGTTAATGTCAACCACCACACCGCAGTACTTCATGCACATTATTGGCAGCCTTGTGTTCCCTGCCCCACAATGAACTAACCGGAATATAAAACAGCACTGTGAAAACAAAGCTGTGGCTAACCCGAGGAATCATACTCAGCGTCTGCTCTTGGTTACAACGTGTCCTGATACCTGGGCTGGTTCTTAAGCTCCTCAGAATCACAGAAGTGCTGCTTCAAGGCAGAGCAGTTGCCTCGCAGTGTGTGCTCCTTTGCTCCTTAGCAAGCACAAGCCTGTCCAAGGGAACAGAGGCCCCCAGCTCTTGTTCCTTCATCAATCCATGTCTCAGCATTTAAAAATCATATATATATATATATTATATATATATGTTTTGTTGAGATTGGAGGCAAAATATTTCAGAATATTAACATCTTTACTGAGTCAGAGTCAGAGTATCCTGAACTTCACTGAAGTTAACCCTCACTTAAGTTTGCAAGTACATAGAGAACATTTTAAAATGTTCAAGCAAAGATAAAGCTGTAAAATACATACACTAACACCATTTCAGAGCCATTATATTTGGGAAAAGATCCTAAGAGCAGCAAACTAGCAGCACTGCAGGCAACAAGAAGCAATAGTAACACATCAAGCAAGTTAAACCTATACACAGAAAGATGCAAACACAGATAGAAAAGAAGAAGAAAAGGCTACCCTTCCCTTCCAGCCTTAAGAGTTGAAATTGATTTCCCACAAAGCCCCTTTAAAGCTCGTAAGCAGGAGCTTATATCAATAAACAGAGTGATTAGTCACACTGTCTAGTGCTTCAACAGGGACATGTTAAGTTTCACACAGTGCATAATATGATCAGTCAATTAAATGGGATCACACACATAACGTTCCTTCACAGACAATCAAGGAACAGTAATAACAGAGAGACTACTGACTCCAAACAGAAGTAAAATCCCTTCACTAAAGGCAGCAGAAATAATCTTCACTAGTGTAATAATGTTACTATCTAATGAAGTTTTCATAATATGCAGAATTAAAAAACGAATTAATCATCTTATATAAGGAAGGCTCTTGAAAGGGAGACCCTTGAATAAGAATATGGCTTGTGTTTAATGCTTTTGCATTGAATGATACCTCTTTCTATTCACTGCATGGAATTAATCTCTTATTGCTGTGAGTGGTCTATATCTGACAGGAAAAAATTGAGTGGGAAAACAAGGAAAATTATTGTTTGAATTTAGAAATGGCACTTTCAGTTTAAGTCACTACTTCAAATGTTTTTTGAAATGTTTGTTTTTTTAAATCTCTGACTTCTAAAATAGAAGCAAACTGATAATGACTAAACCATCAGGCATTAGAGTGTTACTTGGCTGCTAACCACTGTCATTGGAAGAAAGATTCTGCTGATGTTCCTGCTTTTTTTTAATTGCTCTTAATAGCATTTGCAAATGTATAGTTTACTGCCCAGCAGAGCTGGACAAATTATGTAAGGCAACAACAGGCCTGGGTGTTTCCAAATTACAACCAAAAGCAGCAAGAAACACTAGTAAAGTTACAACTGAATAAAAATCAAATAGGGAGACAAACATTGATCAACAAAATCTATGGGCTTCGGGTCAGGGAGTCAATCATCAAAATAAACTTACTGAAAATTACACAGAGAAAGTAAGAGAAATTATGGAATTACTCTACATGAAGCACAATGAAGGAAACTCCTTTTGGGAGGCAAACAAAAACAGACTGACATAATGATAAGAACTCAAGTGCTTTAATTAATTTAATTTAAATGAATTAAATTTTCATTTAATTACAAAAGAAAATCACCAAAATGCTTTCATCCTGGAGATTCCTACATGTCTTCTTATATCAAAGAGGAGCTCAGTTTCTCCCAAGCTAATACATCAAATCCTGTGCCTCATCTATTTCTTAAAAGCCTCAAAAGTTCATAGTAGTCAATCTCTACCCTTTAAATACTCTCCCTTTGTCCGTATCCAGTGTGTTTAACCATCTGATAGCAATAAAACACTGCTTTCAAAGCCAGTCATGGTGCTCTTTTCCTGGCAGGTGCACTCCACTATGGTGAGAAAGCCAAAATATCTGTATGCAGCAGTATGCAGTATCTACAGAAGAAATTTAATATTGTCTCACTAAAAGAAATGGAAAAAAAAAGGAACAAAAACCACAGAAGACCAGGGCTATAAAAAGTTTGTAAGTCTAAATAATGCTTAGTTTTTGCTCTTGTATATATTTTTTCGCTGGACAGTTTTGCCACAGAAAGTTTTTCAAAGGTCATCTACCTTTAATCTTTGATTCTTCATGCACACTTGTCTTAAGGACTGTAGCCATAATGCACAATTTTCAAATCCTGAACTGCTCTGTAAGAGTATCTTCAGAACACTTGCGAAGTTTAGATCAGAATAGGCCTTGCAGAATTAGACCTGTCTGTCCTCCTGCACCAAATGTTTGGTTTTCCACTGTTAATAAACTTCAGAGTAAAATAAGGAGGTAAGATACTTCATAGAGCAACTAACTTGTTTATCTTCCAACACATAGCAAGCTGAAATTTTCTGCCACTGGCTTACTGACTGAAAAGCAAGGACACTGAAAACAGTCCTAATAAGATTCAGGCAATAACTGGGGAGGAATCACATGTGTATTGTCCTAGTTACATCTAGGATTGAGTTAATTTACTTCCTAGTAGCTGGCACAGTGCTGTGTTCTGGATTTAGCATGAGAATAATGTTGATAACACCCTGATGTTTTAGTTGTTGCTAAGCAGTGCTTTCCATAAGTCAAGGACTTTTCAGCCTCTCATTCCCTGCAGTGGCACAAGAAGCTGGGAGGGGACAGCTGACCCAGGCTGGTCAGAGGGACATTCCATACCATATAACATCATGCTCAGTGTCTAAACTGGGTACAGGGTTGGACAGGGCTGCTGCTGGGGAACTGGCTGGGCATCAATCGTGGAGCAACAAGTGGATGAGAGGGGGGTCAGCTGCCAGCTGGGGTTACACCACAGCACTGCATGAAACCAACTCTGGTTAAATCTGAACTACAGCAGTTTAGAAATAGAAACCAAAAGGAGAAACTAGCATAGAAAATGGTTACATATACATTAAACTAAGCAAATATGAGTGGTCTCATTAAGTTCAGCAGGCAGTAAAACTCATGAATATTTGCAGACTATGGAGCCAGGACTCACTGAGTGAGAACATAGAATACTAAAAAAAATTACAAGAGTGCATAAAATAAAAAGAAACTTCAAAGTTATTTGAATTCTAACTCACCTGGTAAGATCTGAATTCAGATGTATTTATTTCTTACATATTCCTGAAGATCTGAATTAGTGCATGAAATAACTCCTTCTGCCTGAAGGCAGGCAACAGTATCATCTCATAGTGATTAAGAAAACTTAGAGCATTGAAATCAAGATTCTGGCATTACAAAAAAAATCTTTTTGTCCATTAAAAGAACACATTCATTCATCATATAAATATATAGCCTGACCTTATCCCTTTCACTAATGTTAGCACTGAAGGGGAATTACTCACTAATGTTAGCACTGAAGGATCATCACATAAACTAAGTGGTTTCAATTATAATTTATTTATATATATTTTTTTATGTTGATAATTTTTCTTTTTTTTGCAGTTATCTTGAAGATTCTTCTATTGTCTCTTTCCTTCAATAACAGTAGTAGATGGTGGTTAGACTCCTCAGGGCAGCAAATCTATTCAGAAAACTTTGCTAACATAATTCTAGAAACTAAGAAATTACAATGTAGGGCTTGTGTTCCCATCAATAAAACACAAATTCAATGTTTTCAATATTCCAGACATGTCTAAGGAATGCAGGAGAAGGCTCATGTTTGCAAATACTGCTCTAGTTCTCATCTCTGTGATTAAAATCTCTGCATCACTCACAAAATAATTTAGAAGAGAGAAAATAAGTATACCTCGGAAAACAACTAAATTAAAGCATACTAAAATAAATTCTAAACTTCCTTTTAGAACTATAATTATTTTTGTCAGCCTTGGCATTTTAGATCTGATAAACTTATCTCCGGGAACACCTGACATTCTCTCATTTTTACTTTCCTGCCAAGTAAAGCAAAACCACTGGTTCTGAAAAAAAAATGATTGGCAGACAGTCCAGAGACAGGTGGTTACTTTTAAAATTTAGAAGATAAGGAAAGAGACTGATTTATGAAGAACGTAGAAAATACAGTGGGGAAAATGATGACCAAATGAAGGGAAAGTTATATTTTAAAAAGTTAATCAAGTCAAAGAACGGCAATTATCTAAGCATATATTTAATGTTCACATTGCTCTACTATAGTTAGAAAAAAATCTGTGTTATGAAATCCTGTGTTTAATGATCGATATTGTGTGAATATGCTAGTATGACAATTTTGCTTTGCAACAACCTTACATTCTTATTCACCTAAAACTAATTTAAGGAAGAAGAGTCTTAAGTCAAGTAAATCCCTAGTTCCAGGTTATTATTCAGAAGAAAACAAACTTGAGAAAGCTTCTTAGTCTGAAGAAAAGAGGCATGGAAATTTTCACCTCATCAAAGCACTGCTTCAAAATTTCCTTTTGATTAATAGAAAACTCTAACAAAAAAAAAATTATAAAGAGATTTACTAGCAATTCATATGAACGAACAGAGCATTAGATCCCTTTAGTTTTGTTTACCAATTATTTTTTCTTGGTCTCACATAACTGAATTTCTGATTAGACAAGCTAAAAATGTTTACCTGTGATATACCATCTCATGGACAATGTTCCCGAAACTTAGAAGTCTGTGGCCAATAAGATAAGTTTTACGGGGTAAAATTTTGTAAGTAAAAGAGATTTTATGACCAAAGCAATAAACTCACATCACACACAGGCCACCTCACCTCCTAATTGTTCTTCCTAATTGTTTGTAAATAACAGATAAGTTTGAAAAGTCTTTCCAATCTAATGCTCTAATTTATAAGGGCTATTATATGAAAAAGCTTATTTTATCTTCCCATTTTGATTTAGAATGCTTTATACAGAGACATACAGAGACAATATAGATATACATTTAGGCCACCACAAAGTTACTTTTTCCTTCTATTAAATACAATTCTGTTTTTAATGGCCATAATAATGATCAGATTCTCTTTAAGAGTAATGTTTAAGTTTTGATAATGAGTGCTGCATCTACATAAGACGAGCTATTTTCACAGACAATTCCAGTGCTGTGGACAAAAGTGAATTTTCATACCTGAGGGGTCATGAAACAAAAAGACAACTTGTGAAAAAAAGCTTGCCAAATGACAGAAGAAGGACAAGGACACCTTGTGGGAGTAGTTAGTAGAATCAGTCCTGCTTATTGTGGAGTAAGATTACAAGGAGAACAGTGACAGAAAGAACCTGTGTGCATGCATGCTAATCTATACACCCAAACTGACTCAGGGTACCACTGTAGCCAGGTTCACCTTGCTGCCCTGACAGCAGAGTTATGCCCTAAATGGCATCAGAAAGAAGAAAAAGTTGGGTCCCAGCATTGATACTATTACCAAACCTCCCAGCTCCCCACAAAAGTCATAACCCACATCTCTGCTCTATTTCTCAATGCTCCACACAGAGAGATCTGCTGAGGTTTGTATTATCTATAAGAATGACCAATGGTAGCTCCTACACACCTATGGAACAAGTCATAAAGTACTTCTGGAGCCAAAAAATTGATGTTTTGTACCCCTGTACAATTAGTGTCAAATGCAGAATCATGCAGAAGACCATTTGAAATGGGTTTCTAAAGGCACTTAATGAGTTGCAGGCCACAGGAGTTGCTTCATCTGCAATCTGTGAGAAGATGCTATTGAGCAAAGGCGTCAAGAAAAAGTTAGTGAGAAGGCTGAGAACAATTTCAACAATATACTTTGCCATATTTAAAAGTTGTGTAACATTTCAGGCTTTGTAATGTCCAGCATTTGAAAAGGCTCTCCTTTTCTAAGTTTTAAACACCCTGTTCTGTGAACGTACTGATATTAATCTGTTTTCTGTTAATCAGATAGGAAACAAAAGCATTGAGTAATTTTAATTTTGCCACGGTTTCACAAATCCTGGCTGATCCAGAATACTGTGAGTGATTTACTAAGTGTGCATTTATGCAGGGCAGCACTTATTTTTCTTGTTGCTGTGACTACTTGAAAAGAGAAACTGTACTTGAGAAGAGAGATAGTACTTGGTTCGGCCATGAAATGAAGTTCAACCTGTGTATTTCTGAGCTTAACAAGAATTCAAGGTCAGGACTTCCACCAGTTACTTGGTTTTGCTAAAGAGATTACTGTGAGCATGGTGAGGTGGAGGAAGGGATATCACAGTCACTTCAAGCTGTTTACAAGCCAAGGGAATTAAGACTTGTCTTCATGCAAGACTTCAAAAAACATAATCTTGTAATACTATGTTTATCAAGTATCCTTGGTATTAACTTCTGACATGTTTTGGTGAGTGTCATGATTTTTTTCTAATAATTCTAAGGAAATGAGAAACCATCATTTCACCGATTTTTCTTTCTCATGTTTTTAAAAGGATAATCGTGTTGCTCTGCAAACCTTTCAAGCTATGTCCTGAATTTTCAAAACTCCTTATCCCTGCTTAGAATATAAACATGCTGCTTTCAGGTTTCACTCTTTATGCTAATGACTTGAACAGTGATTCATATCCTCCCCCAATTTCAACTCACAGAACTGAGCATTTCTTCCTGTTTGCCCTCCTTTACTTAAAGTTCTCTATATGCTTTGAGGCAATACAGACTCATTATTTGTGAATGGCTCTTACCAAGAACTAACAGAGATGAAATTAAGAATAACAGGGAAAGACTGGAGAAAACATGCATTCTAAATGCACTCAGATGTTTGGAATCATAAAGCCATAGAATAATTTAGGTTGGAAAAGGCCTTTAAGATCAACAGGTCTAACTTGTAACCTAGCATGACCAAGTTGCACTACTAAACTGTGTCCCTAAGTGTCACATCTACACATCTTTTTTACATATTTAGGTGAGAAACTGTCACTGTCTATCAGACAGTTTCATACTTTCCATATGGTAGAATGATTTAACTATAATGAAATACTTGCATTTGCAAATCTTTTGCTAGACAGGCCCTGATATTCCTAAATATTGCCCATAGTTCCTCTCCATTTCTCAAAGACCTTTTGAAACTTCACAAAGAGAGAAGATTAAAGATATAAAAGCTCAGTAGAAATTAATCTGGTCCTTTCTCTAAAGGATGATAAAAATTGTTTTATAAATACAACCCCCAGCCAGCGAGGATTGAGAGGGGCAGGTCCTGTCTGGCCAAGCTCCTCTCCCGTGCCCAGCTGAGCCGCCTGTGGGTGCAGGGCAGGCTGTGGCTGTGTCTCCCTTCAGCAGAGCCTCTGACAGCGCTGCCGTGGATTGTCCTGAATGCCCATGGCTTGGACAGTGCCCCCTTCCCTGGGTGAGGAACGGGCTGGACAGCCAGGCCTGACAGTGCCGGGGAATAGCGCTGATCCGGCTGAGGAACGGGCTGGACAGCCAGGCCTGACAGTGCTGGGGAATGGCGCTGATCCGAGCTGGGCGTGGCTCACCTCTTGTGGCATGCTCCCGGGATCACTGCAGGGCCTGTTCAGTGTCCATGGATGATCTGGATCAGGGATGGATCCCCATCAGCAGATGAGCGGGGTGACACCCGGCTGGGGGAGCATCCATCTCTGGAGGGGCCTGGACAGGAGGACACAGGACCCTGTCCAAACAACAGGGACAAAACAGGACCAGGGCCCCGGTCCTGCCATGGGCACAACATCCCTGGCAGTCTACAGGCTGGGACATTGTCCAGAGTGGTGGACAGTGGCCAGGCCGAAAGGGACCTGGGGACACTGACTGGGGGCACTGAACATGAGCAGCAGTGTAGCCAGGTGGCCAGGAAGGCCAATGGCATCCTGGCTTTGTGTCAGCATGGTGTGGCAGCAGGAGCAGGGCAGAATTTGTCCGCTGCGCACTCGTGAGACCCACACCTTGAGTTAACCTGCTCCTCACAGGATTTGCGTTCCAGACCCTTCACTAGCTCTGCTGCCCTTCTCTGGACATACTCCAGCATCCCAACACCCTTCCTAACCTGGGGGGACCAGAACTGGACACACAACTCAAGGCGCAAGCACAAATGATACAAATGGACCGGACACAGAAAGCTGTCGGGAAACTGACTGCACATAGAATTTGTACCAGGCTGTTCCACAGAAAAAAATCAATCTCAACATTAATATTTTGGAAAAGGTATGTTGATGGTATTGTTGCCAAATTCTTTGAACTCTCTAAACACAGACAAAAAAAATCGAGTTTATAAATGAAACACTATTTATTCTGCCACAAATCAAGCATGCCAAGGATTAAAATGCAAGACAATTTATTCATTGAAATCTACATAAACTCACCTGTCTGGTACACAGTTACAACCTATCTACTGCATAATTGTTTAGCTTGTGCAACCTTATGAAATACTTGTCACTGCTCCTGTGTGGGACTCTGCAGGCATCTTTGGTGACCTCTGTTAGTTGTTAGTTTGACATCTGGGGAGGTTTCTCCTATTCAGTTTCAAGCAAAGTTCAGCTCAATAAGCTCAGAACCCAAAGTGGAGTGCTAAATAAAATGTGACCTGCAGCTGGATGACACATCTCCTTGAATGATTATCAGGCAAACCAAAAAATACAAAAGCTGTTCACAAGCATTAAGCAACACCTGCTTGACACACCTGATACCATCTGTGTGCAAGATTAAAGGGAACAATGATACCATCAGCTTCCATCTGCAACAGAGATCAAAGGAACGGATAGGGACAGAGAATTCTGCCTAAAGATATCAGTGTTCTATCTATACCAACTTCCACCAGTTTTATGTCAATGGTCAGCTTCATTTGCTTCAAGAATGTTGTTGCTGCTGAAGAGGGTAATCAGGCATTTATTCCACTATTTATGGAAGAGAGTGTAAAGGAGTCACATTTTTAAAAAGCACAAGCCTTCTAAACTGATACTAGTAAAGACAATTTGAAGAAGTTTCAAGACTAAAGTCTTTCTGTTCCTTGAGAAATTATAAAGAAAGTATGATGAACTGGCTCAGGTAAACAGTTTTGCAAATGTCATGTTAACCCGTGTGACAAAATTCAACCTTATAGACTTAAATCTTCCTTTCAGCTTCAAATGTGGCATGCAAGCGTTTCAGCTGGAAATCTCTCATACTACATTTTTAAACCAATTTTACACCATTGGTATAAAGGCCAGCTGGCAACTGAGCACTTTGCTACTCACTTTTAGCTTTACATTGAAGAAATGGACTACTTGTTTTCATTTGTCTGCTAGACAATACTGCTGAGTAAACCAATGAAGGAAATATTTTTATCTACCTCAAAATTAACCAGCTGTGTTAAGGATAATTTGTCGGCAAAATTTCTCTTTGTCTCTGTAGTTGTTAATATTGTTAGGCAGAAATTTCAATCTACCTATGTCAAAAAACCTTTTTCTCCTTTAAATGAATGCCTGTTGTACAGTTGAGCTCTTCTTTGTTTGGGGAAATCAGTTACTATTGTTCATTCATAATTCCCAGAACATTATAAAGAATTTGTACTGTTTTTAAGTCCCTGGTCTGTTCTTCAGATAATTTTTAGTTTGCAGCAAAAAATATTCTAGGTTTTTTGGGGTTGGGATTCAAGTCAATGCCTTGCTTTGGGGTTGGGGGGTGTTTCCTATCTTTTTTTTTTTTAATCAATCAGCTGAAACTGGTGGTAATTATTGCAATTCTGGCATTTTGTCTGGGATGATGATAAATAATTTTCTCAAGAAATCAGTAAAAACACTGACTTGTAAGGTTTAATCACATATGTGGTGCCGGGTTGCACAATATCTGCTCCTGAGGACTCTTCAAATACTCTCGCCAAAGATTCAGGGTCTGACTTTTCTCCACTAACAACTAACAGATATTGCAGATTATGAGTTATTCTAATCAATATTCCAGTTTATACTCACTGATGAATTTAATTTATTTCTATAGCATAATTCAATTGACTTTGACTGCTACTTTGACTACTGATAAAAAATACCTGAAGTATTTTTTTCAAGTGTTTAGTTTTTATTTCCCCAATTAAAACCTCCTGGCCTTTTATTCACATCTTTAAATACCACTGTTTCTTCCAAAATCTCATAACATCCATTTCTAGGACCATTTTTTACCAGCAAAAGATTATATTTGGTTTGACAAATATGGATTTACTTTCTGCTATTATAATCCCTGTCAGTCTCTGTCAGGCTCAGTGTAGTTCTTGTTTTCTTATTTACAGTGGCACTTTTCATAAGGACAGAAACGTCAAGAAGTTATTACATAAAAATAAGCATTGGGTGTTTTTTAATAGATTCATTCTAGAAGAATACCTGTACAACAGCTCATGTTGTGCTCTTTCATTCCAAAATAAAAATGTCTACATTAGCAGTTACATTACAAGAATGATGGCAACTGATCTTAAATAATTAGCTCAGGATGACTGTTTCAAAATAAAATAATTAACAGAAAGGTTAAAATATTACTATATATACCAGTACCATTCTTGTCTACTATTAAAAAATCACCCAAATAAATTAATATTCACATAAATATATAACAACTGCGAATAAACTACTGCAACACCAAATTCAACCAGATTGGAAAGACTATCAACAGTCTAAACCCAGCAAGCAGCCACTCCCTTTACAAGTGATGAGACGCCTGCAGTCTGGAACCAAAACAGCATGTTTCTGCTATGAATAACAGAAACCATACTCTCTAAAATTATTATACCATTAAAAATTGAATACAGTTTGACTCTGTAAGGCATTCAGCATTTAAAAGAAATGGCTTATGTCAGGCTGGTGGAATGGGAAGATTGGTGGCCTTGCCATTCTTGTATTTTGAAGGATGGACCCCGCTTACACTACCCATAGCTGGTCTTTTATGGGAAAAGGATTTTGGGAGAAGTTTGGCTCTGTATTCAGCCCAGAGCTTTCTCAGGACCTGCAAGCAGAGACTAAGGCAGTGAGCTGTTTACACATGGTCTCCTCAAAGAGAAACTTGTCCAGGACACTGTAAAACATGTTGACACCTTTTGAGGAGTTAGTGAATTAATTTTTCCTCAATTGCGTTTTGTGTCTGTCTGTGAATCAGAAAAGAGACTAACATACTACCCAGAAATGGACAATATCAGAAATTATTTGCCCTCTGGTAGCCAATTTCTTATCATTTTCCATCTTCTTTTTCCATCTTTCCATGTTTGCTGAAGAAAAATGATCTCATGTAGAGCTAAGCAAAATCATTACACTCTTTGAGCAAAGGATATATGTGCTTTAAAATAGCATTTAGGAAAAGCCAATTTATTGCAGTAGAAACTTGGAACCCAATAAAAAAACTCCTGTGATAAATTGCTGTGGCAATTTACCACCTCCTTGCACCATCCAGGCTTCTATTCATTACCTGATGATTTACATTTGTGCTGCAGTTGAAGCCTGCTAAATGCACAACCTTGTCACTTGAATAAATTCACCCATTTAGAATGTCTTTGTCTACTGCAGAGGATTGCTTATAGAGCTCTATTACCTGTGTGCTTTGGTGTATTTTAAATTTTGCAGTCATCTGACACACACCTCTTTATAATGGAAGTTCTTTTCACGTGGTTAATTTATGCAGAAAACAGGAATCAGTCAGTCTTATGCATTTAAAATTTGGTGAAGAAGATTTACAACTGGAGTCAAAACAAGCACCTTGCAAAAAAAACACTTTGCAAAGAGAACACTGTGTGAGTTTCTCTTAAATAGGGAGCCTTTCCAGAAATCACAGCCTTGACTGCTACTGAAGAAGCTTTTCATAGTGAGGTACCAGACAAATTCAAATGCGTGAGCCATATATACTACATGGCTTACACAGCACTGCAGGCTTTCCTTTCAGACATCTGGGCAGGTGCTCTGACATTACTGCCAGAGGAAATTTTGTGCTGATCTTCCCTACATCTCTGAGTTTGGAGTTTCACATTAGGCAAGAAACACTGCCAAGATACTGGGGAAACATGTCAGCGCAAGGAAGATTGTGTTCATCTGCAACTCAATGCAAAGAGTCAAAATTGGAAATGTATTAGCTTTACTTCTGACTAATAATATAATAAAAGCTGACTAATTTAAGTAACTCTAAAACTTCACTGTGTTGTTCTTCTACCTCACTTTCCCATCATTATAATTAAGGCACTTTACATGTTCAGTCTTTTGTCAACCTTAAAAATCTATCCAGATATTAGTCCAGGAATTCTTCTGGATATTTTAGGCTAATGGGTAAGATGTAAAATAGGTACAAGGTTTGATACTGTTCTTGTAACAATGACCCAAAAAAGATCAGATTATTTCCTCTTACTGTGTTACAATGACCTATTTCGGTTTGAACTCAACTTTTCCATAGTTTGAGCCTCTTTATTTTTCTCTTTCCAGACTTTGATCTGACATTTCCAAGTGATGCTTTAAGAGTGCAATGAGAAATACAGGAAGGCAGTAGGAACAGAAAAATTAAAGGCAGTGAGAGCCAATGAGCCTAAAATCAGCCATTTGGACACATTGTATCCTAATAATTAAAGAGTAATTTTTCAAGCATATCTTATATGCGGCTCAGACAACTGGTCATCTTTGAAAAGAAGAATTCAAAAGATCACAGCAGCTAGCAGCTTCTTCATTAGGATCCTCAAAAGAGTATTAATTAAAATTGTATACGGAAAGAGGAAATATATAAAAAGGAAAAAAAAATTGAAATTTATATATTATGAAGAAACTAAATTAAGGAAATATTAATGACTTATACAGGATGCTAATGTATGCCAGTCCTCAGAGATTTTGAATGCAGACCTTCAGAATTGTGCTTGTTTACATTTTATATTCTTGCAGTGTAAGGACCTGTTTCACTGTGATGTTCAAGTAATGAATCTGATACCAGAATAAAAAGTCTATATGGAAATAAAAATGTTTGTATCTTTGATGAAAAGACTTAATAAATACATGTTGCAATATGGGTCTTTTAATTTATACTTTCCAAGTGATGTGTTGTCACAATTTATTCTAACAAGTAAATGCAAATGTTTTGACATAATAAAATTATGTGCACATGAAATAACTACCTAGTTATGGTCATGTTATTACTCATCAATTTTTATTTTTATCCCTTTTCTAGGGATGATAAACTCTGCCTGAGTTTAAACAAATACCTGGTGCCAAAATCCACAGAAAATAGCTGTCTTTCAGGCTTCTAAGAAAGAAGACTGCTTTAGAGATGACTTTTAAAAAGTACAAGATGCTGGAAAGATCTGACATTGTCGTTTAGCATTTACTTCCCTCTTTATCAAATCACTGAATAATGCAAACAGGAAGCAGATTTTCATCTAAAATCTTTTTAACCTGTCTTTAAAAGACAGATGAGAAAGCATCGGGGTGGCAAAGAGATACTGCCAGACATCCTGATCTCTTTCCACCAGACAAGCTAAATGAGAGTAATAGAAAGCCCTCTAAATACCTGAATAATTATGCAAAAGTGACCTTAGCACTTAAAATAAATGTAGAATGGACAAGACACAGTATTGTAAACTCTGTATTGGTCAAGGTATTTGCACAGTTTTGATATCAAAAAAGGAAATCTGCAGCTTCCGCAATTTCTTTACTCTATGCTCTGAAAAATACTTAGAAAAGGTAAACTTGCCAGCCAGAAGCAAAATTATTATAAAAGGTACTCATGAAGTTGTGTATGTCAGAATATATTTGTACCCCACTTAAGCATGGCTATCTGCCCTCTCTGAGAAAGGCTGGACTCTAAGAATTTTAAAAATCTTAGAAACCCCCTTGTGTGCAGAGCATCTAAAAACTTCTCAATATTGCCCACACAT
>CM019236.1:51698701-51748103 GCA_009741485.1 Malurus cyaneus samueli | reverse complement strand
ATCCTGTACAAATCACAGGAAAATAAAATATCATCTATTGAGGAGAAGTATTTTAAAATTTCCATTGAAATTCACATGGATGAGCCTGTTTCTCGATGTGGACAAAGTAAAAATAGTCGTTTGGGCAAATATTCATCCCAAATTACGATATTAGAGCAAGGGCTAGGTACCTGATCTTTTAGGATCAATACCCTCTGCAATTCTCCTTCACTTCTTCCGATTTCTGTCTTAATGGCAAAAGTAAAAAAATCTTTATGATTCTCACATGATTCTTACATGAGCAGCATCACTTGGAAAGAATTTTTGTGGTTCTAAACTACTTAGCCTAGTGGTTTTAATGATGTATCAGCATAAATAAATAAATGTTTTTTTGTCATTCACAGAGGGAGTTAAACAACACATAGACATTGTTGTGGCCCTTTGTAAAGGAGAAAGTCTTAAACAGCAAAGAACAAAACAAACTCATAAGTAGAAAGGTATGTTTTCATCCTGACATTTCAAGGAGTGAATTCCCTTGAAATCAAAATAAATTCAATGGTAATGTATGAACACAATTTTCTGTGAAGAGAGAATGTGTGAACATTTAAAAATTCAGTTTCTTTTATCTGAAGTTTGGAAGGTTTCTGTAAGTTTCTGCTGGGGCAGTTCCCACATTTAGCATGGCTATACTTACAGAAAGAGAGATGGGGAAGAAAAACAGTAGTTATTTGGAGATCAGGGCAAATTCCTGTGGAGAAAAAAAGGAGATACCATGCTGTGCATCTCTCACATTGCCTTCAGAGATAGAGCCTGGAAAAGGAACCTTGTGCTTGCTAGGATAACGAGGCTATCTTAGCTCTCTAGGATTAGAACCTGATTTAGAGGATAGCAGTTTTCTTTCTGAAATTAAAAAATCCAGCTGCTATTAAGAAGTCTCTCATTAGTCCAACAAACACTAGTACAGCAACTAACTGTGAGAAGAGGTAATGGTGAGCAGGAACAAAAGCCACAGGGGGCAAAATTCTTATATTTTTGGTAGGAACATGGAGAAAAAGAACTGGGTAAAACTTTGGACCCACACGTTGTGATTCTACTGAGAATTGAGTGCCTCAAATCAGTCCCAAGGAACAAAACAAAATGCAGAAATGCAGTCCTGAAGGACTTCTTATATTTAGCTGATTTCCTCCTCCCTTAAAGCTCTTGCATTAACTTTGCTGTCTTACAGCTGCCAAGCCTACTGCCCTCTGGAATGATTCAAAATTATTTTTACATGAATGTAAGGGTTTATTGCAACATCTATTGTCATGTTATCAGTTGGAACTCATGCACAGCTCTATATTATCTTCATATGGATTGTGTGTTGTGTTTCTTTATTAGGAGAATTCAAGTGTGAAAACATTTTTTTATGCTGTTTAGATTTGCAATACCTAGATATGATATACTTAAATAACAAGACTTGTCTGGATGCTGATCATGGTTGGAATTGCATGGACCATTTCCAAATGTGACATCACTAACATCCTTACATCCCTCTGTTGTATCATTCTAGTTTCTCAGGATCTGATGGTGCACACAACTGCCCTTTTCAGCCTCTGAGGGGCTCACCTTCTGCTTCAACGGGACTCAGTAGAAATTAGTAGGTTTTGGTAAAAATATTTGGTGATCATTGATCCAGATGCATAAATGACCTTCGTAAGTGTAGTTCCCCAGTTTAAATACTGGAAGTTACTGTTTCATCTCACTTTCTCAGGAACCAGCATCATGGTTCAATCACTGTGTAACAGTGATATAAGTCATTCAAACAAATGAAATGAAATAGCTTATTCTCTGCTAAATTTAAGGGGCATAACAATAATGCTGCTTAAGTAGGCTCATTTTCAGAGCCTCCAACACAGTAAAAATTGTGCTAAGAAGCCAGTAGCAACATCTTAGATTGTAGTTATCATGTTCAGAGTTAAATAACAGAGACTTTTGACCTAGAAATTACACTTCCATCTAAAATATTGTGAATATTTTATCATTGAATGAGAAGAACTTTTTAAAATAATAACAAAAAAAATCTTATAGCAGCAAGAATTAAAGAAAGTAGCCAAAGTACAGCAAAAAATTATGGCAGTGGAGAATAGTGTTAGCAATAGAATCTAATAATACTTTTCATCTTTAGAGACAGATAAACTGATTACACTGATTTTATCATATTCTCAGTTGACTGTTTTAGGATTGTCTCATTCACCAGAGAGAAACTTAACAGAGTATGAGGTTTCTATTTGTCTTACCCCTTTTTATTTCCTTTGTGTTATGGACTTTGAATATGCAGCCTACAAGTCACCTATATGCAGAGAGTATCACAATACACAAAAATGAAGAGTCTGTCTACCAGAATTCAAATCCAAATAGGATTCAAATACTGGTTCTAGACACTTTTACTTACTCTGTATTGGAAAGGAAGCTGCTCTGAAGGGGCAGCTGGGTTCTTCACCTTACAGAGACTGAAAGCTCCACAACTGTGAAGATGCCACAGAAGATTTAAATACTCAGCTCCATAAATAAGATGGAGGCAAGTCGGGTTAACGGACAGAAATCTTCTGCCAAAGCAGTTTTTTTTGTCTGTGCAGCTGACCACACAGTCAACTCAGAGGTGGATAAACACTATCTCACCTCCCTGATCTTTCCACCCGGACTCTAAACATTTTGCAACTGAGGGCTAGCCAAGGATGTAGCTCATGACATTTAGCTGTCCTTTGCATCATTTCACAGAGTGAGATCAAAGAAGACAACCTGATCACTTAGTCCAGCCTTCTATAATGCATATTTCATCATAAGACCTTGCACCAGATCTGAAGATTGCAAAGCAAATAATTTAATCTTAAAACTCAGCCAGAAATCAAGGTAAGATGAAGATAGTGGTGCTAGAGACTCAAAAGAAGGGACTACTTCAGGGGCGTAGCAAAAGCTAAACACTTAAGAAGAAAAAACATTGTCAACCTGACTGGTGTATACATGTATTAATGTTTAACCTTGCTGCACTACCACAGGATACATTTTGCCAAATTCAGAATTTTCTGTAAGAAAGGCAGAACATTTTTTGCAGCTCTAATATGATATGTAGGCATACATGTTGACTTAAATGTTCCCCTCTTGAGGAATTATGACTTTTGTGTCTAAGAAATACCAACCTAAATTAAAATGTGCTATATTTTTATTGTAAGTTTGTAAAACTTTTCTGTTGTCTCTGTTCTCTGTACTCCAGCCTGTGGAACACAAAATGTTCTCAACTGTGTGTTCAGCCCCTAACCCTCACAGGACCAAAACTGAAACCAGACAGAATGCTGCACCAGATTTTTTTAAAGTGAGTCATTTAAAAGCAGTAAGTCAAGTACTGTACTGGATAATACGATGTGCTACTTGGCAAGAACAGTTTAAAAATTGACTTATTTTTCTGTCCCATAAAAAGTCATTCTGCTCAAATTTAAGAAAAAAAAAATTTCTAAGTCAGCAGTGAATCTGTAAACTAACTGATGGAATATACATTTTGGAGATGTTCTCTGGCTTAACTTTCAAAATGGCATGAGGATTTCAGGTGTCTTTCATGCTTATTTCAGACAGCCCATGCTGCTTTAATGACATTACTTATCTGATTAAGAAGCTATGCTTGTAGGTAGATGGTTGCTTTGGGACCTAAGTGTTAGCAGATCCTGCAGCTGCCATCAGCAAATAACGGTTCTGGGAACAAATATCCACCTTCCACAGGATGGGATAATGGCTACTAAGTCTTGCACTGATCTGCACAAAGTCTATTCCATCCCCTTCACTAACCTCCCTATCATCTCCTCACATGTACCAATAATATTTTAAGAATACATATTTAGTTATAAACCATCAGTTGTAACTGTCATAGTAATACCATCAGTACTGCACAACTGAAACTCACTGAACAACAAGCTCCTGCTACCGCAGTTAGTCATGACACGAACTTCCAAGAAATAGTTCATGCCAGAGAATGGCTCTGGCTGGGTTTTGGAAGTCAGGAGTCTCCCCAAGTGAGGAGCCACAGCAGGAGGAATCAGAATAAAGAAGGCTCCAATGAAGCCTTCCTCTCTGAAATCAGCTGCTATGACTTCAACTCACTATTCTTTGGCATATAGCAGAATATTAAATATACCCCAATAGATCTCTTCAGTTGCTTGAAAAGTTTCTTTGAAAGCATCTGGCTTATGTTGTTGCAATTCAGACCAAATCACTTAAGCTGGACATAGGTGCATTGCTCTGAGTGGAGAGAATTCTAGTCATATTTTCACAAAATCAGTTTGAAATTCAGTTCGAAGCATATCATGAAAAGAATAAAATATATTATATTCTACTTATTTGCGGAGTTTTAATTTATTATTTACCATGTTAAAGCTAAATGAAGAACCTCTTTGAACTTTCTTTCATCTTTAAGCTCTTCAAACACTTCTCTCTTTGCATTTCTCTTTCCATTTTCTGAAGTTATATTGTCCATGTTCAACATACCTTTTCAGAGCTCTTTTTATGTAGCCATAGGCTTCCATACAATCATTTTCATTTTATTTTTCCCTAAAACTTATGGATCTGATTCCTACAAAATATTAGGTAGCATCTGGGTTGTTGGTACTCTGGTACCTCATAGTGAGGTTGTTGCACTGTATTTTACTCTCTTTCTCTCTCTGAATCCATACTTCTCAGACTGCAAGCTTTTTGAGGATGCTGCTGCTCTTTATTAAGTACCTACCTTCTGAGCAAGTTCCTTCATCATGCATGAAACTACAGCATTTAATGCCAATGTTTAAATGTTGTGATCATGATGAAAAAAAGCCAAGATCCCCAAATATGGATTATGGGCACACAAAAGACAAGCAATGAAGAATAAAACTGGCTAATTTTATGAAAAAAAAAGAATTATCCAAATTCTGTGGAAATATCTTCACCATTGTTATTATTGGAATAATTTTGGGAGTTTGAATCTCCCATGAACAACTTTGGAAAGTGATGTAAAGTTTTTTTTATGGTTGCTTTGATTTAGTCAAGAACAAATTTTAATTTATAAAATAATTTCAAGAAATAATGAAAGTTCTAGCTTTCATTAAAGAGGAAATTAAATCCCTGAGTATCAATAAGACAATTAGAAATTTGAGATCTCACTTCCATTTGGAAATGTGCATGCTGTGCTTTTTTTTGTTGCCTCATTTTCCTGAGAATAACAATATAGATATTTTTACTGAATTACAAATTGTAGAATTGAAACTTTTAATTTGAGTTTTCTTTATATTTTTGAAGTTTCTTTTAATACCAAGAAGAGATTTTTTGAAAATGCAACTTGTTAAGATCTTCATCAGCTGTTCAGAAGTCAAATCTACTCAAATTTGTGCTGATATATCACTTTTACATCTCATATTCTTTAATTATTATTCACTTTCCAAGTCAATGTGTAAATGTCACAAAACTTCTATGTTGCTGTCCAGCTGTATAAGAACAGTTGAAGCCAAATTTGTATTCACTTAGTGGTGAACAAGTATTAAAAGATAAATTATTTAAAACATAGTTTTGATGGTTAATACAATGAGTATTTAAATATTTTTATTTGTTTGGATAAAGGAAATTACTGTGACCAGGGTAAAAATACAAAATTGCAAGAGCATACAAATGAAAAGCAATTATTCACAATATTTAAGCAAGCAATACAGTGCTTGCCTAGAAATGTAGGAAAGAAGAAAAACAACAAATAGTAACCCAATGGAAATCAAAGCAAGATAAGTTTTAAACTGAAAACTGTGGTGAGAAAGCTCGAGTGTTCGTTATTTGTTAAATTTGCCTTACCTTTGGTAAATTAAAGTACTCTATCTCATCGTTCGGAGTCAGCGAGGAGGAGGGTCAGAGGGAGGCCAGCGCCAGGGACAGAGGGCGCGAGCGAGGGCGTTGGGTGCGGGCAGGCGATGAGCAGGAAACATCTATTTAGTTCATATCTTTATTATGCCAGTAAAACACTGTGATTACAGAAATACTGTCTATGACAAATGAATTCCCTAAGTAGGGCTCTATACCAGAGTCACACTAACCATGGTTCTTCTGAAGACTGATGCACCAGAACCATAATGATTCATACGAAAACTACTAAAAGTACCATGACTATTAAACTAAAAAGCGAACGTGGCAACCTGCATGAGATTTTTTACTACTGAAGTTTATTCCATAGGAACATATAATGGCACATCTTTAAACGTGTCAATACAGAAAAGGATTCATGATACCACTTTACATTACTTACTAGCTTTTGGTATGGCTTGTTTATTGTACAACAGTACACCATCATTCTCTACGATCACGATGTTTAACTATTTGTACATTTTAAAAGCTTGATTGACACTACGTTCTAAAGAGATCTCCTACATCTTGTCATGCTAGATCATAGTGATACCTGCATTCATTATCACATACATGCTTCTTGACTATGCCTATCGTCATTTCATGCCCCCTTTAAATGGCCGGCAAACATAGATTCTCAAACTTATTCTTTCATTTATTTGCAGGGAAGGAACACTCATACAAGGAGGACTGTCACAGCTGTGCTGCTGCCCTCTCCCTGTACATATTTCCAATATCACCAGCTACACCTGAGGTAAATGAACTTCATCCTTTTCTGTCCTGTGTAATTCAATATACTGACTGCTTCATGGTACCCGATGAGCGATGAGCAAGAATTTCCCATGCAGTTCCCTGCACGGGTGTAGAGATTCAGAAAAGCAGATGGATCCCAGCAGGACCTGTTTCACAGGCTGCAGCTGAAAGCACAGACATTAAGGCAGAAACCCGGCCCCTGCCAAGTATCCTAAATTCAGGACTGCACTAACAGAAGTCATTATACATCACTGGATTCCAAAGATGTCAATGGGTTTATGTTGTCTCCTTCAGAAGGTATCAGACTACCACAGTTAACAAAGTCTTAACGACCCTACCGAACAAAAAAATCTGGTAGTGTACTATGCATAGGGTCAGCAGAAGGACTCTTTCCTCAAAAGTTCCAGAGTATGTGGGCCAACGCCATTTCTTAATCCTGACATTCTAAACAGTCCCCCAAAGGCCGTCACTCCGATATGTCAGACCATGCCAATTTGCTTCCTGCACATTCTTCAGTCACAGAAAAGTCCACAGAACATGTTCCCAAGGTCATATTTCCATTAGGGCACAAAAGAACCCTCTCTGTTTTTTCAGAAAGCTCCCTAAGAGTTTCCCCACCCCTCCCATAATGTCCTCCTAGCCTGCAATTCCTCTACGGACTTTTCCAACCACAGTTATTTTCCTAATATCTCCAAAACTACAGGACTACTACCATGGTTCCCTGTTTGAATTTGGCTGAGGAGGTAAATCTGCAGATGTACTTTCTGCTTTTTTTTTAGGTTGGTCTTAAAGGGGGGCAAACAAACTTCACAATTTCATTTGGACTTTGGATGTCTGCATGAGTCCAGGATTTTGCAACCACAGGTCTCTGAAAGTTCTGACTGTGTTACACGTTATATCAAGATTTTTCTTTGCCTTTCCCTTTAGTGTTTTGCAAATGAGCCCTGCGAATTCTATGTGTATGGTGCTCCTTTATGAAACGAGAATCTATTCTACAGTGTACTTCCCCGCCTTAATCCTGTGTATTTTGAAAACTGGACAAACCAGTTCTCTGGAGATAAATGAATTAACAAATAGTAAACCACCTATTTTGGAAGAGCGGAGAATTATATTAATCAAAAAAACAAACTGAGCAGATCAGTAAACTGGTATAAATGACCACTCATAACAATTCTTCTTCCAGGAGTCCCATCTTTAGCATCTAGGATTGCTCTCTTCAATCCATCCTAAGTTTCTACCTCTTACCCATTTTAACCATATACCACAGGACATTGCTTGAAAACATTAATTTTCTCGCTGTTTGTCTGTAGCTACTACAATAAGGTGGCAATTTTATCTTTACTGTTAGTGCTTTTTTCTTCTTCTGATAATAATAGCTTATTTTCATTCATTGTTATATGCTGTCACATGTTTAATCTTTATAGAGTCTAGGCACAGAAAATGAGAGGATTGTATTGTATTCTGTTATAGATTACTATCATTATATCAGATTTTTTAAAGGTCATTTCTCAGGAACTGATGCTTACACTTACAGAAATGTTTCATGCTGCCCACACTGTGGAGTGACAAGAGAAGTAACATCCATAAATGTTATTAAGTCTGTCCCCTAAAAATCTCTTGGAATAGATTCCTAAACTGTATTTGAATATCAGTACATTATTTTCTGCCTCGCAGAGCAGGGAATTTGCTCATAACTAGCTCAGTGCTCAAGGTTCACTCCAGGCATGAGCAAGCTGTGGCTGGCAATTAAAGCCAGATACTATTCCAGATCTCCCCAAAAATACAGACATACACAAGAGTAGGAATTAGTTTCGTATTCTATTATGGGGCTTTTAAGCTATTAGTGCATATAAGAACAAGTTAATCTTCTTCCCTGTCCGGTGAAGGTATTTGAATAGAGTTCTCCTCTTTGTTTTGCTGGTTTTATAATTCTGTGTGAGACAGTACCACACTCTTGATTCTGCTACAGAACAAGTTTTGTTTTCTGGTCACTCAGATAGCCAAATGAAACTTAATTCTTCTACTTTTTCTGGAGCCCTTTATATCTGTCTAGGCCAAAAACATTTCCAGTCTTGAACAGCTGGTTTACTGCTAGTAGAATAACACAGAAATTTAACAAGTAGGCATACAGAACAAGTAGTTGATCTTCATAGCTAGAGATGCAGCTGGCAGGCCTCCTGTAATTAAATTCCTGGCACTCTTGTGTATCGTTTTTATAATTCTCTCCCTCAGTATCAGCAGATAAAATTAAAAGTATCAACTCCCAGAATTCGCTGCACATTCTTTTAAATGTCACCATATATTTGCAGGTCACTGCTCAGTTAGGCTCCCACAATTTTCCATTTACAGTTGCAGTTCATTAATTGTTTCTGAAATATCATTCCACGTGTGATTTCAGGTCTTCAAGGTATTTAAGGTCTTCCCACTTTTTAAGATCTTCCCACTCCTTTCCAGACATGGCCATACCAGCTGGTCCTGTCTTATATCCAAAATTCTCCTGCTTGGATTATGGCTTGACAGGATCATACACACCTCCGTACTTTAAAGAGTATCTCTACTGATAAAGATTTCAATTAAAAAGAACCAAGAAAAGGGTACAGTGAGATGAAACAATTGCATTTTCTAACAGTTTAACCAGAGGACTGGTTTATTAATTATTCTTCAGCAAAAGCTCTCTGTGACCTTGAAACTTGCCAGCCAGAAGCAAAATTATTATAAAAGGTACTCATGAAGTTGTGTATGTCAGAATATATTTGTACCCCACTTAAGCATGGCTATCTGCCCTCTCTGAGAAAGGCTGGACTCTAAGAATTTTAAAAATCTTAGAAACCCCCTTGTGTGCAGAGCATCTAAAAACTTCTCAATATTGCCCACACATATCCTGTACAAATCACAGGAAAATAAAATATCATCTATTGAGGAGAAGTAATTTTAAAATTTCCATTGAAATTCACATGGATGGAGCCTGTTCCTGATGTGGACAAAGTAAAATAGTCGTTTTGGGCAAATATTCATCCCAAATTACGATATTAGAGCAAGGGCTAGGTACCTGATCTTTTAGGACAATACCTCTGCAATTCTCCTTCACTTCTTCCGATTTCTGTCTTAATGGCAAAAGTAAAAAAATCTTTATGATTCTTCACATGAATTCTTTACATGAGCAGCATCAACCTTGGAAAGAATTTTTTGTGGTTCTAAACTACTTAGCCTAGGTGGTTTTAATGATGTATCAGCATAAATAAATAAATGTTTTTTTGTCATTCACAGAGGGAGTTAAACAACACATAGACATTGTTGTGGCCCTTTGTAAAGGAGAAAGTCTTAAACAGCAAAGAACAAAACAAACTCATAAGTAGAAAGGTATGTTTTCATCCTGACATTTCAAGGAGTGAATTCCCTTGAAATCAAAATAAATTCAATGGTAATGTATGAACACAATTTTCTGTGAAGAGAGAATGTGTGAACATTTAAAATTCAGTTTCTTTATCTGAAGTTTGGAAGGTTTCTGTATTTCTGCTGGGGCATTACATTTAGCATGGCATACTTACAGAAAGAGAGTGGGGAAGAAAACAGTAGTATTTGGAGATCAGGGCAAATTCCTGTGGAAAAAAAGGAGATACATGCTGTGCATCTCTCACATTTCTATGAGATAGAGCCTGGAAAAGGGAACCTTGTGCTTGCTAGGATAACGGGGACTATCTTAGCTCTCTAGGATTAGAACCTGATTTAGAGGCAGATAGCATTTTCTTTCTGAAATTAAAAAATGCTGCTATTAGAAGTCTCTCATTAGCAACAAACACTACTGTACAGCAACTAACTGTGAGAAGAGGTAATGGTGAGCAGGAACAAAAGCCACAGGGGCAAAATTCTTATATTTTTGGTAGGAACATGGAGAAAAAGAACTGGGTAAAACTTTGGACCCACACGTTGTGATTTCTACTGAGAATTGAGTGCCTCAAATCAGTCTCCAAGGAACAAAACAAAATGCAGAAAATGCAGTCCCTGAAGGACTTCTTACTATTTAGCTGATTTCCTCCTCCCTTAAAGCTCTTGCATTAACTTTGCTGTCTTACAGCTGCCAAGCCTACTGCCCTCTGGAATGATTCAAAATTATTTTTACATGAAATGTAAGGGTTTATTGCAACATCTATTGTCATGTTATCAGTTGGAACTCATGGCACAGCTCTATATATCTTCATATGGATTGTGTGTTGTGTTTCTTTATTAGGAGAATTCAAGTGTGAAAACATTTTTTTGCTGTTTAGATTTGCAATACCTAGATATGAATATACTTAAATAACCAAGACTTGTCTGGATGCTGATCATGGTTGGAATTGCATGGACATTTCCAAATGTGACATCACTAACATCCTTACATCCCTCTGTTGTTATCATTCTAGTTTCTCAGGATCTGATGGTGCACACAACTGCCCTTTTCAGCCTCTGAGGGGCTCACCTTGGCTGCTTCAACGGGACTCAGTAGAAATTAGTAGGTTTTGGTAAAAATATTTGGTGATCATTGATCCAGATGCATAAATGACCTTCGTAAAGTGTAGTTCCCAGTTTAAATACTGGAAGTTACTGTTTCATTCTCACTTTCTCAGGAACCAGCATCATGGTTCAATCACTGTGTAACAGTGATATAAGTCATTCAAACAAATGAAATGAAATAGCTTATTCTCTGCTAAATTTAAGGGGCATAACAATAATGCTGCTTAAGTAGGCTCATTTTCAGAGCCTCCAACACAGTAAAAATTGTGCTAAGAAGCCAGTAGCAACATCTTAGATTGTAGTTATCATGTTCCAGAGTTAAATAACAGAGACTTTTGACCTAGAAATTACATTCCATCTAAAATATTGTGAATATTTTATCATTGAATGAGAAGAACTTTTTTAAATAATAACAAAAAAAATCTTATAGCAGCAAGAATTAAAGAAAGTAGCCAAAGTACAGCAAAAAAATTATGGCAGTGGAGAATAGTGTTAGCAATAGAAATCTAATAATACTTTTCATCTTTAGAGACAGATAAACTGATTACACTGATTTTATCATATTCTCAGTTGACTGTTTTAGGATTGTCTCATTCACCAGAGAGAAACTTAACAGAGTATGAGGTTTCTATTTGTCTTACCCCTTTTTATTTCCTTTGTGTTATGGACTTTGAATATGCAGCCTACAAGTCACCTATAGCAGAGAGTATCACAATACAAAAAATGAAGAGTCTGTCTACCAGAATTCAAATCCAAATAGGATTCAAATACTGGTTCTAGACACTTTTACTTACTCTGTATTGGAAAGGAAGCTGCTCTGAAGGGGCAGCTGGGTTCTTCACCTTACAGAGACTGAAAGCTCCACAACTGTGAAGATGCCACAGAAGATTTAAATACTCAGCTCCATAAATAAGATGGAGGCAAGTCGGGTTAACGGACAGAAATCTTCTGCCAAAGCAGTTTTTTTTTTGTCTGTGCAGCTGACCACACAGTCAACTCAGAGGTGGATAAACACTATCTCACCTCCCTGATCTTTCCACCCGGACTCTAAACCATTTTGCAACTGAGGGCTAGCCAAGGATGTAGCTCATGACATTTAGCTGTCCTTTGCATCATTTCACAGAGTGAGATCAAAGAAGACAACCTGATCACTTAGTCCAGCCTTCTATAATGCATATTTCATCATAAGACCTTGCACCAGATCTGAAGATTGCAAAGCAAATAATTTAATCTTAAAACTCAGCCAGAAATCAAGGTAAGATGAAGATAGTGGTGCTAGAGACTCAAAAGAAGGGACTACTTCAGGGGCGTAGCAAAAGCTAAACACTTAAGAAGAAAAAACATTGTCAAACCTGACTGGTGTATACATGTATTAATGTTTAACCTTGCTGCACTACCACAGGATACATTTTGCCAAATTCAGAATTTTCTGTAAGAAAGGCAGAACATTTTTTGCAGCTCTAATATGATATGTAGGCATACATGTTGACTTAAATGTTCCCCTCTTGAGGAATTATGACTTTTGTGTCTAAGAAATACCAACCTAAATTAAAATGTGCTATATTTTTATTGTAAGTTTGTAAAACTTTTCTGTTGTCTCTGTTCTCTGTACTCCAGCCTGTGGAACACAAAATGTTCTCAACTGTGTGTTCAGCCCCTAACCCTCACAGGACCAAAACTGAAACCAGACAGAATGCTGCACCAGATTTTTTAAAGTGAGTCAATTTAAAAGCAGTAAGTCAAGTACTGTACTGGATAATACGATGTGCTACTTGGCAAGAACAGTTTAAAAATTGACTTATTTTTCTGTCCCATAAAAAGTCATTCTGCTCAAATTTAAGAAAAAAAAATTTCTAGTCAGCAGTGAATCTGTAAACTAACTGATGGAATATACATTTTGGAGATGTTCTCTGGCTTAACTTTCAAAATGGCATGAGGATTTCAGGGTGTCTTTCATGCTTATTTCAGACAGCCCATGCTGCTTTAATGACATTACTTATCTGATTAAGAAGCTATGCTTGTAGGTAGATGGTTGCTTTGGGACCTAAGTGTTAGCAGATCCTGCAGCTGCCATCAGCAAATAACGGTTCTGGGAACAAATATCCACCTTCCACAGGATGGGATAATGGCTACTAAGTCTTGCACTGATCTGCACAAAGTCTATTCCATCCCCTTCACTAACCTCCCTATCATCTCCTCACATGTACCAATAATATTTTAAGAATACATATTTAGTTATAAACCATCAGTTGTAACTGTCATAGTAATACCATCAGTACTGCACAACTGAAACTCACTGAACAACAAGCTCCTGCTACCGCAGTTAGTCATGACACGAACTTCCAAGAAATAGTTCATGCCAGAAGAATGGCTCTGGCTGGGTTTTGGAAGTCAGGAGTCTCCCCCAAGTGAGGAGCCACAGCAGGAGGAATCAGAATAAAGAAGGCTCCAATGAAGCCTTCCTCTCTGAAATCAGCTGCTATGACTTCAACTCACTATTCTTTGGCATATAGCAGAATATTAAATATACCCCAATAGATCTCTTCAGTTGCTTGAAAAGTTTCTTTGAAAGCATCTGGCTTATGTTGTTGCAATTCAGACCAAATCACTTAAGCTGGACATAGGTGCATTGCTCTGAGTGGAGCAGAAAACACTCATTCTAGTCATATTTATTATGCAGTAAAACACTGTGATTACAGAAATTACTGTCTTACTGACAAATGAATTCCCTAAGAGGGCTTATACAACATAAGAGAGGTGAACACTAAACCATGGTTCTTCTGAAAGACTTGACCAGAAAAATGATTCATAGAAAACTACTTAAAAGTACATGACATTAAAAAAAAGAACAGTGGCACCTGCAGAGATTTTAACTAATTTATTCCATAGGAAATATAATGGCACATCTTTAAGGTAATACAGAAAAGGATCATGATACCACTTTACATTACTTACTAGCTTTTTGGTATGCTTGTTTATTGTACAACAGTACACCATCATTCTACAACGATGTTTACATTTGGGACATTTTAAAAGGCTTGATTGGACATAGTTCTAAGAGAGATCACCTTGTCTGCTGAGTCAATGTCCTGCATTCATATCACATACTGCTTCTGATATTCCTATCTCATTTCATGCCCCTTTAAATGCCGGCAAAAGATTTCAAATTATTCTTTCATTTATTTGCAGGGAAGGAACACTCATACAAGGAGGACTGTTCACAGCTGTGCTGCTGCCCTCTCCCTGACATATTTCCATATCACCACTACAGCCTGAGGTAAATGAACTTCATCCTTTTCTGTCCTGTGTATTCATATATGACTGCTCAGACCTAGGGATGAGCAGAATTTCCCCATGCAGTTCCCTCACGGGTGATAGAGATTCAGAAAGCAGATGGATCCCAGCAGGACCTTGGTGTTCAGGCTGCAGCTGAGAAGCCAGACATTAAGGCAGAAACCCGCCCCCTCCATATCCTAAATTCAGGATGCACTACAGAAGTAATACATCACTGGATTCCAAGATGTCATGGGTTTAGTGCTCCTTCAGAAGGTATCAGACTTACCACAGTTACAAAGTCTTACGACCTACCAAAAAAAAATCTGTATGTACTATGCAAGGGGTCAGCAGAAGGACTCTTTCCTCAAAAAGTTCCCAGAGTATGTGGGACGATTTCTTAATCCTGACACTGAAACAGTCCCCAAAGGGTCACTTGAATTCAGACCATGCCAACTTCTCTCCTGCACATTCTTCAGTCACAGAAAAGTCCACAGAACATGTTCCCAAGGTCATATTTCCATTAGGGCACAAAGAACCCTCTCTGTTTTTCAGAAAGCTCCCTAAGAGCTGTTCCCCTACGACTTTTCCAACCACAGTTATTTTCCTAATATCTCCAAAATTACTACCATGGTTCCCTGGTTTAATTTGGCTGAGGAGGTAAACTGCAGATGTACTTTCTGCTTTTTTTTTAGTGGTCTTAAAGCAAACAATTCAATTCTGCTTGTTCTGCTGAGTCCAGGATTAGCCTACAGGTCCTGAGTCTGACTGGTACAGTAAAAATTTTTCTTTGCCTTTCCCTTTAGTGTTTTGCAAATGGCTCGAATCAGATGTGGGCTCTGTATAGGAAAAGGATCTTCACAGACTTCCCCATCTCTTGTTTATTGAAAACTGAGACAAAACCAGTTCTCTGGAATAAATGAATGTAACAAATATAAACCCCTATTTTGGAAGAGCGGGAGAATACTATTTAAAAAAAACTGAGCAGATCAGTAAACTGGTTAAATGACCACCATACAATCTTCTTCCAGAGTCCCATCTTTGCATCTAGGATGCTCTCTTCAATACATCTAAGTTTTATCTACCCATTTTAACAATACCCAGGCATTGCCTTGAAAACATTAATTTTTCTCCTGTTTGTCTGTGCTATACAATTAAGGGGCAATTTTATCTTTACTGTTGAGTGCTTCTTTTCTTCTTCTGAAAATAATAGCTAATTTCTCATTCATTGTTAATGCTGTCAACATTGTTTCTTTTAGAGTCTAGGCACAGAAAATGAGAGGATTTATTTATTCTGTTATAGATTACTACATATATCAGATTTTTTAAAGGTTTCATTTCTCAGGAATGATTTCACTACAGAAATGTGTTCATGCTGCCACACTGTGGCAGTGACAAGAGAAGTAAATCCAAAATGTTTAAGTTGCCCTAAAAAATCTCTTGGAATGATTCCTAAACTGTATTGAATATCATACATTTATTTTCTGCCTGCAGAGCAGGAATTTGCTCATACAGCTCAGCTGCTCAAGTTCACTCCAGGCATGAGCAAGCTGTGGCTGCAATTAAAGCCAGGATACTATTCCAGATCTCCCAAATAATACAGACATACACAAGAGTAGAATTAGTTTCTTATTTATTATGGGGCTTTTAAGCTATGTTTATGTGCATATAAAGAACAATTTAATCTTCTTCCCCTGTCCGGTGAAGGTATTTGAACTAGAGTTTCCTCTTTGTTTTGCTGGTTTAAATTCTGTGTGAGACAGACCACACTCTTTGTATTCTGCTACAGAACAAGCTTTTGTTTTCTGGGTCACTCAGATAGCCAAATGAAACTTAATTCTTCTACTTTTCTGGAGCCCTTGTATATCTGTCAGGGCCAAAACATTTCCAGTCTGAACAGCTGGTTTACTGCAGTAGAATACACAGAAATTTAAAAGAGGCAACAGAAAGTGTTGATCTCAAGCAGAGAGGCAGCTGGCAGGCCTCTGTAATTAAATTCCTGGCACCTCTTGTATGTTTTTATAATTTTCCCTCAGTCAGCAGATAAAATTAAAAGTATCAACTCCCAGAATTCGCTGCACATTCTTTTAAATGTCACCATATATTTGCAGGTCACTGCTCAGTTAGGCTCCCACAATTTTCCATTTACAGTTGCAGTTCATTAATTGTTTCTGAAATATCATTCCACGTGTGATTTCAGGTCTTCAAGGTATTTAAGGTCTTCCCACTTTTTAAGATCTTCCCACTCCTTTCCAGACATGGCCATACCAGCTGGTCCTGTCTTATATCCAAAATTCTCCTGCTTGGATTATGGCTTGACAGGATCATACACACCTCCGTACTTTAAAGAGTATCTCTACTGATAAAGATTTCAATTAAAAAGAACCAAGAAAAGGGTACAGTGAGATGAAACAATTGCATTTTCTAACAGTTTAACCAGAGGACTGGTTTATTAATTATTCTTCAGCAAAAGCTCTCTGTGACCTTGAATCTCTACATGGTATTGTGAATTAAGGGTCAATGTGATTCCTTTGCTCCATAACAATATCTCAAAGGTAGGTGCCAAGGCGGTGGTGCCAGGCCCTTTTCAGAGGTGCTCAGCAATATTATGAGGAGTAATGGCCATAAAAAAAACACAATTCCACCTCAACATGAAGAACTTCTTTACACTGAGGCTGGCAGAGTACCAGAACAGGCTGCCCAGAAATGTCTTCACATGGAGTCTTCCTGTCTGGAGACATTCCTAACCCACCTGGATATACCCCTTTATCACCTGCTCCGGGTGATCCTGCCTTGGCAGTGGTGTTGGACTGGATGATATCCAGAGGTGCCTTCCACCTCAAAAATTTCTTTGACTCTGTGTTTCTGTTGTCATCTCAGAGGACCAATGGGCTAAACCTCTTTTTATCAGAGGAAAACTTATCTGAAAAGTACAACCTTTCTGCTGAAGAAAGATAATCAGGTAAGACCTTGAATTAAAATGATCAGTATGACAAAACAGGTAAAACTGTGTTAAAGCTTTTAGATTTCCATAAGATGGTTTGCAGGATGCCTTAGAATCTTACCAATATTTTGTTTTTGCATCACTGAGAAATGGCTTTCTTCTGTAACATTCTTTCATGCATTCCCTTATAGCAGTTAGTTGCACTGGATCCTAGATTGATTTAGTAAAGCTAAATTGGTAAGAACTTCTCATTCTTAAGAGAAAAGTAATTCAGCATTCATAGTTTCTAGATTTTTCTTCAGAATGTAAACCCAGAATGCAAATACAATGATTCAAAATAGAATGTGCAAATAGAATATCCCAGGCCCACAAATAAGGAACTGTACTACACATGTAAAATTTATTGTTGGGTTTGGTAATTGCATTAGCAAAATTTTCTTGGAATGTGCACCTTGAAGTGATAAGGTGATTGCTGTCAAACATTATATTTATTTACTCTTATCTGATTATAAAGCAGAGGAAAAAAATAATAAATGCTAAAATGCAGGAGATTCTGAGGACTGCACCAGCCCCAACACAAACTTTGAGAATATTTATACAATCAGCTCAAATAGCCAATTCATACTACAGAAATCTGCAGGAATCCATCTGTGGGTTCAATACTAAGAAGGGCACTTTATGTGTGCTCTAGAGAGACCAATGGGCTGTCGAAGAAACTCATGGTATACAGAGCCAGAAGCACCTGTTAAATAAAGTGAAATAAAGGACACTTTACATGCACTTCATTTTACACCCTTATTCACGTGAGAGTTCTACTGTTTTGTTCCCATAGGTAGAACTACCATGTAGTTCCCATAGGAACTGTTTTTCTCCCGTGGTGTAGGATGCCTCTCACATTGATGCTTTAGCTCACTTCATCTAACAAGCTTTCATTCAAAGATACTTCTTGTTCTCCAGCAGCAAACTGGAATTAACTAGATTGTTGCTTCCCTTAAAGTTATTTTCTTCAAATCTGTCTCCCAAAAGGCATTGCCTTGTCATAAACTTGCTGCATTTATTTGCTTATGCTTCATAAAGCGTGCTGGAGATATCCACTTATTCAAAACATATTCAGAATGGAAATGATACAGAAATTATACAGAAATGCAAGAGCGGATTGTCAGCAATTCTGTTGACACTTCAAAACACTAGGTTTACACCTGCTCTGCTATATCCCAGATAGCACACGGCTAAAATGCCAGCAGAATTCCTGGCCGAATATTCTACAGCAGGTATAAGAGGAAAAGCATTTCTATTCGCCATGATGACTGAGAACAAAATATTTCTGGTGTCAATGGTTTTGCAGGATGCCCAGAGCAGAACACACCCCATAAAACACCTCCAACCATCTATCACTCTGCCTGAAAGGAGGTTGTAGCCAGTGGGTGGTTGTAGCCAGATGCTACAATAGCAATTCTGCGCTCCCTCTCATGAAGTTCTCTGTAGGTAAACTAATAGATCTATTGCTTAAAATACAGTTTCTACACATCTTCTGTATTCTACATGATCATGCTTCCAGTTCTTGTAGTACCAAATCTCTCTATTTAAAAGCAGACAGTGGGATTTGAAAGTATAAGATATTTGAAATAGTCTGACTTTTGTAAAGAACAAAGTGCAAATGATTACAAGTTAATTTTACATAAACTAATTCCAGTATTTTCCAGCAACCAGTACAATAGTACAGTGGCTGCTCATATGTTACAATGACAGATTTGAACACTGAATTAAATCTACTGTTTTTCATTAGCATGATGAGGTATCAACTCTCCCTTGGGTTTAAAAAAGTTCTTGTTGCGTGATAAACCTCAAAGCACCCTCCAACAGATAGAACTTAACCCAAATCTGATTCCTGGCCTGTACACTTATTTTAGATAAGTAAAGTTATATTAGTGTTGCTACTTTCAAATCAAGAATGCTTGCTATTAAACATGATGCTTTGTAACTTCAAAAACCTTCACCTATTTTGAAAGTTGTCACGTAAGACATATAAAAACCTACCACCAAAACAGTAAAAAACGTTTTCACACTGTTTATTGCAGGCTTCATTTCAGCTTCAATATTATTCACATCCTAATGAATACTGCAATGAATCACAAAAGGGTAATGTGTGAGTTTCAGGTGACTTTTTCCAACTACAGTGATGTGAACTGAAATAAATAATGCAGAAGCCAAAGTAATTGGAATCACTATCTAGAAACTCATGGTTCAAGACTGGGGTATTTATAGTTCTAAAAACTTCATGGCTGCTTGGGCCATTTGACATGAGAGGAAGGTTAGGAAGGCTTAAGAGCAGAATATCAAATAGGAACAAGATAAAAGCACAGAACCCGGAACTACAAGTTGAAATAATTTTTATCACATGAATTTGTTATGTAACTATTCAATTTTTACCTCTCACCTCTCCAGTATATCTCAGTGTTATTAGATATTCCTGTATCTTTCAAACATTTAATGAAGATTCACTTATTACTGAACTTGCTTTCAAAACTCATTTACAATTTCAAAACTTTGGTTAATCTGAAGGCTTTATGAACACTGTTCTGGTATCGAAAATATAGTTCGCTCAAAAACATTTTGTTCTTTCTGCTGCTGATTTGACCATATGATACAAATGTCTTTATTCAGCTTCCAGAGAGCATGAGGACATACCACCTCAGCAATAGCGTATGACTTATTAATTGCTTAATTATGTCTCATGTGCGCAAAGAGAGTGGGAGATTCCACTATGGGTGATGTTTTACCTCTGGCCTTTGAAATACAAGTCTTTTTCTCTATTCCTTGCACAGAAACAAAGTGCTTTTTCATGGTGCTCTCACCTTAATTCATTGTAGGTTTAGTGGTTAAATGTATTACAGTGTATTTGAGTACTTAAAAGGCTTTTGCTTCTTGCACGTATTTCTTTGTACCTCTCTTTCACTGGTCTATAGACACAAAGATTTGCCTTTTTCTTATCTGAAGTGCATAGCTTCTTTGATTCAAAATTTAGCACTTGATTACATGTTGCCCAGCTTCTGCTTGCTATTGTAACTACCAAAGATACCACGGAGCAGGAGAAGCCACAAGAATAAAGCAGTGTGCCTGTGAGTAATGGTGGAATGGCAGTGAACAAGAATTAGTACTTTGATGAAGTCAAGAGCAATAATATATTTATTTAGTGCCTACAACGTATTACTTCTTTCCAAGCGTTTTCTATTAAAAATACCTTGTTTTTCTTCATTTAACCTGTATGTTGCAACTACAGATAACTGAGCTGTCATCACAAGTTGCAAGCTGTCCACATGTTTGGTGCCCGCCAATTTACAATTAATAGTTTCTTAATTTTCCAGAGTAGTTTATTTTTACAGAATATGATGTTCTGAGGTGGTAAAAATAAGCTAAGTGAGTAAGCTATAGATTATACAAGGTTATAATACTTCCTTGTTTGAAAAGGAAATGCGACATTCGTTTTTTGTAGATGAAGATTGTAAATTCTGATCAAGAGATAATTGCCACTTTTCCAGCGTTTGATTTGTACTGTACTAATCGTCTTTCTTGTGAATGCACGGTTATTAGCCTTGAGGGGTTTTGATGGCGGTTTATGTCTGCCCCACTGTGAACCTTTGGCCTGTCTCGATGAGTGTGCCCGTGGCTGGGGCTGGCCTGTGCACTGGTGCTGTCCTGGTGGGGCATGGGACCTGTACCCCTGCTATCCCAGTCCAAGTCGTGGGTGATCTTTGACTCTTTTGAATTATCATGCTATTATATAGTGTTATGTTGGTTACTTACTGCTTTTTTGTTATTTCTTGTGGATTTTGTGAGTGTTACTCCCATGTTTTATTCTGGCAGTGCTATTTGCCAACTTACACTGATGTCTTATTTCATAGAGGGCTACACGAAGTAAGTGCTGGTAATCTCAAAATGATAACTTGAGGACAGTGATTTTTCATAATCACAGGTAGGTAGAGGAAAAATTACCCTTGAATAGTAGTAGCGCTTTCAGAGACTTTCCCAGTTTTTCTGCCCTGAACTCTAAGGAGTGCTTCTGATTTTGAGAGGGAACTTGAAAGAGAATGAAATTCTAGGCTCAGTGAATTTAATGGCGGGTTTTCTGCCTTGGTAAGTAAGTCTAGTAATTTCATAACTTCAGTTGTGCAAAGATCTTGTCTGCACCATGTAACTCCATGGCATGGGGGAGAAGGGAGTCTCCATGCTCTGGAAATAGATTTATGAGGACAAGGGTTTTCTGTTTGACTCTAAGAAGTCAAATTAGGGGGAGTACAAGGAGGTCATTAGCTGCAATTGTGAAATAAACACCTTGTGAAAAAACTGCCCTACTGAAACAAACCTCTTTTTTCTTGTAGACAGATACGTACAATTAGTTTAGTCTAATCGTTCGTAAGGAATCATCTTTTCTGATATGTAATTAAATGTATTTCACTGTTTGAGAAGGCTTCAGGGCTGCTTGGTTTCTTCTGTTTATCTTCTGTTTGTAGCTTTTAGTCCTGCACTGACTTAACAAATGTTTTCTCTTGAGTTTTGTTTGCTGATATCCTTTAGATGGCCATTGTTATTACTTGTCATTGTTTTATCATAGTTTAAAGGTACTGTAGTATCAGCTTTAGTGACAGTGGTCCCTTTAGGCTTCTAGGAGAAAAGGGGATCAGCAGGAACTCTTTTATACCTGTTCAGCTATTTTCTTGGGATTGCATACTCTGCTTATAAGTTTCTGGTTCTATCATTGTTACATGGTATAGGGAAGGTATGTCTGTTTTCTATCAAATTTGTCATTTTCTAAATCACTGTTTTCCTTCAACCTCTATTTTGAAGCAAAATTAGAAAATATTTCCTTTGAAATGCTGTTCTTGCTTACATTTCCAAGGGGGACAAAAAGCTGTTTGTTTAACAAATTGAGGATATTTCATGCACAGATTTACCACCTGCAGATTTTCAAAAAAAGGTCTCTTTTGAAAATGTGATCCTAAATCTGAGGTAACACCAGGGCACCTTGGAGAACATTGTTTGGCGGGAGTTTCTACTTCCTTTCTATGATTTTTTTCACATCTGTTAGACAATGTTCACACCGAGGAGCCTGGACTTCAAAAATTCATTTCATACCAAAAACCACCAGTAGCTGCATGCTATGCTTTTCCTATGCCAGACCCACAAAGGATATAAATCGTTACTAATTTTGTTTAATTAATACATGCTGAGACTCATGCAGCTCTGGAGGTCCTCACTGTAATCCTAAATGTTGCTTAGGTTGTTCTCGGGAATCGTTTTCCTTTGGTGCCAATTTGGCTGGAGGCGGAAGATGTAAATGAAAATTTGGGAAAAAATGTCTTATGTATATTGTGTGTAGAATGAGAGAGGACTTACTGTTCTGCCTTGGAGCACCCAGAAGAATAATGAGTATTTATGTGTTCTGTATTGGCTCTTACTGATTTGTTTCTTGCTGTAAAGAATTGTTAATTTCTCTTTCCTCAATACGACATCATTATATGTGTTATTTTTTGTGATTAGGATACCTTCTCAGTTATCCTATAGGTGTGAATCTCACATTCTGAGCGACAGTGGCGTCTTGAGTTCTAATACAATCTCTAATTGTGGCTAAATATTAGCAGGGCTATTTTTTTACCCCTTTGGTGTAGTTTTCGATGTATTTCCAGTGATATATTGATTATATTTTTCTATGAAGATTGTGCTTTCAATAATAGATATAGGAGGCAATTTGTTTAGGATCTGGTGATTGTTAAAAGGTTTAGGTGAGCTATGACGTTCATCAAATTTCCATTTGAAAGCTGAACAGTAATTTGGCGCATTTTTAGTTGTATTGTTTTGGTTCTTGTTTTTTGGAGAGGGCATTTTAGGGCTTAATTAGGTATAAGAAGCTGCAAACTGCGCCATTGGACACTTCTTTTTCTCTCTCTTATTGTCTTCTTTTTTTTCTCATTTTTTGCCACTGCCAAATTAGTCCTGGCAGTCATTATTGGTATTTTGTCAATATCGGTTTGAGTGTAAGCGTGAGGCTTCCGCCATTCCTCTGAGAAGTTTTTCATGGTTCTGACGGCTTCACTGTTTAGGATTTTCTCTGGTATCGCCTACTTTTTAAACCCCGATTGATTTTACTGTTAGGCTTCTTTTCCCCAATTCTGTTGTTGGCTTCACATTTGACGTGCGTGGGCAGCTTATGGCAAGACGCTACTTTCCATGCAAAATAATTGAAAGTTAAGATGATGTAGTTAGTTCGAGCTCATTAGTACCTCTCTATTAAATAGTTCAGCGGGTAAATGAACCTTTGATATAGCTTCTTCTTATTTTCAGCTCTCCAAATAGGCATATCCTTAGTTATATTTTTTTTTGGTGGAAGCGTACATGGGTGAGTTCATATGTGGTGGGCAAAAGTTTTTTTAACTCCCTCATATAGCCAGTAGCTAGTCATTGTTTTCTACGATAATAAAAATAAATAATGGAATAAGTAATAAAGCAAATGTGGAGTTCTTATGCCTAGCATAGGATTTGGCCTTATTCCCCATTTACTATTGTTAACATGGTTCTCTTTTTCAGATTGTAAGCTTAGATATGAATGCTCGTGTCATAGTCTTCTCCCATTGGCGATCTATTCTCGAATGTCAGCTGACTCCTATAGATTATATAGATAGAATTAAGCTCTGCATCAGAATTATCAGAAATAAGGAGTGCAATCTACATTCACGGTTAGAGTGCGATTAGTTTCTTCTGTAAATGTTGCTTGACTACCTTGATCTAAAGGTTATACAGGTCTATGATCATTAGGTGTGTCAAGTGTGTCAAAATAAGGCTGGGGGTGCTGCATGAGACATCAAAAATTGCTCGTGGCGGATTGCAGGCAAGTAGGGCATTGTGTTTGTGTTACTAGCCCTTTTACATATCGAGGAGAACAAATGGACACTCAGTGATTTATAATAGAAGATTACAAAATAAAAAAATATAAAGAAATAACAACTAGAAAGACGGAGAATAGTCCTGTTTGCAGTCCATTCTCTTTACGCTGATTTGGTCTTTTCCATACTAGGGATTGAATATCATGTTTAATGGGGGTGTTTTCATGTCTCTTTTGTCCAAAGTCATTCTTTTATCCCTTTATTACCTTCAAGTTCTACCTCTCACTGCTTGTGTTGCTTCATTATCGAGTGTAAATCTGCAAGATGTTTTGTGACCCAGATGTATCAAATTGGCCATCTATAACTTTTGCCGCGCTATTTTATGAAGAGAGTGTGCCAATCTCTTTATCGTTTGGGAGGTCTTATGATCGGTCAGAGATCCTAGTTCGTGGACACTTAGTAGCGTTAATGAGGATGTTAACTAGGTGCTCCAAACTGTTGTGGTATTGTTCTATGTGTTAGTTTTTCCCAGTATGGAAGAGATATTAAGTATGAATTTAAGGATAACCTGCTTTTTGTTCTGTTTTTGCCATCATTGTGTTGTAATGTCTCTTGAAAGGGCTCGCTCAAGTGTTCGCATCCCTGCTGAATGTCTTTCATGATGTAAATCTCTAAAAATTTAGATACAACAGCAAAGGAAACACAGTGCTCAGCTACTTGGTGGCTCAGCTGAATGGGGCTGCCAGAAGTCTAGTGGCAGGGTGTGGGGTGCTGTACCAGCTTTCCCATGAGAGCAGCAAGGCAGAAAATCTAGCTGCCCTTAAGCTCAGCCTTCAAAAATTTCTAACAGGACTATATAATGTGATCCAGAGATATTTCCTATTTCACCAGCCGATTATTGGAGGAGGCATCATCTTTCTCATCATAGCCAGAGAGGTGAGATCCTGATGCAGCACTGAACACCAATCCTGTGAAAATAGGAGGCTTTCAGCACTTTGTTGTTTTAAGGATAACTAAATGTGACAGAGGTCCTCACAGCCTTCATGAAAGTACACCAACCAGCAATCCACACACATGACAGAACAGATAATTTAGGATAATCATTATTATAACCAGTAAAGAAACACATACATTTGTTTCTTAATCCAAAGTTACTTAAAGTCATTTCACTCTATTATCGCATCAACATCCCAGCTGCAACAGATTGTTATTGAAATGACCTCTCTCGTGTTACATTTAAAGTGGCACTCTCACTAAAATGAACTAAATTGTTATCATAGTGCTGAAAATGCAAAATAAAGAATTTCTAACTTGGGAAGTACTTCAATTTTCTCTACTACAAAAAGGCACTCAAAGCCACACTTCCTTTGCTTCATATGTGGTTTTGTTAATTTCTCTAGTTATGTTGGCTTCAAGGATTCTCTAATTCATAAGTACATGTTTTTTGTGAAACAGCTGTAAAATTCCTTGTCCCAATACGAGGAAGTTTATGTTTCTAAGGGGCAGCAATGCTCCACAGCTGCTACTGTCAACCTCAAGTTTATCTGTTGACAATTATTTGTCATTATTAAAAGGCCTGACAAAGAGTCACATAAAATTTCCCAATGTCTTGATGAAAAAGAGAGATTTGAATGAGGAGGATGGGAGAGAAGAAAGCAAGAAATGTTTAGAAATAATTGTATTAAGTGTTGCAAATGGAAAACTGCTTTTTCTTACTTTGAAGACTAAAGGCATTGTGATGACACAAGGCAGTGGACAGACACTGAACTGACTTCAGCTCTGACCACAAGGTTCTTGCAGGGAGATCTGGAGCAAGACAACTTCTTCAAGTCATTGTAGTCTGTTGTTCAATCACCCATGGGTTGCTTCCACAGTCATAATCTTTTATAGGCAAGTAACCCAATACAGGGGTTGTTCCTGTGGCATCAGTTCCACTATATGGGATACATATGAAAAAGGGGGAATTGCAAAATATTTTTACAAAAGTGTTATTAAATGCTCTCAGAACACACAAAGCCTCCTCTATTCGAAGGAAAATGTTTAAAACACTTTGTTTTGACTTTCAGTCAAAATCAGAGAATAAATTAGAAGAGATATTAAAAGGAAAAGAAAAATACGTAAAAGCCACCATTATGTAACTTTAGAAGAAATTTAGATGCTATTCATTAAATCGAAGACAAAGACAAGAAACAATTGCTATCCTTCTATTCCAGTGGATTGATCATGTCTCCATTTCACAGAAAATCTGAGACCAAGTCTCACCTCTATTTTATTCTAGGTCATATTTTGCAAACTTCCATTACTGAGGCAAATGCCCTAGTTGCCAGCATATAATGATGCTGGCACTACTGTCTCTTCCTCCCTGGCTTTGTGAAAGACTCCTAAGTTACATCATGGCTTGAAGCCCATAACCAGCTCATTTAAAAAAAAAAAAAAAAAAAAAAAAGTAAGAACCCTAACAGGAAACTGGAAGTCAACATTTTTTTGTTAATAGCTCTCCATATTTTGAGGAAAAATGCCCATACGCAGATTTTTTTTTAATAGTTTTTAAAGAAAACTTTTTAGTTTTTTTTATCATCAGCTGATCTGATAAGAGTCATTAGCAACATGAAAATCTCTATAAGAATTTAATTTAAGGTATAGAAAAACAACGCTGGTCTAGGACTTAAGCTGCATAAATAATTGGTTTTATATTCAAGTTAGGTGCCAGTACTTTAAAAATAATTTTAATCATCATTTTTTTAAAGTCTTTTAAATAATAGTTCAGATAAAAAAAAAAGCACATCGAATAATTTTTAAAACTACATTTTATTCAAGTTAATTATTTTTTTCAGGTTCGCTTCTCTAATAAAATCAAAGAACACCTTAAATGAAAAAAGAAAATTTTAAAATTTAAACTTTCTTTTCTGAGGAAAGGCGAGATCCTGAAATAATGATAAATTTTTAAAACTACTTTTAGCTGACAGTTTCAAAAGTGGTTGTTGAAAAATCTACACTTTTTGTGAAAGAATTACTGGAAGTCAACTTCTTTTACATTTCTTATCTCTGCCCATCCCAGGTGATTTTGTAAATCCACTCTGAGTGACACAGGGGAAAAGAGGAAATATTTGTGAGGCAGATGAACTTTTGCCAAAAAGGCAACAACCTTAAAGGTTTTGACAGTGGAATTAACTCATAAAATCCAGAATAGAAAGGCAGAATACGTAGAGGTCAATGAAGATTTCCACATATCAAAATTGTTTTGCATAATATACAGAATGGAGCTGGATGCAAACATTTACCCTGAATCAGGGAAACCTGAAATATATTTACACACATTATATACAAAGCTCGTCAGAATTTTTTTAAACCCATGCCTAATTTTAATTGTAAACGAAAAAAACACTTTTTGTCAATTAATGAGAAAGAAAGGTGCAACATAAATTTTTTAACTTTATTTTCTCATGCTTTCTGAAGTCATCTTCCATAAACAAAAGATTAAATAGAGTCTTTCCCTCTGAGCAGGACAGGGGATGCCAGGGCAGAGTTTATGGTAGGGGGTGATAGCCTCTGGTCTAAGCTCGGCCATATTGGTGGCTTTTGTCACACAGAGCAAAAACTGGTGTTCCACACATAGCAAATGAATAAATATGACATTATTTGTTTACGGTCTTTGATAGCATTAGGCTTGTGGCTGTTACTTAACTGAATAGGACTTCATTGATATGGATGGCAAAGGAAGGAGAAATGATAGAGTCCCAAGTTATTGTAGGTCTGACTTTAAGTTAAAAGATGGCTTGATTAATTATATTGGATCAGCATAAAGAAAACTAAAAATAAAACACAAGATACAGTCCAAGTTACCTCCGCTCTTAATCTTTCTTTTCCTGCCAAATGGAAGGAGCCTATTCATCAATGTGAAACTTCAACCTCATTTACTATAATAAAAAATGAGCTTTCAATGGAATGTAATGAGATTTCAAAATACATCAAAGTATCAGTACACTGACCTGTTTGGGGATAACACTGATTTTGAAAGTCATTCTTTCCCAGGTGATTTCAGTTCTCATTGAATGACAAGGTTGTATCTATTAGTGTTCCAGGTAACATAATATTTGGGCTTTCCTTGTTCTCCTTTACAGTCTCTCCATAGATTGAAAAGTAAAGCAGAGTGATCTTCTCATTGTTAGAGAACTGTTAGGGAAGTTTTGTTGTACAGACTTTCCTTGTCTCTCCTTTATGGGGAAAGGTCTCCTGATGCCAGTTCACATCAGTTTTGTCACTGAAGAGATTATGTGAGTATCACTGCTGCTTTAATACATCACCACTGAAAATCTGATAATTTCTAGCACCATCAACAGCAGGCTCAGAAACAATAACCAATGTCTTTCCTGTAATCTGTATGTTTGGCACAGTACAAGCAACCTAAAGCAAAATACCTCCAAACAGGGATATTTGCACTTCACTTCCCCAAGTCTTTCCTTTAAGAAGAGACAGTGTGTAAGTAGAAATGCATTTTCTTTCTCATTCAAAATCTAAACATGTGGTCTCACAAAATTTTCTCACAAGTTCATTGATCAGAAGCTCCTTTTCAAGTCTAGAAATTTCATAGCAAACAAATTATCATGAGATTCTGTAGTCAAAAATCCATTCCTGTGAAGTATGTCATCACAGAACCCTGCACAACAAATTGTTTTTCCCAGATACATACAGAAATTTAGTACCGTAACATGTCTAGATTTCAGATTTAAAATCAGTAAAGAATTAGAAGCAATATCAAGCTAACTGCTTTTTTTTATATGCTAGAATACAGTGCAAAGGTCAGGAAGTGAGTTTGTAATTCAGAAAAACAGAGGAGGCAACATAGGCTGTTTGTTTAATGAAAAAGAAAAACTAAATTTCATGTCTTTCATTTTCCAGTTCACGTTGTATATTTATAGAGAGTTGGAAGAAACATCATATGTGTGCAAGTACAAAACTTTACTTGTATAAACTTGAATAAATTTGTTCAGATTTGACAAATATTTTATCCAGTAAAGGAAACATTTTTTGACTGACGTTGAAGGGCATTTGCAGATACAGAATATGCTGCACAGTCTCCTCTATTTTTCACTAGATCAGATGTTCAGAATTATCCTAAAGATATTCCTTTATCATGAACTGTATAAGAAGCAGGCTTTCCCTAGATCATAGCAATGTCTCTATAAAAGCAGATTAAACATTGTATAATATATATCTGAGGAGTTCTGTACAACACCCTTTACTAGTAGCCATATTGTGAATAATTCAGACAAGCTACTTTATTTTTTGGTTTTTTGACTGGTTTTTGTAATGATTGTTACTTTTAAACTAATAATAATGTAGCCTTTGATATTAAGAACTATTGCAAATATTGTGCTGCTACTTTGAAGTGGAAGGCTGTTTTCCTTATATAATTGAGGCCAGAGAACAAGAAATAAACTGGTCAATTCTACTTTGCCTATTGAAGCCAAGGAAAATTGGCTTCTAAGATATATTTTCCATTTTATTACCAACCGTGGCAAATTTGTGACACAGTAAGCATACAAGCAAGTCAAGGTTTGCAGGGAGAGATATTGTGTATCTCAGACTAACCTGGCAGAACTGGGAAAAAAACAAGTTGCCTCTTTGGGTCCTGTTTGTTCATATTTTCCTTGCCTTTTATTCAATATTTGAAATGTGTACTAACCTCTATAACCATTGCTACTTTCAAATAAACTCCAGACAAGTAATTTTCAGGAAAATAGTTTTGTGAAGAAGATAGACTATGGTTTAACAATATGGAGAAGCAAAGGAAGAAACTAAAATAAGTATTTATCTATAACAGGTTACACAATGTAATCTGAAAAGGTATGAGGAGTTCAGAATTGGAACTGCCTGAATTGCCCAACAAACACATTAATTCAGGAGTTAATCAAGTCTGAGACAATCAGACTGCTTCGGCTCAAACCTCAAACCTTCCTCAGTTCATTTTCTGCACTGCCCATCCTGCGAAAAAAAGGCACAAAACACTGCTTGCTGCTGAAGGTGGGGATAAGAGCTTTTCTTCTCAACCAAATTTATGAGGCTCATAGAACTAACAAATGAGTATCCAAATAGGACTTTGAAAGACACATTTCAGTGAGTGCCAACATGCCTGTTACCACCTCATCCCTCTGAATATTCTCTTCTCTAGGACAGAGATTGAGTTTGACCTGTGACAGGAATATGTAACTTCCTGTTGTGCACAAAATGGAAGAAAAGCTTTAACTATATGCAGGAGTGCAACATCTCCCCATTGCACACATAGAAATAAAGTTAACTACTGTGAATGTGCCGGCCTTTACACTCATCGTCTGCTCTGTCCTGGCTTTAGGATTGTTACTGGGAACAAAATCAGGGATCTGAGCTTAGAATATCATTGCTTTCTGTCATTGAAGAATAGCTAAAATTAAGCTAAAATCTAAATTAATTAGCACCCTCTCTATTACATTCTTTGAGTGCAAGGGCTGAGAAGGATTGGGTCCCCTCTGCTGTTTTCAAAACTGAATGACTTCCAGCTGACAAATCAAGCAAAACGTGGTACTTTACCAAAAGAGAAGCTGGTCTGCTGGGAGCACAATGCCTAGTTATTTGGTAGCACCTCTGGAGGTAATAGCCCCAAAATCTTCAAAAATACACCTTTTCTGATTGTGTGTATATATATATATATATATTATATATATATATTCATACTATGTCCTTGTATTTTAGTGAAAAGTACACAGAAAATCATGTTCCTCTGCCGTGAGAGAGATATCAGACTGGCTTGCTCAGAGAAATTTGCTTATTTGTTCTTCCCTATTACACAGTGGGAAGGAGGCAACCATTTTTTAATGTGGCAGACAAGCAAGAACTGGAGGAGCTTACTTAGACTCTTATTTTCTTGTTCTACATCACTAAGCCTTTCTAAAATTATTGAGCAAAAACGAAAACTTGTCTTCTTCTCTTCCTTCTCCCAAGATGGTACCCCAAGCACCAGCTTCCTTCCTCAACAGGATGGTGAGCCACAGCTCTCTGTGCCAGTGCAGCAAACTGTATTTCTGGGCATTACTGGGGACGGTACATGGAATAAGAAACTCTTGCAGGAGCTGATACAGAGCAGAATATCAACACAAATAGTAATTTTAAACTCCTTTTCTTCTTCCATTTCATTACCATTCGATTAAAAACAAAACAAAACAAATTTCTAGTTATCTAACAATTCTGACACCAAGATCTCCAACGTTAGTCTCTAAACACACACATGCAACACACACACACACAAACACAGCAACACACACACACACAACACACCAGTGAACTCCTGATGAAATATTCTCCTGATGTGAACACCAAGCAGAGAGAAAGAGTGCTGGGGTTTTAAAAAAATCTTGAGATGAGTGATGAGGAAAAGTCCATGAAAATATCTAAGTCACATTAGAAATTTTCTGTGGAAATCACCTGCCGAACTTACCACATAAAACATTAACCATTGTTATATTTTCTTCATTTCCCAAGAAGTATCACTGGTCCCTGTTCTCAGCACAGAACAGAAGAAGAGGAAGCAAATGTCAATTAATAAGATAATGAAAAGAAGAACACAAAAAAAGAAAGTAGTGCTAATTTCTTCTTTCTACCTTACAAATTCTCCATTGAGTTCACTTTCTTTTTATTCTTTCTTTAAACTGTGGTCCCACACAGACTCTATACCTATATGCAGAGAATGATAAGTAATACACTCCCAAAGTTTGGGAAAGTCTGGAGGAACACTACTTTGGATATGAATTTAGTTGACTGTGTAAAAACTTTCATTTTTTAAGGACTTAAGGACAAAGATAACAAACTAACAGAATATTAAAATGGATTTTGCACACGTTGATTTAAAGTAAAATTATTAAGTATAAATGACAAAATCCAGTCAATAGTATTTATTTATAGATGTAGTAATGCTGATAAAGAAGACAACAGTTTCTTGTCATTAATCAGTTTCTTTTCTCTCTAGTGAAGAAAATCCAAATTCTATGAAAAAAATGACCTTGCTTATTTCTTTGATTTTGTTAACCTCCAGTGAGAAAAGTGTAAAATCAGCAAAAATTGTACAAAAATTTACCATACATTAAATAATGAAATTCACATATCAAAACAATGAGTCTACATACCATGAATAATCAGCATAAAATAAAAAATTTGTTTTGTAAATCTTTATACAAATAAGAGCTGCTTATTAGGAGCTCAGAGTAATCAAATTGCAGCTTACTATATGACATCTCAAAAACATGTTAGAATGTGAGCAACATTTTAACAAAAGACAGATGATCAGACAAAAACCATTTCATTCCTTCAAAGACTTCTGCAAAATACATGGATCTAAACCATGGATTTTCCTGGTTCAGGCATTTCCAACGTTGGCAAATGGAACTAAAGAAATGTCTTGACTGACCACATGCAAATGTTACTGCTACCATGTCTGATTTTTGAGGCAGAAACACCCATTCATGAGTGTTGATTTGTGCATACATGTGTGCAGTGATGGGAGCAGGTGTCTGGAAAGAAAAACTATCATTATTCTGCAGATTCATGCTATCTTGATTTTGAGACAGCCTTTGAAATAAGGTGAATGTAAATACCAGGGAAGTTCAATTACTACATCTTTCATTTTTTAATGCAATTTATATTATTTTCTTATATACTTGTTTACCAAGTCAACAGCAAATTCCTTGTTGGGACATTCTGTCAGTACTGCACTATTTCATTTTGATCATGGAATTATTTATAATGTAAAAATTCAGTCAAATTTAACAACCAAAGAGTACTATGATCATGCATACACAGCCACTTCAAATAAACATTTTGTCCAGGGGTTTTGCTTATTGTGTACGCTGGAACTATATCCAAAACTTGGGGGAATGTCAAGAAGAAGAGCTGCTCTGGGGACAGAGAGCTCTGGTTGCTGAGCACAGCAATGTGCACTGAGTGTGTAAAGACTCCCTCAGAAGACATCTCAGCTATGAATAGGAACAAGGAGCACAAAGGAAATAATGCAGTCTCTAAATGATCAAAGGCCATTTTTAATGTTGTTGCTGCTGCTTCTTAATGGGTAGTCATCCGCAGGTCCCTGTTTTGAAATGATAAAATTGTTTAGTTTATGTTAATTTTTAATATGTTCAAAGCTGTGCCAGAATCTTTGGTAAGGCAGAAAGGAGTTCTCTATTTCTTCACACTCTTCAGTTCATATGCATTAAGATGCTAAAGATACATGAAGTAGCTTAGTCTTCTATTAGTTATTCTCATACATGTGAAACTTGTAAATTTAAAAATATAAATACCTCATCATTTGAGAGCCAGTTTGATATTAGCATTTGTAACTACTAAAGTATAAAAATTCAGTCCTGCTTTTTGAATACTTCAGTCTTTTTCAAATCCATGAATTAGCAAGGTACACTGAAAATACAGGATGCTCCAAGATTTTCAGTTTTATTTGTCCCCATACTTTGTCATCTTGCCACATGCTGCTGTCATGGGTTGATGCTGGCCCAATGCCAGGCACAAACCAAAGCCACTCACTCACTCCCTTCTGCAGCTGGACAGAGGAGAGAAATTACAATGAAAGGTTCATGGGTTGAGATAAGGACCAGGAGAGATCACTCATCAAATATCATCACAGCAAAACAGGTTCAAATTAGTGATATGAATTCATTACACTAATAAAATCTGAGCAAGATAATGAGAAATAAAATAAGACCCTCAAAACGACATGCTCCCACCCTTTTCTCCTTCCACTCTACCTCCTCCCCGCCCCCCAGCATGGAGGACATGGGAATGGGGGTTTAGGTCAATATCAATCTGTTTTTTTTCTTTGTTTCTCCCACTGCTCAGGGAGAGGAGTCCGTTCCCTGCTCCAACTGGGGTCCCTCACACAGGACACAGTTCCCTGTGAACCTCTCCATGTGATCCACAGGCAGCAGTCCTCCTCAAAACTGGCGTCTAGGAGTGGAGGATGCACTTTTCCCATGGAGTGCAGCATCTGAAAGAATGGCTGCTCCAGTGTGGGGTCCTCTCTCCATGGGTTTCCCACAGGTTCACAGCCTCCTCCCTGCCATCCACCTGCTCTGGTGTGGAGCTTCTCCATGGGCTGCCGGTGATTCTCTGCATCCCTGTGGATATCTGTGGGGCTGCAGGGACACAAGCTGCTCACCACGGGCTGCACCACGGGCTGCAGAGGGATCTCAGCCTGGAGCACCTCTTGCCCTCTCTTCCCACTGACCTTGGTGTGCAGAGCTGCTCCTCTCACATGTTCTCACCCTGCCCTTCTTGGCCACAAATTACAAATGAACAGTAACTTTTTCTTTACTTTTTAAATAGGATATTGCAGAGGCATTACTTATCAATTATTCTAATTGGCCCAGCCTTCACCAGTGGCATGTCCATCCCTGGAGCTGCCAAGGATGGGCCCTGCTGGACATAGTGGGAGCTTCTAGCAGTTTTCAAAGCCACCACTGCAACATCCCCACTGCCAAAACCAGGCCGAGCAAATTCAGTACAACTATTTATCTCACAGAATATTCTGAGCTGGAAGGGTACCCACAAGAACCACTGAGTCCAGCTCTTAAGTTAGTCGCCCATACAGGGACTAAATGCACAAGCTTGATGTTATTTGCACCATGCCCTAACCATCTGTGCTAATGTCAGAGTAAAAAAAATACAGCCATACACAAAACCAAGCAGAATAATACTTTGAAACTTAATTGTGGGCCTCAGCAGACACCAACTCAGTGTGATGCTGAGGGACTTTTGAGGAGATACTGTCATCTCTCAACATGACACTCCTGGAATTTCCCATTGCTTTTGCAGATATCTAGTTATTATTTAAAGACTGTAAACCCTGTGAACACATTTTGTAAATCAGGAATGCTGGTCAGCATAAATCACCACGGTTTACCAGAAGGCAGATAAGCCAAGTATTCCAACAGAAGTAGGAATGTGATTCACAATATAAAAACCCCTAAAGAATAAAAATAAATGGTAAAAATTGAAAAGTAAAACTTTGATCACAGAACATTATGAGCAATGCTGGGCATGTTTAATAAGAATACAGATTGGAAAATGCACACATACACACACACACACACTATTGCCTCACTTCTGCTGACTTCTAGATACAGAACTTAATTTTGCTGCCCACACAAGAACATCTAATAGGTAGCATAAGAAGTGTTTTGTAAGGCTAGACAGGTGTATGACAGCAGAAAACTGACTTCTTGATGAAGATTGTACATCTCTTTTTGCATGTTGATTCCCTCTCCTTACTCCAAGCCCCCAAAATTATAAACTACATTATGGGTGCTCCCATCTATCTATTGCCAATTTTTGACAAGCATTGCTGATATAATTCATTATAGATATCAAATGAAGCAAATTTTAACTCTGACAACAAGGTAAGTAATTGGTAGCAGACAGAATAGAAGCAAAGGTGACAAATGTTCACTACACTACGACTTAGAGTAGGACCAATGAGTTATTCATAACCTCCAATGCTGGAATGACAAGAAGCATCTAGTTTCACTGCAAAAGACCAAATATGCTCTTTTATAATGAAATCTATCTCTCACAGACTCTTTTCTGCATTATACATCCCACAGGCTTCTTGCATTAGTCACAAGAGAAGACATACTTTGGAAGGAAAATGCCACAAGTCATCCTCTTTTTCACTAAGATGTACAAATAAATCACCTTCTAAAATATTGTTTCTGTTGTTTCTCTGTTCAGTGACGGGAAAAGGCATCTAAATGAACTGCCAAGCACATAGCTTCTCTGCACTCTGGTAAAAGCTCTGTCTACAGCCATTTTTTCCTTGTTTCTTTCTTTCTTCACTCACCTTTTGTCCTTATTAGTATGCAAAGCAAGTCGAAGGAGGGATTTTCTTGTTCTCTGGTTCACTAGCTGGAGGGTTATTCCATTGCCATTCTATTTATAGATTTGCTTTCAACTGCAGTGGGGAGCTCACCATTTGCTGCTCAGCATGTTATGCTCAGCTAGCCTCCTGGGGACACTCCATTTTAATAAATTCTATGAATGATACTGTGGCTACCTCCAATATCTCATCTGTCTTTTTATTGCACAAGTAGAATCTTATCCGTCAGACAATGTCTAAGGCAAAAGTCTGTCCTTGTTAATTTCACTGTAGAAATGAAATGGAGGCAAACGATCTTGCTTCTTTTACAGTTTTTCTGATGACATTACTAATCACAGTCTTGAAAAAAAAATCTATCACTGGAATATTGCAAGCACAAGTTAAAGAATGCGATACTAAATTTATTCCTGAAAAAGGATTACTCTTGTGATATGGTATAATCACTTGGCATGAGATCACCATATAGGAACAGATCCATCTCTGTTATAAACTGCAAGCTCTGTTCTTGGATGCTGCAGTAGTGAATCTCAGGCACAATGTGCTGTTCAGTTGTTCGCATCTCTTCCCTACCCACATGCTGCTCCAGCAGCACAGAGGGATCTGAACTGCACACTTGGAGGCCGAGGGTGACTTTCATCAGAGTAGCCAAGCTCAGACTGACATGGACAGGGTGCAGAAATCCAGCAACTGCTGGATTTAAAATAAGGACATTTAAAACTGCTGAAATTAAAAAGGACAGAGAAAATTCCAGGCATTGAAAAAACTGAGGAGAATACCTGAACAGTTTCCCTATAACAGCAGGGATTTGGGGCCACAGAGCAGCCCACCAACCAGCACGTGGAAAATGTCCCCAGACAGAGCTGATTTCAACTCTCCTCAGGTCTTGTGATTTTCTCTTTGCTGTTTCTGCTCCTCTACAACCCTTTCTGGTCACCACATCCTGCATCACAGAAGAAGACAGTGAATAATGCCAGGTACAAAGTGCTGGGAAAAAACACTTGAAGGGTTAGCTGACATGACACCCCCACTGCATCCCTATGTGCCAAACAAAATACAAAATCATACCTTCAAAGGGCAAACAGAGGATCCCTGCAAATTGTCTTACGTCTTTGGGGCAATTTTTATTGTAGCCCTTGGAATGATTGAAACACTTTTGTGTTTAAGTACACCATAATTAGTGAACTATGCATTGGTCAGGGTCCTGTCAAGACAACTTGTTCTACCAGGGGTCTGAACAGTCACAACCCCAAGCCTATTTTTTATATACACTTAGACCAGCATCAATCCTCAGCCTAGCTTTGGGTATGTGACCCAGCCCTGCGCTGCTCTGCTGCCCAGAGGTGGTATTTGAGCAGTCCCATTCCAGGGTGGCTACATGACCAGGATATGTGTGTTTGTTATCACCAAGGAAAACATCACTCCCTTACTAGAAGCCTCTGTTTCTGATATCCCTGCCTCCAGCAAGTTCAACCCCTTCTGCAGATGAGTTTTCTTGCCCTTCATTCCTTCTTCATTTTGTGGTCACAAATCACCACAGAGTAGCTGCAATGTGGATTTCCCCTTCACATCTCTTAGAATACACGCTGTTCTCTCTTTTCTCCAGCTGTGGGCATCACATCTGTAGCCAGCTCTCACTGAAGACAGGAGAAACATTTTCAAGGTCCGAGCATGAGCTCTAAAAGGCACGTGGCAAAACACACTGCTGAGAGGTGCCAGGCAACTTGGCATCAGGGCTCCCCTGTTGGAAATTAGCTTGCCATGGAGTACCAGAGGAAGTACTGGAGGTAAATCTTTTACACCCATAACACCTCCACCTTTTAGAGAATGCCGTGCTCAGCTCTTCATGCTGATGCACATTGCATCCCCAAGGAAATATACGCCAGGGGTAGACATTTCCTGTGTTGCAAATCCTCAAGTCTTGAAGCATGAGAGGTCTCCACTTACAAGGAGAATAGTAATAAAGAGCCTTTAGTTTGCATGCAAGCAAAACACAGTTTTTTTATGGCCGGCTGATAAACACCCAGGGCATTTGCCACTAGCATCATCAGGTTTGCTGACACTGCTGAAGTAAAAATTACATTGTAATTAGTTAGCTCTTCCTTTTGTCTTTCTACTTACCTGATCCATGGAGCAAAGAGCAAGAAACACAAACTGACCAATTTGATTCACGAAAATGATTAGGGTCAATATTCAAACTTAGGTTTCTACCCCGTTCACTGCTATCTGTAAGGAGCATGGGTTCACTCCTTTATATCGTAGACCTAGGACTCAGCCTCTGAATTGCCAGAGAGAATTGAATTGCAACTCAGCCCTGATTTACACTGCTAATTCCTACTTTTCAATTTCAGCCTGGACTAAAAAGTTCATCTGTGCTTCTGAGTAAAAAGTTCATCTGTGTTTCCTTGTTTAAAATGTGAGCAACTTCTTTTAATGAGAGCTTTGTTCTAATTGTATTGAAAGAGCCAAGACACAAGCATTTATAGGTTTTAACTAGAAGTTCAAGCAGTAAAATGTGAATAATTTTTCATATTCACCTGTCTTAGATTTCTCCTTGTTGGTCCATGAAGAAGTTTGCGTTTTATTTTCTCACAAAATCATATCATGCTGGAGAATGAAAGGAAGTCAGTGCAATGATTGGAGAGATAACAAAAAACTTGGAGACCATGTTCTTAGCCTGATACCGACTGCAAGTATGTCCCTGGGCTTTTATCTTCTCTGATAATACCATCCTCTTATCACAGCTTTGAAAACAAGCTCCCATAGCACTGCACAGGTTTCCCTCTGCCTGCAGTGCAGAACATTCTGCCATACCCAGATAATCTGGTGTCACTGCTCATATGAATCTTGCAGAAGATAACCAGGAAGCCACTGGCAATGCAGGGAGTTTCCATCTCTGTTCAAGGAATGGTCAGCCTTAGCTCCATGTGAGCAGAGCCACATCTGCAGCTGCTGTGGGTGCTCTTTCCTGACAAAGATGTTTGCTTTGTCAGGCCCTACCAAACACACAGGCAGATGAAGGGAGAGTGAAAGCCTGGGCCTGAAAAGCTCAAGGTGGTTTCTCTATTTCTGAGCAAACACCGCTGGCATGTGGCATCAAGGATGGAAATTGCTCTGCCCTGCCAGAGGGACTGGGGAGAAGAAGTGCAAGAAAGAGCACAAGCAGGCAAAATTGAAAACAAGATGAAACATTTTGTTCCCACTCTGAAAGGAAGGAGTAGCACCAAAAAGATGGACAAAGAGTAAAGTCCAAATAAAATATCCTGTGTTCTCCCCTCGCAATTTCCACACTTACAGACAAGTAACTGTAATATATGGTTAGCAAAAGAATTCAGGCTGGTGCTGACTCAGGAATAAAGATAATTTACAGCCCCACAGAGTTTCATATAATATCGTGAGAAAATGGGCAGATGTCTTCAGAGTGTAATGGTTCTGAATTTCCTACCCTCTTAATCTCACCACTGCAATTACTCTGGCTCCTGGATCCATTTTGAAAAGTAATTGGATACATTTTCTCACTACTCTTGCTTGATTTAAATGTTTTCTTTTCTGTCCACCCACAGAAAAGGACTAAAAGAGGAGTCAGAGGTGTTCTGCTCACAGAGTATTAGAGAAGAAATCGAATACTTCTTCTGTAAACTTAGGGCATTAGGAAATCTGTTCAAACTGGAGGCATTCGACATCACTGATAGCAGACAGGAAGTGGAAGCACACCACTTAATTTGTAAAAATAATTAACACAGCTTGAGGCAACAAATACAAACCTGACATACTGTCTCCAGTATTTAAGTCATGGGTAAGCACTGAAAAGGTTTACCTCTGCCCTCAGAGATTTTCAAAACTCACCTGGGCTGTGCTTTGCACAAGCTGAAGTTATGTTAAAGTTTGCTCTCCCTGAAAAGAGGATTAGACTACACAAATAACATCTAACTTTTTTTTTTCTATTATTGCACTTAAACAATATTTAAATTAAATTTATTAATAGAAGCAATACAGAAAGCCAAAGTAACAGATTATTTTTTCTCAGAAAACAAAATTCTTTTCCACTGTGAAAGTAGAAACAGAAAAATTAGTTCAAGTGAGGTGTACAGTGCTGCCAGCCATGTATGCTGGAAAATAAATGATGATTGATATGCACTAGTCGAAAGGAGAAATGCAAGAATTTTGAACACAGATGTGAATACATGGCTATGTAATTACATGAAACATAGGTCCAACACAGTAGAAGAAGAAACCCCAGAGTTCAGAATGTGTCAAAAACACTCTAGGAAGTGTAAAAAGAGTTCAGCCTGCATGGCATATGAAGAAATACTTTTGCTCCACTCAGAATTGGCAAGGCCCCATTGGTAGGACTTGCATTATTGAAAAGGCCCCAGAAAACTATTAGTATAAAAATGTAGAAACCATGACCCCTGAGAGAGATGCAGTGAATTGGGGTTGTTCAGATGGACAGAAATAGTTTGAGAACATGCTAATAACTGACAATTAGTTGTCCTTTTATCAACGTAATTATGATGGTTCACAACGGCAAAAGAAATTGGTGAATGTTTCTGCAAGTGAGGGATGTTCTCAGGCACAAAGAAGAAGCTCACAAGGCACATGGGGAGGGTTTGTGATTGTAAAGAGTAATATGATATACATTGTCTCAAATGTTACACAAATATTAATTACTTCTTGGACTACTTATTTTCAGTTGCCCAAAATTACTAAAATTGGAATGAAAACAGTAAAAATTTGCAGATGTGGGCTTATTATACAAAATTTCTTTCAGAGTTAGAACAAAAGCATCTAGGTGTCACAAAGGAGAAGTAAAGATCTTTGGTAGATTCTTTCCTCATTTTCTTAAGGACTGGACTGTTAATTTTGCATAGACTAAGGTGTTGTTAAATTTTAATTGAGGGCTTTTTTTGTACCACTTCAAAGCAGATGAAAATAAAAGTTCCCACAAAGAAAAATGCAATAAATGTCCCTTTTGCTATTGAAGTTTGATTTTAAAGAGCATAAAGAGGAGAAATGTAACAAAAGAGTGCCTTCAGATATGATTTAGTAAGCAGTTGCTCAAGTGTGCAAAGAAAATTACTTTTTTTGCAGAAAACACATATATCCTGATTTATACATCATGGAGTGCAGCTAACAGTCTTATAAAGTCAGGCTTTATGGCTTATGAATTAATTCATTTAGTTTGCCCTTTCAATCTACATTTTATAGAGAAAAAAAAGTCCAAACCTAAATAATATCCTCTGCACACAACAAATAATTTAGAAAAAATCAGATTAATCTGGAAAATTGTCTGGTAAATACAAAACTATCTGGAGAAGAGATTAATAAATATTTTTTTGAGAGACTTATTTCTGCAAGTAGTCTTTGTCTATAAGCTGAGTACCTACTAAAGCAACTGAAATCAAAAGACTTGGGTGTTTCAGTCACCCTCTGAGTAAATTTCCCTTTAGGATTATTCAATCTCTACTTATTCTTAAATTTCAATGCTATAGAGCAAAAATGATGTGTCAGATTTTAATTATACAGATTTTAACTAGAATTCCAGTCTGAAATCTTGCATATCAAGAGAGAATAGTCTGAATTAAAGTACTGATTCCTTGCCAACTGATTCAGTACTAGAACAAATACTGCTTGTTTTAAATGACAGACAGAATTTACAATTCCTGTATCTAGTGCTTTCTTGTGCAGGGATCTCTAATGACATCACTGCTTTTAATTAATGAAGTATACTTTTCACCTTATACAGATATTTAGCCTGCATTTCATGCAGGCTATAGAAAAAGACTTTTTTCATGTGATACATGACATCAATTAAATAAGACGCATCCACTCTATACAAAATTAAAATCAAATATTTCAGGCTTTTGAAACTGAATGAACAAAGTAAAATCAGCAAACCTCTTGACTGAAGCACAGTAGTTAACCTCCATATTTTGCATAATATGCTGCATGAACTTTATTAGAAATTCAACGTTAGGTCAATGGTAAAGTTCTCCTGACTTACAGAGTCAGGATTTAATCTGGACTTGTACAAAGAATCCAAAGAACTATTTTAATCCCAAGCATCCAACTTGTGCTTGACTTTCAAGTTTGATTTGATTTTCTTCATGACACAAAGGAAAGAGAGCAAACAAACCATTGAGAAAAGCAGCTTCTTAGGCAGTTCTTTGTTAAAGGTTTTCAGGGAATTAACCGTAGCAAAAGATCATCCGCAGTAAAGGAAACGATTGAAGGAATGAAAGTGACTCAAAGCTACTAAAAGTAGTGACCTACCTTTAGAGCAGATTAAGTGTGAGAAATTTTTCAGAGGTTAAACATGTCATAGATATTCAAATCATTCTCACATGTTGTAGGTTCATTCTATTCTCACCCTCTAATGCAAAGAGATAAAAAGGTTGATACTGGGAACTACTGAAGTTTGCTGAATGCCTATGGAGGACTGCCTGATACAAAAGCTTTGAACAAATACTGCATTAAAAGAATTTTGATATTTGACATCAAGCTGAACTCTACAAGCACAGGGGAAAAAGAGAAAGGTTAATTTGATTGACACTCAGGCTTCCAATTAATTTTCACCTAGATATGAAAGCCAGAGCAGATTCAATCCCAGCACTATATTCTCAGCCACATTGCTTGCACCAAGATATGCCTGCTTCTGCATTTACAGCAGCAAGCCAAAACTCAGTCTGCACACCTAACTGCCTCCTCTGAAGTGCATAAAGGAACCTTTACAGACACAGTAAATATAGGCTTATTTTTTTTCCCAGAATGTCTTTAGGCCAGTATTATAGAAATATTTGAATTAAAGATTACCATAAGGGTTTTGGGAGCAATAGTAAGTTAACAGAGTGTTTTCTCTCAAATAAAAACCCCATCATGGTCTTCATTACCTAAAAGTATCAAAATTCTACCACAAGTTCATTATAATTAGTACAAAGTAGAACAACACAGAAAGTTATTACCATTGATAAACAGCAAAGAAAATCATGGTTTTCTGAGACAAAGAGAAGATGTTGCTGAACAAAAATGGCATCAGTGATAAATAGCCTGCTGATGAAAATTTTAAATTTCAGCATAGCAGAACAGCAATTATGTGTGAAAAACAGCGATTATGCTTTTGTTCAAACACTGATTCAGTGGTTGATTTCAGATTTCAAAAATCACAATACAGTTTCAATTCCAACTGAAGAAAATTAAGATGTACATTTCAGATCCATATTTTATTTCACTCTGTCCATTACATAATGAATATCAGACAGGACAGGTTCAAAATAACAACCGTTGCTCAAAGCATATGAATGATATCGATGTCACAAACCATGGACTCTGAAGATATGCAGGACCAAAACCAGATTGTTTTGCTCAATCCTTACTCAGTCTGGTTTTTTACAAAAGCCAGCAAAACACCTCTTTGGAGATCACCACCACTTGTCTTGAATGATATCTTTAGAAGACTCATTTTTCACACAGCAAAGCCCCTGGGCTTACAAAGCTGAGAGACCTGTTTGGAAAAGTACATGCAGAGGTGTGAAATCTTAAACTTGGAGGAAATTTATTCTTGGAAAGTATTGCTAAATGGCACAAACTATACACTAGTCTGTTGCACAAATGAATATCAGCCAATCACATGGATGTGTTAAATACTAATGTACACTGGAGTGTTTTGGGCCTAATTCTTCTTCTCCAGAAACACCGTTTTCCCCAGGGATCACAGTCTGACATCTGTTGGCACCTCAGCAGACACCAGCCACATAAATGTATTTGTCAGTCCCATGCTTTCTGAACAGCTCCAGCTTAAACAGATTTTTTTTCAGGCAAGAATTATAAATGTTTTATCATTATCTGTGCATTGATTCTAACCATAAAGCATACTGGGTCTTCATGAGAAAGAACTGCAGTCAGAGGAACACAAGAGCACAGAAGTCCTTATCTGCCTCCAGCGGCAGAGCTGTGCCTGCTGTCCTGTGACTGTGACATGGAAAGAGAAATGTCAGAAACTGGGACAGGCTGCCCTTGACGCTGCTTTTAAAAAACAAACAGAACTTGACTTTTCCTAGGACAGCTCCGGGAAGAAGCACACAAGGACATTGCTGTCATCTCTGCTGGATGCTATGCTTTCTCGCCTGAGCAGAGAATTTGCACGCAGTATTTAAGAAATAACCTTTTGTTGTCCTCTGTAACCATTGACCATGGCTGCTTGCATTAAGGGATTTTTTTTCTGTAATTTCAGTCCCAGTTTTTTAAATTGAAAGCATCCACACTAATATATTGATAGAAACAATTTATTTTTGTCAGAAGGTAACAGAAAAGCATTTCAATCCCCCAGAGCCTTTGCTCTAATTACTACATTTTCCCTTCTTCGTGTCAGATACCTAAGATCAAAATTTCAGTATGCTAGCACACTGGCAAGAAGACAAATATGCAAATTATAACTTCTGTAAATTTCAAAAACCGCATGAATAGAAGCAGAATATAAATAATCTAAGATGATTGATGGGACATAGAAGAGCTTTTTGTTCCAGTCAGTTACTTAATGGTCAACAAAAATACAGATCCTGTCACTGTAGCTTTTGTCTCCAATGACACTGGGAACCATGATTATATTTTGGTACTGAAACTGCAGTTGGTACTGCAACTCAGTACTATTCTTACTTGCTATGCAAGATTATGAACAAAATAAAATTTCAAAGGAAATATGTTCTCTAATCATTTGCAAAGATGAGTTGAGCAACCACATGTTTTTCACTTTATACAGTGCTCTAGTTGCTGACAGGACTTTCTTTGTTGCATCATTCTCTGCTAATGCAGTCTTGACATTGTGGGGTTCTTAAGTCAGAAAAAAAATGTAGTCCTGGCAGCAGTTCAGTTTTCTCTTCACAAAGACCTCCTGATAACTAAAGCTCTTTTGATGGAGCTCCAATCAATTAGCTCAAGACTATGTTGGAAAGTTTTCCATCTGAAAAAAAAAAAAAAAAAAAAAAAAGAGTGAGTTCTTATATCCCGAAAGTGAAAGACTTAAATTTGCTTGCTATGCATACCACTCAAACTTGTTCTAGCACATACCTGTTTTCATTTTCTTACAACACTGGAAATATAACTGCAATCATGAAGAACTAATTCTGATATTTCTAACACACCCAAGAAAAAGGTAGTGAAGAAACTCTGATGCCTGCCAACTGCTTTTACTTTCCTTATCACAAAAGAGGGTGAAAGAGTTTTCCTGTGAAATACTCTCACATGACCTTTTGGTAACACACAAAATCACAGTTTTGGGTGTTGGTTATGCTGCTATAGGGTACTGCTCCATGCACACAAACATACATACAGACACATTCAATGCATCTATACCCAAACCTAGTTTTGGCAGCTCCTTTAAATATTGACAATTCTAAGACCAACAGAGGAAAGAAATTTTATTCCCTAAACTACCATATTCATCCACTGGTGTCATAATTAACACTCACAACATCAGGGCATAAGTTATTCCAGTTAAGAATGAGATTGGTTTATTTCAGGTACACATCTAAAAAGTAGGAGCAGGAACTTGAGACATATTTCAGAGCCACTGAATAATGAATGTTGTTTGAAAAGACAACTAATTAGCTAACTGCTAATCTTTCAAATAAGGACAGTAAGCCAAGAAGTGATGGAAGGTTTTAAAATCCCCAAGAATCCTTAGTCTACTTTTAACCTGGCCTATATTGCATGGAATAACATCCTGACATAATAGAAAGGTAGTTTTTAAGGAGAAATTTTATAGATTATTCTCAGAACATTTTCAGAATTTTGGTAAAAATTTCAGCTTTTTCAGTGAATGTAAGTCAAAAATGCAACAAAATGATTTCTAATAATATAAAGAGGTGTGTTGGTTTTGGTGGGGATAGAGTTAATTTTATTCTCGTTACCTAGTATGAGGTAAGGTTTGCATCTGGGCTGAAAACGTTGTTTATAACATTGAGACATTTTTGCTATCACTGAGCAATGCTGACACAGAGAAAAGTCCTTTTCTGCCTGTAGGATTAATTACCTGGTCAGTCAGAAAGCTGGAGATGCACAAAAATTTCAGAGGAGGCACAGCTGACACTGGTGAGTGCAACTGACCCAAGGGATATTCCAAACCATGTGACATTGTGCTCAGCCACAGGCTGGGGAAAACAAGGAGTGGGGTGACATTCAAGCAATGGATTTGTGCACCCTGCCATGATGGGGCCCTCCTCTCCCAGAGATGGCTGAACACCTGCCTGAATGGCAAACAATCAATTAATTCCTTGTTTTCCTTTGCTTGTGTGTGTCCAGCGTTTGTTTCCCCCATTAAAATGTCCTTTATCTAAACCCACAATCTGTTTTTTTCCTCACTTTTACTTTTCCAATTCTCTCCCTGATCCCACTGGTGGGGAAGTGAGCAAGCAGCTGTGTGGAGCTTGGTTGCCAGCTCTGCTTAGAGTGTGACAGAAGGGAATAAGGAATAGATAGTAACTTACTAAGGGAAAACATTATTGTATTTAGTGTGACCTGAATGAGAAGAGACTCATCGCCTCAGAAATATTCTGAGAAAATTTAGAAACAGATATAATATTACTCATCTGCCTGACTGGCCGATTTGTCTGCCTTGGAATCTCTATTCAGAAAGGCTGAATGTCATTGAGTGTTAGTTATTACACCAATGGATGAGTATGGTAGTTTAGGAAATAACATTTCTTTCTTCTGTTGGTCTTATAATTGCCCATATTTAAAGGTGCCACCAAATATAGGTGGTATACATGCATGCCCAGGTCTTCTTTCTACTTGCTTAAGATACTGTGAGTGTAAACAGATTTAAGGGCGTGAAAAGTAAACAACCATCTCTAATGACAGTAAGGCAAAAGTGGAAATTGTGAGAATCCAACATTCTCTATAAGTATCAGCTTCCTGTTGAAACTGGAATTGACAGATTGCTCAGTGCAAATCTGTTTTCATTGTGACCAGGGAAGACTTGCAAACACTGCCCCCCCACCCACCAAAAAAAAAAAAAAAAAAAAAAAAAAAAAAAAAAAAAAAACCAAAAAACCCCAATACCAACAAAACAACAAACAAGCAAAAAACAGCAGCAAAAATTCCCATCCACCCACCCACCAACTGACCAGCCAGCCAACAAAGATACTCCAGAAACAGTCCACCAACATCAGCTTGACAAGTGAATCAGAAGGTGTGCAGATTTGATTCTTATGCTAAAAGGGTTTAATATTACCTAAGGGTTCTCTGAAAAATATAAATACAAAAATGCATTAATTCAGTTAATGACTAGATTCAATGCTGAACTGAAGTGCACTAGCTTTATGAACACACATGCAATTATGAGGATGAAATCAGCTGGAAAACAAATTCAGTGTCACTTGGATCTCATGCTGGGGATCAGTACAGAACTAAATTATGGTTTACTGGAAAGTATCCCTACAGGTCATCCCACTGGCATAAGCAGTATTGGAAACCAGAAAAAGAAAATGCTAGGTACTATTGCTTGAATGTAATTTTTTTTTCAGTAGAAGTGGTCTCTCAGAAACATTTAATAATTTCATAAATTCAGGCAGAGAAAAGAAAAAGCACTGACAAAATCCTAATGTACAGTTCAAAATAATTTGGAGTCATTAATCAAAAATCTTCAATAAATCCTGATCATTGTTTATTTCTGAAGAAAAATTAAATAACTAATGGCATAAGCAATTCTTTTCATTGAGTGAATACTCATGGCTTTCCTTCCCATCTTGGTTCTTAGTTGGCAATCAGGCATCCAATTCCACTTTTCAGAAAGCAGCAGCCTTACATGACACAGGACCATCTATGCTCTAGGACTCTGTTCTGGACAGTCTTAGAAGATGTTACACCCTGCCTCCCTTCTGGACAGTAATTGATTACCCATTCTGACAGAATTCCAAGCAGTTTGAATATGAACTAAAAATACTTATTTATATTATCTGTGTTTGGTTTGAGTCCATCAGTCATTCCATATCGGCACTGTGCTACTTAAGAGATTTTGAACAATCCAATGTTAGGAAGGAGAAATTGCAGAAAGCACTCAATCCAAAGCTATGTCAGATAAAATCTGTGCAAAGCAATTTAACGCATTAATAAGTTCTTGTGGCAGTCTACATGTCAATTTTGTTTGCAAAATGGATAATTTTCTGAAGAATTTCAAATAATGGATTTCATTTTATTTCTGTGAGCTGGACATAAGTGTCATGTCACATGAAAAGTATCTAATTTCTCAGGACTTTTAAAGAATAAGGAAGAGAATAAAGAATAAGGAAGAGAAAATTGTAAGCAAAGCTTGGAAAAACCCTTCTGTGTAATGCACTGGCCACCTCTCTATCCCAGAAAAAACAGTCTTGACACAGTCCTTCACAAAATGCTTAGGGGAGGATGCTTAGAATTAGAGAGAGCCTATACTGAAAGTTTTGTGGTTGTTTTTCTACTCCAGTGTAGTTCTGAGGAATCTGTAGTACAGAAGGGGCACAAGGCAAAAAAATCATCCCTGGTGGCATGGAGTCACAAGTGACTTCAGATTTGCAGCCCTGCTGGAACTGAGGTGTTTGCCAGAATCTCAGGACTTTTGTACCCTAAGACAATATTAACCATATTTAAGATAGAAAACAGCCAATAGAAGAGGAGCATGCTAGCAGTACTTCCACCATTTGGAGACATAATGGAACAAACCATCTGAAGACTCACAGCAGAAAAAACTCCTCTTGGAGTACATTGAAGCCTTTAATTTTTCTCTAGTGGTAGCAAAGTCCAGAAGATCACATGAAAGATAAGACCTGCACAATTGGAATACAGATTACTAAAAGAGAATTGATACAAAATCAATACTTTTTGCCATCACGTCCTGAAGAACACAGCATTCAGTTAACAATGTAAGAACCTTGTTTCTGCACGAGACATAGTGAAGCTTTGCCTTGCTGAGCAACTTTCACTGCTAGTTCCTCTGGGTACAGGAATAGTCAAATAAGTTCTGCTTATGTTTGGGTCCAATTTTATTCAAAGTATTAATAAAAAAATAAACTACAAAAAGCCTTCCCTCATTTGATGCTGGCAGCTGCTTAAAATCCCAGAAAATAGAGATTCTCTGATAAAAACCCAGTTCTGTTTGCCAACTTTTGTAAATGCTCCAGAATATGAAGACAGGTCAGTGAGACTAGAACAAACTCTACTCCGGTTGTATCAATCACAGCCAAAACATCTGGAGATGAGTAGTGAAATATTCTGACAAATATATCAGAGTTCAAGCATCTTTTCACTTTCCAGCCTCTGCCTGTCCTAATT
>CM019236.1:51589616-51692072 GCA_009741485.1 Malurus cyaneus samueli | reverse complement strand
TCCAGCTATGTTTCATCCGCCACCATAAAAGTCTACTTATGCTAAACACTCACAATCGTTTTTTTCCTCTCTTACTTTTCCAATTCTCTCCCTGTACCCACTGGTGGTGGAAGTGAGCAAGCACGTTGGCTGGTTGCCAGCTTGTGCTTTATGTGACAGAAGGGAATAAGGAATAGATAGTAACTTACTAAGGGAAAACATTATTGTATTTAGTGTGACCTGAATGAGAAGAGACTCATCGCCTCAGAAATATTCTGAGAAAATTTAGAAACAGATATAAATATTACTCATCTGCCTGACTGGCCGATTTGTCTGCCTTGGAATCTCTATTCAGAAAGGCTGAATGTCATTGAGTGTTAGTTATTACACCAATGGATGAGTATGGTAGTTTAGGAAATAACATTTCTTTCTTCTGTTGGTCTTATAATTGCCCATATTTAAAGGTGCCACCAAAATTAGGTTTGGGTATACATGCATGCCCAGGTCTTCTTTCTACTTGCTTAAGAACTTGAGTGTAAACAGATTAAGGGCGTGAAAAGTAAACAATCTCTAATGACAGTAAGGCAAAAGTGGAAATTGTGAGAATCCAACATTCCTATAAGTATCAGCTCCTGTTGAAAACTGGAAATTGACAGATTCCAGTGCAAATCTGTTTTTTCATTGTGACCAGGGAAGACTGCAAACACTCCCCCACCCACCAAAAAAAAAAAAAAAAAAAAAAAAAAAAAAAAAAAAAAAAACACAAAAAAAAAACCAAAAACCCAATACCAACAAAACAAACAAACAAGCAAAAACAGCAGCAAAAATCCATCCACCCCCCACCACACCACCACCAACAAATACTCCAGAAACAAGTCCACCAACATCAGCTTGACCAAGTGAATCAGAAAGGGTGCAGATTTGTCTTATGCTAAAAGGTTTAATATTACCTAAGGGTTCTCTGAAAATATAAATACAAAATGCTAATTCAGTTAATGACTAGATTCAATGCTGAACTGAAGTGCACTAGCTTTATGAACACACATGCAATTATGAGGATAAATCAGCTGGAAAACAAATTCAGTGTCACTTGGATCTCATGCTGGGGATCAGTACAGAACTAAATTATGGTTTACTGGAAAGTATCCCTACAGGTCATCCCACTGGCATAAGCAGTATTGGAAACCAGAAAAAGAAAATGCTAGGTACTATTGCTTGAATGTAATTTTTTTTTCAGTAGAAGTGGTCTCTCAGAAACATTTAATAATTTCATAAATTCAGGCAGAGAAAAGAAAAAGCACTGACAAAATCCTAATGTACAGTTCAAAATAATTTGGAGTCATCTAATCAAAAATCTTCAATAAATCCTGATCATTGTTTATTTCTGAAGAAAAATTAAATAACTAATGGCATAAGCAATTCTTTTCATTGAGTGAATACTCATGGCTTTCCTTCCCATCTTGGTTCTTAGTTGGCAATCAGGCATCCAATTCCACTTTTCAGAAAGCAGCAGCCTTACATGACCACAGGACCATCTATGCTCTAGGACTCTGTTCTGGACAGTCTTAGAAGATGTTACACCCTGCCTCCCTTCTGGACAGTAATGATTACCCATTCTGACAGAATTCCAAGCAGTTTGAATATGAACTAAAAATACTTATTTATATTATCTGTGTTTGGTTTGAGTCCATCAGTCATTCCATATCGGCACTGTGCTACTTAAGAGATTTTGAACAATCCAATTGTTAGGAAGGAGAAATTGCAGAAAGCACTCAATCCAAAGCTATGTCAGATAAAATCTGTGCAAAGCAATTTAACGCATTAATAAGTTCTTGTGGCAGTCTACATGTCAATTTTGTTTGCAAAATGGATAATTTTCTGAAGAATTTCAAAATAATGGATTTCATTTTATTTCTGTGAGCTGGACATAAGTGTCATGTCACATGAAAAGTATCTAATTTCTCAGGACTTTTAAAGAATAAGGAAGAGAATAAAGAATAAGGAAGAGAAAGATGTAAGCAAAGCTTTGAAAAACCCTTCGTGTAATGCACTGGCCACCTCTCTATCCCAGAAAAAACAGTCTTGACACACCTTCACAAAATGCTTAGGGGAGGATGCGTAGAAATTAGAGAGAGCCTATACTGAAAGTTTTGTGGTTGTTTTTCTACTCCAGTGTAGTTCTGAGGAATCTGTAGTACAGAAGGGGCACAAGGCAACAACATCATCCCCTGGTGGCATGGAGTCACAAGTGACTTCAGATTTGCAGCCCTGCTGGAACTGAGGTGTTTGCCAGAATCTCAGGACTTTTGTACCCTAAGACAATATTAACCATATTTAAGATAGAAAACAGCCAATAGAAGAGGAGCATGCTAGCAGTACTTCCACCATTTGGAGACATAATGGAACAAACCATCTGAAGACTCACAGCAAGAAAAAACTCCTCTTGGAGTACATTGAAGCCTTTAATTTTTCTCTAGTGGTAGCAAAGGTCCAGAAGATCACATGAAAGATAAGACCTGCACAATTGGAAATACAGATTACTAAAAGAGAATTGATACAAAATCAATACTTTTTGCCATCACGTCCTGAAGAAACACAGCATTCAGTTAACAATGTAAGAACCTTGTTTCTGCACGAGACATAGTGAAGCTTTGCCTTGCTGAGCAACTTTCACTGCTAGTTCCTCTGGGTACAGGAATAGTCAAATAAGTTCTGCTTATGTTTGGGTCCAATTTTATCAAAGTATTAATTAAAAAAAAATAAACTACAAAAAAGCCTTTCCCTCATTTGATGCTGCAGCTGCTTAAAATCCCAGAAAATAGAGATTCTCTGATAAAAACCCAGTTCTGTTTGCCAACTTTTGTAAATGCTCCAGAATATGAAGACAGGTCAGTGAGACTAGAACAAACTCTACTCGGTTGTATCAATCACAGCCAAAACATCTGGAGATGAGTAGTGAAATATTCTGACAAATATATCAGAGTTCAAGCATCTTTTCACTTTCCAGCCTCTGCCTGTCCTAATTCTAAAAGAAAAATTTTGCCTGGAAATATACTGGAGGACATTATCCCCTAAAAGACAGAGATAAGTTGCAAAGGGAGAACAAGCCTACAATGTTCTCCTAAACAGGAATGTCTCTGGTGCATCTGAACACACGGTCCCTGTTCTCGCAGCTCATGAACAAAATGTCACATTTACTCTCTTGATTATAGTTTTTAAAGGACTAGAAAATCACTTGGATCAATACTCTTTCTCAAGTAATGCTCTATTGCCATTGTACTCTGTCAAACTACATACACCCAAAAGGAAATTATCAAAATTTCTGCATATCCCGTATTCAGGAACAACTGAATAAATTCTTCATATAGCCAAAGTGCACCAACATATTTTTCAAGTGAAAAAGAAGGTGTATTTGCAGAAAATCAAAGGTTGTGTCTCTATATTTACAAATCAATAAAACTCTATAATATTTGAAAGATGACTACTTTTTGCTCAGCATATCAGTGGAGGGGAGGGAGGGAGGGGAGGAGGAGGAGAGGAGGGAGGGAGGAGGGAGGGAGGGAGGAGAGAGGGGGGGGAGAGGGGGAAGGGAGGGTGGATTAGATGGTCCTTTTAGCCTAAGCATTCTATATTTTCATGAATTCAATATTCCTCATTTGATCTTGTGTTTTCCCTCTCCAAAATGACATTTAAGAATTAACTATCTCACAGGTTTTTAGTGAGCATTATGTTTTTAGGAACCTAAGTTTGGCAAGTAAACTTACTGCCACTCTCTGTAAAACAAAACAATGAATAAATTTTAAATTGGAAAATACTTTTGAGCAGAGTTTTTTGCATATCTGTTAGTGCAAAATATTTATAGCCATTAAAATCACTTGCTTACACCTGTTATTTCAAACTGGAAAATGACTGACATTAAAATCTTTGTAATAGCTTCATTAAGCAAACTTCATAATTTGCAAGTAATTGACTATGGTGGTATACCTGAGTGCAATTGATAGACACATATGTATAAATTATTATAATGTATGTATTTTCATACAGTAGAAAAAGAGAGAGACCAATAGAAAAAAAACCACCTGTATTAGATAAATTATCACCCTTTGTAGACCAACTCTTTCCATCCCCTGAACACTAGTTATTAATGTGTTCTGCAGTGATGTTTGTTCCAGCTAATAAAACTCTAGCTGGAGGAAAAAGAACCTCTTTTAGAAACAGAAATACTTCGAGCTAAGCCCTTGTGTTAGGCTTACTGTATCTTTTCCTTCAGCACCCATCACAAAGCTCACTGAGTGTTAGCATGTGTTCTCCCAAGAAGCCCTGGATCTTCAGATCCAAAGACAGTATCTCAGATCCTTAACTCAAGTCTGCAGGGTTTAACTGGATATGCCTGAATAGCATTTGTAATTTTAACCCCCTAAGATATAGCTCAGCAGTTTAAATGAAGTGAAAGAAACACATTTTCCCAGAAGAAACTTCATTTTCAGCAAGAAAGATTTGCTTAAAACAGCACTGCCAAACAAATACTTATGGGAAGAAAAGGAGAAAAAATCAGAAGGGAAAAAACCCTTTAAATTTTGTTCTTTCCAACCATATGTCAAATCAATAGTCCTTCTGTGGAATTAATTTGCTTTGTACCCAGGTAGACAAAATTGAAAATTTAATCAATACTAAAGAAAACTAGTTTGACACGTCCTGAGTGATAATGACCAATGAGTTTGCTTTTCTGAGTCGTTTTTTCCAGAGTCATTATTTTGTGCGCAAGAGCTATAACAGTAATACTAATAATAAATAGAAAGCTGTCCTACGCAGAGCCACTTTGCCAGGCAGAGTTCAGTGGCAGAGCAGCATTCTAAAAAAAAAAAGGAAAAGAGAAAATGAATTATGGAAAGGCCCCAGAGTACATCTTTGCTGTGGGCACTCCTCTGAAAAAATGTTATTTAATTACATTCCAGTAAAAAAGAGAGGCATATTTAGGAGTTAATGGCACCCTATTATTTACTGAAAGGAGCACATAATTTTACTGCAAGCACTAAATGCATAAAAGAAAGCAACTATTCAGAAAAAGACAATCCATGTTTTCCACCATCACTCAGCCAGTCAACTACCAATCTAATATGAATTTCTCTTCAAATATAAGTTCAATATTTAACTTCATTTCAGGAATCAGTCTTAACAGACCTAGCAATGAAAAAGCTTCTGTCACATGTACAATCCTCACATTTGGGCTGCTTCAAGCCAAGAAAGATAGCCAAAATGCTCTGGTGTTCACAAAGAAAATCATTATATCAGTATAATCTTTTTTACAAAAAGATGAGGATTCAAACACAAAAGAATTGCTGTTACCTGTCACGAGCAAAAAGGTATTCTCATAGGTAACGTTATGGTTCAGTGTGAAGACAGGATGAGAGGTTACATATCTGTAAGGTGCATCTATAAATATCTTCGTCCCTGAAAGGGGAAAAGTATAATGAGAAAATAAATATTTGAATTTTTGACAGGCTGTATTTGGTATATGACAGCTGTGATTGTAAATGACTATTTTTATCGTACTTCTTTAACAGCTAAGGAAATACTCAGCATATAAATGTACATCTATATAAAATATATAATTAACCATTAATAATTACTCAACTCATATTCTGTCTGTGTAATACATGCAGGGTACATAAACATACAAAATTATAAATGTTATGCGTATAGATGTGGCATGTTCCTCCGTGGAGGAACATTTTTTCATACCCTCCATCCCCTCACTCCTTCATGATTTCCCACCCTTCCCTTTGGTTTCCAAGTTATACCAGCTGCCACAGGGCAATTAATTCAGAATCAAATTTTGACCAACAGGAAATTCATGAGTATGACATTAGCTGTATTTTATCTTTGCAGATCTAGCAAATACACAGGTCTTTCTTCCATAGGGAAAATTTGAGGAACAGTTAAACATAAAAGCATTGACCAGATTCAGTATCTTAACTGCTAAATAATACCACTGGAAGTGATAACATCAATTATTTTTATGTGTTTATATACTGCACTGAATTTTTGATGACCTGAGTAGAATTAACACACTTCTTGATCTTAATTTTAAGAAGTGTTTTGCCACTATTTTTATTTGAATGCAATTTTCCATTTCTTGCAGTTATAAAGTCTCAAAGATACTTCCCATTTTTCTTCACAACCTCTTAAAAGTCATTAAATGTTCCTCAAAGTAATTTTTTTTTAAGTATGGCAAGCCTCTGGGAAACTACTGTTTCGAAGATCGCAGTAAGCAGTGCATCATTATGAAGGATTTCATCTCCCAGAATGATGATTCTTGAAGACAATCAATAGCTGGTTCCTCCTGCACCTTCTTATTACATTCTTCAATAAAAAATCCCCCTGTTTTTAGCATTTTAATACTCTTTTTTTCCCTTGCTCACATTTGTAAAACTCTCTTCATATTCCTCTCTCCAGACAAAATTATTTAAATTATTAGACATGACAGGCACTTGATTCGGAGACTTGAAATTTACTGTGAGAGCAGGCTGAGAATCCTCTAAGGCATACTCTTGCCTTCCAGTATGGACCAGACACTCCAAAAGCCCTGGGAATTACATTCTAGGGGTGGCAGTGTCCTTGTGATCCATCGGCTAAACGAGGTCCTGGTTCCTGTGAAGGACTGCGATGGAACAGGAAGCCTCCTTCCCTCAGGGAGAATTCAGCCTTCATAGCACAAAACAAAGCTTTAAGAGATCTTTATCTGAATAAACCACATAGATTCACACAGCAGAAAGGCAGCTATGTAGAGGAGCTCAGCTTGCAGCAAAACAATCTGCAAATTAAAACATAAGTAAAGATTATCTGTCATAATCCTATGCTCTCTACATCTGAATGACCATGAAGGAAACTACTCAATGTAAAAACAAAAGGTCATATATAATAGTTGAATACCCATCTGGAAAAGCCACTGAGTGGCTGGATGGAATTACCATGCAAAAAAATCAATCAAAGCCAAGATGATGAAAAATGGGCTGCATTTCTTTGATTAACAGACACAGAAGTGGACAGAATGGAAAATTAGTACTGCTGCAAAAAGGATTTATAAACAGCCCACACAAAGGAACCTACTTAAGTCTACAATTAAAAAGTTCTGTAGTGGTTTTGGAATGTTTCCATTCATACAGAAGAAAATGATTCATTTTACTGAGGGGATTTGTTCCATAAGGTTTTTTTTATTCAAGAAGCATCAAAAAATAACTGTGGGAAGACACAATCTTCCTTGAGATCATTACATAAGGGATTGGACATTGGGAGAGATATCCTCACATAGGGGTACTGGCATAACCTTCCAAGTTCTCTAGTCTGAAATTCTTCAAGGAAAGTAAATTCAAGTAATGCCAGCAACTTTCTCTCATGATCCTATAAAAATTCAACTCCAAAAGTCAACTCTAAAGCAGTATTCACCCTGTTTTGGTAACACCCAGGAAATGTTAACTCCTCCCCTGAACCACCATCTGAAAACCACTGTACCCTCTTTACTCGGAAAAAAAACCTGCTTATTTTACTATTTTATTCTAGCTAGCATGGAGGTTCCAGAAAACTGTGAATTTTGTCAAGTATTCACTTAACATTATTGAAAGTAAACAATTTTTAAAATATGTGGGCTCCTATGGATGAACACTTAGAAAATCTAAGATCATTAAAGAGCATTCTTAAAACACTGCTGTTCCTAAAAGTATTTTAGAAAGCTTTCCAACTGCAACTGACTCTGAAGCTCAGGGAGGCTGAGATAGCTCAGATAACAAAACTAAAAATACAGGAAAATTGATTTAGTCATTTATTTACATAATCACAAGTAAATCTAGCTCACAGCAAATGGAAAAATGCAGAAGGTTTCTAATGAGTGAAGCTTTACTCTATTTATGTAGAGGAACATATGGTTCCAGAAAAACTGGAACAGAAAATATCTGACTGCTCTAATGATGGGGTTGTTAACACAATTGTTATTTAAGTACCCTGGCATTTTCCCTTTCTTCAATTTCCTAAAACCTTGCCAAGTGTTAACCATTTTCACTGCAATGCAGAGATCCTCCAGGCCATCATGGCACTGCCATAACTGCTAGATCATCCTTTCTTTTCCTGCTATTCCCTGCTTTGTTGACTACAGATTTTCCAGATTCAATAAATGAGACAGCAGTTTGACAGACAGCAGCTTCTTCTGCAAGACAATCCTAATTAAGCCTCGGAGAAGCCTTTCTTCTGCATAGGAAGAAACATTCTGTGGAAAAAAATATTGAACAATATAATCAAGTCCTTAATAACAACATCTCCTAATTTTTATACAAGTACTACCTTCTTTCCAACACAACTTTTTGGTATCTTTATTTACATTTCGCAGAGTACTATTGTGTAAACAAGATGGGCATCACTACCTTAAAAAATTAGTTGAAAAATACTTTTATCATGTAGCTGAAGAAAACCACTTTTAAAATATATTTCGAGTACATAATAATCAATAATTCTTGTTCAGCACCACTCCTATTCGTTGCATCTCTAACAAACTACTAAGATTCATTTGGCTGGTAAACTTTGTGTATTCCCATTGGTACTTTGGAGATTTTACAAAGGTCCCTCCTTTGCTTTCTCAGCGTCAAAAGTCTTATGAGAAATTACAGCTTTTCAGGAGATTATTTCCTCTATCTTGACTCTTTTTTTTTTCATACTAGCTACATCCAAGAGAGAAAATGACCCAGTTGTTCAGTGGGTTGACTTCCCATTTTTTGGGAAAATCCAGCTTGCAACAGCCAACAAAGCACTTCCAGTAGGGTTCCAATATTGGCCTGACAGTGATGGGGGCTGCTGTGGGATCCCAAATCCCCTGCACAGCAGGAGGCAAGCCAGCAAAGAGCTCTGAGCACAGCACCAGCAGCCTTGGGTGACATTATGTGCTCACCCCATCCTTAGAGATTCTGGCACACAGTTCAGAGAGTCTGGGAAGTCTCTGAAGTCAGTGACCTTCTTGTTAAACCATCACAAAATGATTTCTAAACTGCACCTCTCGGCTGTGACAGAAAAATTACACATCAACATCCATATCGTATCCCAGCCAGGAAGATATTTATATTTCCAATATCTGTTGCTATGCACTGTATTAGAATGGTTAATCACTTTATTTTCCTTTATATGACAAGGAAGTTGACTCCATGCAGTTTACAATTTTTCATATCTGTTCTCTTAAAATCTAACAAAAAAACATGCTATTGGCATACAGCAAATTCCTGATTAATGGCTATTCCATAAGCCTCCTCTGCAAATAGCAGAACACTTTCAGACCTTGTTTAACAAATAAGTTCAGAGAAAATAGCATTATAGTCTTTTTGTTTGTCATGACAATAAATTTTAGATAATAATTTTTTTATTATTGAGTAGATCTGTAATATTGTACCTACCTCGTAAGAGAAGATGAGCTTGTGTGTTTTAAAGGAAGTTGATCTGAAATATTTTTCAGGAAGGAAGACGTCAAATAGATAATTTTTAAGAGACTGCAAGTCATCAAATTTAGGACTTCTTTGGTCTGCTGAGACCCAATAAAATTGCCTTCTCATGTAATCAGCAAGCACTACCTTTTCAACAAGGCTGTGGGGTTTCTTACTGAAGTCTGAACTCCTCCATATGAAGTTTACATACATTATTGATTAGATATTCCTTATGAAGGAGAGAAAATATTTTAAGAGGAAACATGGAGAGGTGTTTTTAACTAGCACAGTCTCCCCTGTCATATTAAGGAGATGCTGTTTTTGCTGCTGGTCTAACAAAGTGAATCTCCCCCTTAGAACTACATGGAGAGTTCTAAGCCCTGGCACGATTCTCTCCTCCCTCCGAGTTGCTAAGTTGGTGACTTAAGAGTAAAATTGGTGATCTTAATCATGCCAGTCTTCAATATGAGTCAAAAAAAATTGTTCCCATTGCTCAGTACTGCCCAATATCAATACCCAATAACAAAATACATTGTTCATTTAATCTCACAATCAGCAAACTGAAAATTTTTTCTCATGATACAGCTTCACCTTGGCAGTTCAGCCTCAGTTAAATATTCATCTTGGTCAAAAGAGAAATAGATAAATAAATAAATAAAAATTGGCCACTGCATCAGAGTACTTGAATGCAGGCTATGTGTCAGTAATGCTCTGCTGAAGTGTCCATTCCCATGGAAAGTGTTTATTGAAATAACACTGATGATTGTAACAAAAGTTCTTTAATATCATATCACATAATACATTTTGATTCTGTCTCCAGCAAAGCAACCAGCAGCAATGGAAGGGGAGTGAAAAGAAGGAAATAAAACATCACTGCAGGCAGAAGACCTCTCTGAAGCAAAGCCCCCACACACGCATTTGAAATGACTCAGGGAGATGAGAAGACAGCATGGACTGAATGCATTGTGAGTTCTACAAATGACAGGCATTCAGGAATCCATCCCTGACTGAGTGTGCACTGCCAAATGTCTCCACACCAGGGATCCCCACAGACCTCCCAAAATACTTCCCACCATACATGGATCACACCAGATTTGGAAATCAAAGGAACACCACCATTGTTAACACTAGAGCATCCCCTGATGAAGTTTTGGTGCAACGCATCCCACTTTGCACCAGAGGGATTAAAGCGGAGGGACTTGGGCTGTGCCCTTTTTGAGCCTCCAGTGATCTCCTGCCCTCATCCTCCTACCCCAGGAGGTTGCAATAGCCCCAGGAACAGGGAACTGTCATTGCTGGGAGAAGGACATGAGCTCTGTGCCGAGCTTGCAAGACTGACTGAAACCACAGAAGACTTATAGCTGGAGCTTTTCTTTCACACCTGGCAAGGGAAATGGAAACTCAGTGGAAGGAAAGCTTTGGCACAAGCAGCTGAAAAGCACTAATGTCAACATTCCATGCTCCAGCTCGGCAATCCCTGCTGTATGTTTACATTTAATATTATATTAGGAAAAGGACTTCATCCACACCCACAGCTCTCTCTGTACACACTTATAAAACACTTCTGAACTGTAGAGGTATACAAACCACTCACAATTAAAGGAAATAGTAACTCTCTTAGAACTAAAATTTCACACAAATGGCAGAACAATAGTTGAGGAACTTACTCTGCTCTCTCAGGAAGGTCTGATGCATATTAGAAGAAGAAACAGTTTGTACCAGAGTAAGATGTTGGCCAGAGGCCAAGGATATTTCACTCTCGTTACCGTGGTATTTGGCACAGAAACACTCATGAAAACAATGTCAATATGTAAGAAGTACAGCATTTTGTGATGATTATAAAAGCTGGAGAAAGGGCCTCAAGAACTTCCAAGAAAACAACATGCAACAAAGAAGCATGAAATTAAAAGGAAACATACATAGGAAAAGGGAATGGAAAAGGGTGGGGGACACAGAGCAGATAAGGGCCCAACAGAAGTGAAATTCACCAATTTCAGGGCCTTACCATGTACATGTCCACACTTGCAGTGTCTGTCTTCCCTTACAGTCAAGGGAGGGGACATGATCCCAGCACTGCAGCCTGGCATTCCCTTCACCTGGCCAATAGGGGACCCCATTTTGGGCTGAGATAAACTATGCAAGGGTTTCACTCACAACCCTGGCCACCTCTCCACAGCTGAGAAACCATGACCTGTGCAGTACCAGGACAGTATCCTATTGCTCATTCTAAGGCAAAAGTTAGTTCTGGAATTCTTTCTTTCTGTCCCAGGAACAGAGATGTATCAGACATCTGATATCTGATGATATCAGACCACAATCATCAAAGTCATCACTGACTAAGGGCACAGTTCAATTATTTCCTAAAAAAAATTTCAAAATATACCTGGTATTTTTGATAGTTTCTCAGCTGATGAAAGCATAGCACATATTTTTGTAATTTCACAGTGGACTGAATTGAAAAGAATGAAAAAATATAAATAATTTAAAACCACATCTTATCTAAATAAACTATCCTAAATCCCTCTGCCACTTCTCTTTCATGTTTAGGAGAGTGTCTTCACTGTGCAATGCAGCACTCTGCAGAGATATTTGGATTAGCTGTAAGCCTGTATGCCTGTGCAGCACAGTCCCACACACTGCCAAGATTCTGGAAGCAGGAAAGATGAGCTTTGCTGCACTCTGCCTGGGGTTTACCCTCCATAGAACTTATCAGTCAATTCAAATGGAGCATGCTCTCAGAGCAGGTAACTTTCTTCAGATTCTATACGAAATGATTTAAATAAACCTGGGTTCATGAACTCATGGAGCATTGCCAATGGGCTTTAACTTCAACAAAGAAAAATGGATTGATGCATTATATTCTAAGCGTTTTTTACTTCATAATACTTAATTACCATCTTTCTGTTGATGAATAGATGCTTCACTTGCTGCAACGTGTGAATAACAACCGTGAATATTCTCCAGAATGGAGAAACACCTAATTCTAAGTTGTTATTCTCATAAAGAAGCACTCCTTTTCCCAAGGACTCCCCTGTCATCCATTTATTTAGCGGGTGTTATTCCTCTGGCACCAAGAGGGCCATGGAGGCGTGTCTTAGTAAAAAAAACTGCTCAAAGGGTACAACACTGGGGTCTGCACCAATGATTTTCAACATTAAAACACAGGTGAAATTTAACATTTCCATAATTTTCTCCCCACAAAAATCACATAATCTAAAACAATATTATTGTTGGCAATTTCAACAAAATAATTTCGTTTTCTTTCCAGCTCCAGAGAACCAAATCAAAGTGGTAAAAGTTGGTTTAGGTTTTTTTGGAAGTAAAACTTTCAATTTCAAACAGCTGGTTCAAATACATATTGTTCTGAAATAGTTTATTTTGTTCTAAATAAAGTTAGACATTGTATATTCTTTTTTTAAAAAAAATTCTCTAAAGCTATCTGACAGTCAAAGGTTCTATACCAATTTAAAAGGGAAATGAAAAGTCATCATTTCCTGAATAGTGAAAACATGGTTTTCCAAGTCCACTGAGTTTAGCACAGCTAAGCAAAATCAGTGCTTTTCCATTCAAAGACGAAGTCCTTTAAACAATAGGAATGATGATTTTTGTAATTCCAGAGAAAGCAGTTCAGGAAAATTACAGTAAACAATTTTAATAAGGTACAGAGAGCAGGCAAGACAGCCAGAACCAGAATGCCAAATGGCTGAATCTCATTTTATCTATGTTAGCCAAAAGACCAAGGAGACCAAGAGTTCTTTTGCAAGTACTGGCGTACATGTGAACCCGCCCTGTACTGAACTTGTACCTCTGAATCACACCATGGATATCACAGAAAAAAAAAAAAAAGTAGGTGAAGCCTTCCTCCTTCTTCATGTTCCAAAACCATGAAGTTTACTGGTGGTTTCAACTAAATGTTACATTAACAAAACTAAAATTTACTCCCATATAAAATCAGAAGGGATTGCTATCCTGCTTGAGTCCCCCTTGGTCACAGACAAGCACGCTATGGATAAGGCTCAGAAAAAACAGTGCACTCGACAACTTCAATCCTCCTCATAACATTTTGATACACATTTTTCCAGAAGAAAATGTTTAAAAAAACCCAATGTAGCAACACTGAAAGAGAACTAGAATCAAATTGGAAATAAAGGCAGATGATTAATGTGAGAACAGCTTTAGAAAAGCCATAAAAAATATGCACAGAACAAATACTTCACTGCTTCTTTGAAACATATTTTTGCAGCAATTAGGTATTATCCTTCTTTAATTCGTGGCTACAAAGCTGTCTTTTAGAAAATGTACTCGAATGCACATTGCAGAATCTTTATTTCCAACTGAAAATACTGGCTGTGAATACAAATATTTTTGTTCACAACGTTCCCATCATTTAACACTAGTATGTTGAAATAAAAAGTGATAATGCTGCCTGATAAAAAGTGTGAATGAAGGATGTTTTCAGCAATTCCAGCTGTCTGTCAGAAAGAGGAGCAACATAATTTATTCGTAAAATCCCTACATCCAGAGACAGGTTCTGAATTTTGGGTGAGACTCTTTGAAAGGAGCACTAATACAATGAACTTGGAACTTAGATGCAGTTCATTGTCTGTATTTGCTAAAAGTGCAATGAGCCAGCTCCAACTGCAGAAAATGCCGGGCTTTCCTACTGCATTTGCATGATTTTTCATGCAGGTTACCCCTCCAGACCCAAAACAGTAGCAGGTTCACAGGCTCCAATAAATCAAAATCAAGAGAAAAAAAAATTCAGTGATAAAATCAGGAATATAGTGTCAAAGTTTTAAAAGCATTCAGGAGCAGATATTCTGATGCTGCTAAACCCAAAGGTGAAATTGCTGGCAGATGAGACAGTAAAGTTAGATTTCCTCCATGGCTCCTTAGGAAAAAAAAAGTATTATATCAGCATTTTACTGGTTAAAGATACCTATATGAAGCTGTTACGAAATTCCAATTAGACAAAAAATACTTTCCTATATAATTTTTACAAAGGTTTTCCTTCTGTAATTACTTTTTTTCACTAGGAAGGATTTTTCTCTATATTAATCTGTTTTTTCATGTAAGCATTTTCAGAACTGAATTCTTAAGCCGGGGGCAGGAACAAATATGTAACCAGACAATTTTATATTAACAATTTGACTTTAATGTGCAAAGAGTACCTTGGGCATACCATTAAAAGTGGTCTGAGAACACGAACCTTTCTGCAGGGAAACAATTCTCCATAACAAATATAGTATTATTTCTATTCAGAATTCTTTATAAATCTGTCCTTGATTTTTAGGTCTCCAAAAATCAATTACGTTTTGTGCTTTCAGAAATGTGACATTTTAACAGGGGGCAAAAAACCCGCTGCTTTGAAGATTATTCTCATTATTTGTATATATGGCGAGCAGCCACTATTTTGTTTGTAATGTGTGGTCTCAATCTACACCAATTTATCTTTATCATCCAGAAGTGCTTGAAAATACAAGACATCATCCATTCTGATTTCAAACTGGCAGAAAATTTCACACTACCATGAGCTTCAACAAACAAAAAATACTTCATTACTACCAATTTTATGGTGGATGTTGTTACTTCTTTTAAATACATAAATTTTGTTAATGGCTAAAGTTAACTGCTTAGAAATCTGAGCTTTAAAAGACGTTTAATTATACATTTACTTAAATACAGTCACCAGTCAGTAAATGACTTTCTGTAATTGACTGGCTACCGTATTCTTTGACTACATTAAAATTTGTAGCTGCATATATCCACAAATATCTCTGGCTTCTGCCATCCCAAAGAAAATATCATGTTTCATATCTTTCTTGTAGCTACCATATACTCTTTTTTTCCAAAACATCACATGCTATTGCTCCTATTGGGGGGAAGCTGGCTTTAAAAGCACAAACAGGCATGTAATGAAGGAGATGATTTTTAGTCTATTGACACCAACTGATCCCTATAAGCAAACGAATTTATTTATGCGCTTCATTCATATTGCTGCCACTTGAATGACAATCTTAAGCGACATCTAGTCAATCATTCAGAAGCTTGTGTTAAATGAAACACTTCCATTGAGTTGGATGTCTTCTAAGAGACAAGGTGGGATGTCAAGAGATTTCAGAAGACCTTAATTTTCCATAAAGTGAAGGGACACCAGCGGAAATCTCTTCACAAAAAGGGGTGTTAAGCACTGAAAGGGACTATCCAGGGCAGTGTTGGGGTCACCACCCCTGAAGGTACTCAAGAAATGACTGGACTTGGTGCCAGTGGTCTAGTTGACAAGGTGGTGATCAGGTAAAAGTCAGACTCGGATTTTTCCAGCCTAAAGGATCCGTGAAAATTGCTGCAATGAAACCCCAACTCCATAATGCCCTGGAAGAACCTCCAGGGCTTTAAGGAAGATATGGGCAAGAGATTGGGTAGAACAGCTCTCTCTGCTGCCCGTTTGATACCCTCAGACCATCACAGCCACCACACAAAGTGCAGCGTTCCACCTCTTCCCTGCAAACCTCAAGCATAACAGCACCAAATCCCATCCTGAGCTGCAGCAGGGGCAGGTTCACCTTGCAGGGAGCAATCTCAATATATCTAAAATTATCACAGCTGATACAAAAACTGATAGAAATTTGAAGCAATCTCATCACATCTGATCATAAACTGAAATGCAGCCAAGAAAAAAAATATTTCCCGAGACAAAAATGGTTTCTATAACTACTTTGTAACCACTGTTATACAACCCTTCACAATAATCAGGGACCTGCAGCAACAGTTATTACCAAGCCAGGGAGAGAAAACCAGATTATTTTAAACAAGACATCCCACTGCCTTGTCAAATGTAGGTGGCATAGCAATACACCACCATCATCTCTGCTCCTTAAACAGAAAGCCCAGTGTGCTTCACAAGCATCAGGACTTTCATAAATAAAACTGCATGAAGTTCAACAGGGATGAGTTTTCTCTACTGTGCTCCCTATCTTAACTGCTTTAGGATGAACCTTGAAAAGTGCTTCTCATTTCCACCTAAGCATACATGAAAGTGTCTGGACAGCAAATGGGGTTGTAGACTTCAGAAATCACATTCTGAAAGCATTTGAAAAACAAGTATGTGAGCCAAATATAATCTTCCTGAGAGTTTGAATAATTTGAAATCTTAGTCGCTGTATGTTGTTCAAGATCGCATAGCAATGGTAACATTTAGGAAATGAATTGAAAATGTTCAATGATTTTTTTTTAAATGTTATTGTGTTTTACCTGCGATTAATGACGCAGAGTCCAAACAAACAGCTGCATTCCAGTTCCTGAACAGGACATTCCCAGGAATAAAAAGCCAAGCTGTCTTTTTGTCTTTCCCCAGATGCTGCTCAGAACATCTAATTATCAGCTTGAAGCTGCCTGCTTAGAGAGTTTATTCCAGTGACAAAAGGAGTTTCTCCATTTGTTTTTTCTATTTCATTGCTTACAGTGATTTACAAGAGTAGTAGAACATTGGGTCTTATTTGCAGTAACACCTCTGTGTTGAATCATAGCAGCATTTTCTAAAATAATACTGCAAAATGATGGTTTACTAAAAGTGGAAATCTGCTCATAGCAGCTGTTCTTCTTCTTCACTATAAACCTTTCATGTATATAATTACATTATTTATCACAACTGATTCTACCTCTCCACAAATTTATATATTGCATGTTAGTAGAACGAACAAATTAGAAATTCAAAGAATCCATATGTTAGCATTGCCATTTGCTTTATCTGCAGTGTTGCAGATTCCCTTCTGGCTCTAAATAATTTCATTATTTGCTTGGATGTAGAAGAAACTGACTCCACGATGAGGTCCTGGGAGTCTGTATTTCTGAAGTCCTAAAAATTAAGTTTAAAGCATTTCAGAAAACTCCTGCAGTGTAACAGGCAACACTGTTTAAAAAGAATTGGCACAGCAATAGTAAAAAATTTCCATTTTCATCTATGATTCAATTTTTTACTATGGTAAAGCCACCTGGAGCTCATAACCTGATTGAGCAGGATCATACTTCACTCTTTTCTGATGTAGGTCATTCAGTAAATTTCAAATGCAACTCAAATATGTTTCTAGACTCCCAGACCAATAATGAAACTGTTCTTTTAGCAGTTTCCCCCTAATTTCCTTTCCTGTCAGAAAAAGAAGCAGAACTGTTTGGCAGCACAGAGCAGATCTCAGGCATCATTACAAGAGTGAGCAGTCTGCTGTTTCCCTCCAGTATAAGGGACATCACTAAAAAGAAGACTTGGGAAATGCAAAGACAGCAACCGGAAACAAAACATCGGCTGAGATATTAGGGAGAGGCCATACAATGTAATTTCAGATTTCTAGCACATTGAAGATGTAACATAGTCCATCGTTTTCCCTCTAAATTACCTCCTCAGCAACCCCACCTCTGTGGTCATTACAAAAGCTTTGCATTTTCTGCATGAAAAATCATTTCCTCCCATCTGTTCCAAATTTGTTTCTCATTAATTTCCATTTCAGTTTGCTTGCCATATTTAAATTGGCCCATCATTATAGATTAAGATGGAACAGATTCAGCAGTTAGTGGGCCACAGAAAAACTGCACTCCCCATATCAGTTTCAAAAGTTTTTTAAAAATGCTCTTCTATGAATGTTCACTACGATGGTTTGATCTATTTTTATTAGATACAAATCTGAATTTACTCAGTATTAAAAGCCAGGTCCTCATCAAATCATAATTTCAGCAAAGTTTTCCTTTAGAAATGGACAAAATTGGGAATCCAGTACTGAATTTCAGCTTTGGCCTATATACCTCAGTCTGCTTGTTCTAGCTGTCCTGATTGACCCTAAAATATGTGATTTTCACATTGTAATATTGAAGTGGACCTATACATTTTTTTCAAATATATATTTGTATTTCAGAGCACAGTAAATTTTTATTTATTTACAGTATTTAATTTCCAGCAGAAACAGTAAGTCTACTTTGCTCTTGCTGACCACAGCTGCCTTCTTTTATTTTCACTTACCCCTATTTCATTCAATGTTTTAAATCTTGGCTTCTTTCCCATTCAAAGTCAAAAGTTTTCACTGTCACTTCATCACTGTGTCTCTTATTTGATCCAGGAGAAAAGGATCAAAATCAATAAGGAATACGCTACCATTAAAATATAAATTAAAAATTATAAATATAGAAATTAATTTCTATATATTATAAAATACACACTGGGTATCTTCAAATTTACAAACATAAATTGAGTTATATAACTACAGCATTTTAGAGATAGATCATTATCATTAGTGCAGTGTTAATGTCTGGGAAATTGGATCAAAAAGCTTTGAGTATAACTTTCTTTTCAGAAGCTGAAATAGTATAATTACCTTTTTTAACTTTTACTGTATACAGTTTAATTCTCAAGATACTTTTCCTACAGATATTTTGGAAATTAAATCCTGTGAGGAGTGGCTGAGGGAGCTGGATTTGTTTAGCCTGAAGAAATGGAGGCTCAGGGGACACTTTATTATTCTCTCTGACTACCTATTACTTATCATTTTCCAAGAGGCCAACTCTACCCCAATTTACTCCTGTAAAAGTACATAGGCAGACAACCTATCTCTGTACTCAGGGATATTTCCTAACCGATCCAAATTTTTTGGAACAGATTCAAGAATGCAAGCCTTGTGAAGGCATCCTGCCTAAATTTGCTGATTATACTAAAACAGGAGGAGTTCCTGTGTCCCTCAAAGACAGAGAGGCTCTGCAGAAAAACTTAAAAAAATTAAAGGGCTGGGCAATCACCTGCCACGTGAATTTTCACAAGGGCAGGTGCTGGATTCTGCATTGGGGACAGGGCAGCCTTGGATGTACAGACAGACTGGGCAATGAGAGGCTGGAGAGCAGAAATGAGTGCAGGAAAGGGACCTGGGGTCCTGGTCATGCGAAGTGACCATGAGCCAGCAGTGCCCTGGCAGCCAAGGAGGCCCCCCGTGTCCTGGGGATCAGGCCAGCATGGCCAGCCGGGCAAGGGAGGGGATTGTCCCGCTCTGCTCTGACCTGGGGCGGCCTCAGCTCCAGTGCTGGGGGCAGTTTTGGGTGCCACAGCACAGAACAGACATTGAGCTGTTGGAGAGTGTCCAAAGGAGGCCCCAAAGGGTGTGAAGGGTGAGGGGAAGCCGTGTGAGGAGGGGCTGAGGGCACTCGGTCTGTTCAGCCTGGAGGAGACTGAGGGGAGACCTCAGTGCAGGGACAAGCTCCTGTGAGGGGAAGAGGAGCTGGCACTGATCCCTTCTGTGTGGTGACAGTGACAGGACCCGAGGGAATGGACTGAAGTTGTGCCAGGGGAGGTTTAGGTTGGATATCAGGAAAATGTTCCTCTCCAAGAGGGTGTTTGAGCACTGAACAGGCTCCCCAGGGAAGTGGTCACAGCACCAGCCTGACAAGGCTCAAGTTTTTGGACAGTGCTCTTGGACACAGGGTGAGACCCTTGGAGTTGTTCAGAACTTTTTGTTGAATTTTTATGATCTTTGTGGGTTCTTTCCAATTCATGACATTCTATGATTCTGTGATTGGTTGTATGTGCAGCCTCATAGACACTGCAATATCCAATCTGAGATGTATCAAAATACACAACACAGAAAAAGGAACAAGCTTTTTAGCCGTGGATTAAATTAAAAACCACCCCAGTCACAGTTCCACTGGATGATTTAAAACAGCTGGGAACATAGTCAGACTGCATATTTTGGTTACATATGATAACCAAACAGACAGACCTAAAATTTTACTTTGTGAAGTTGGCCAGTTTGCCTTATCCAGACTCTCAAAAAGGCAAAAAGATTGCTGCTTGTGAACGGGGCCAAAATTATCTTAGTCAGGATCCATTAAGCATAAAATTAGCAGAGCTGCACTACAATCACTTTGCAGCTCTGTTTATTCATTTTGGCATGGAAACAACTCTTGTTTATAGAAGAACTGTATCCATACTATTTTAAAGAGCTACAGAGGTCTCACCATGTGCAATGCACAGGCTGGAAGGGAATGCCACTCTCGCACGCAAAGTGTGTAAGATCCTGAGTTGTATTCTTAAATGTAGAAGGGAAATACTCCCAAGGCAAAGCAGCAGAACACTAGCCTGGCACAGCACAAAGTGTGAGTGTGTCCCTACTCGTTTGGTTCAAGGCTGCCACTATATATAATAATATATGATTATATATTAATAATAATAAATGAGCAAACAGATTACCAAAACAGAATGCACAAATATGCCTAACACTTCATTATGTAAAAATTTTCCTGTGAATAGTTACAAGTTGACCAGTTTAATAACCAACATGTAGTGACCATCAGAAAATCAGCTGTGGTAAAACACCGCTCAGAACTTCCAGAAACACATAGTTTCATCTTGTGTCTTTAAAATTGTAACTGTTAAAAGCCTAAAATTCAGGAAAACATAGCAGAGTTCCATTTCAGTGCCACACAGAGAAACAAAAGGAGTAAACTGCTGTTAACCATGTAATTTTTCATTATGACTCCTTAAATCTCCTGGTAAGCAGCACACAGCCCAGGAGGACTAAAGTCACTTTAAGAAATCTTAATATGATATCTTAACTTCATGAATAGACTCTGATGGTCTTCAACAGCACATGTAACTGAAGACATCCAAAATGTGTTGTTTCTCTTGTACTAAACAGCTACTCTGCACTCATCATCAATGCTTCTGACCTCTGATGGCCAATGTAAAAGTGCAAGGAAGAAATAGCAGAAAAATAAAACCACAGATAGTTATAAAAACCATGTGGTGTTTAAATACTTCTCATTGGATAAATTTTCAAAACAATGTACAAGTTGGAGAAACCCAGTGCTTCTTGAAAATATTTTTCACCTGCGTCCTTAAGGAATGCTGCAGCACAAAATTCTCAGAGCAGATGTCTTTGCCAACTAGAGCTAACAGCAGTGCCACATGTAGCCTCAGCTTTTAAGATCACAGCTCTCCTAATTAATAGTGACTGTATAACCTTGTCATGGTTTTACTTGGTCCGATTTTTGGTGGTGGGGGGATGGGACCAAGAAACCACAAAGATGGCTCCTGTGAGGAAGTTCTAGAAGCTTTCTCCATCTTCTCCAGCAAAAGGAGCCCTGCTCCCTGTGTTTTAGAGCCAATCCATTATGGCTCTGAGGTTGATGGACAGGCTGCCCATCAGGCCTGGGCCAATTGCACAGGTTGGTTACACCTCTGTGATGACGTATTGTCTGGTACTTAAGAAGAATTCAAAACAAGATAGGGGTGGCTGCCATGTAGTTTTAGGTTGTTAGTATTCAGTTTTAGTATCATGCACTGAGGAAAAACAGGGTGAGGAGATGTAAGAAGAAAAAATGGAGACTCAAGATCACAGTAAGGAGAAGATGGAATGAATTGCTGTGCTGTTGCTGTGGTTCTCGAACATGGAGAAAATAAGTTGCTCTCGAAAGGACTATTTCATCAATGAGAGACCTGTATAGAAAAGGAGAGCGACCTTGCTCTGAGGAAAAAAAACCCCTGGCCTTTGAGGACTGGACTGAACTGATTAGAAGCCAATAATGGGGAACAGGCTTGCCCCCCCCCCCGCCCCCCCACGACGTTTGAAGCGAGTTGATGCTGAGAAGAAATGTGTTCTGCAGGGAGGAGGAGAATGTCCCCGCCCTATGTCTGAAGTAAGTGAATGCTTAGAAGAAATTGTGTTCTGCCAGGAAATTTGTGATAGTGGTCTTACGCCACTAAAACAACACAGTTTGGCCTTGGAGAACATTCTTTCCTTTCTCCTACGAGGTAAAGAAAAGAATCCCTTGCCATCAGCAGTCATACACTGACTGTTTCTTGGGAAAAGACCTTCCACAGCCTGGAGCTGTAAGAACACTTCTCCTATGATGCTGGACAACAACTGTAATGAGTAGTTTGATCTGTGTTAGACTTTCATTCCTGTCCCCGTGTGTGCGGGAAGACATGGGGGGTGGAGAGGGAGGACCTGGGAAAGAGACAAGTCCCGGAAACGATAACAGGTGTCTTAAAATGTCTGATTTTATTTTTCTTCTCCTTGTAAATTTTTCCCTATCTTTGTTCCCCTCCCCGGTGTGGTAGTATTTTCAGTAGTTTTTAGTAATAAATCTATTTTGCAACTTAAGTTATTCAGCCTGTCTGACCATTCTCTGGAGTACATAGGTATCTTTCTCTCAATTATGTTATCTGAAAGCCATAAATTTTTCGTGTTAATTGGACTTTTGTTCTCCCTTCTCTCTCTCCAGTGGGGGGAAGGGAGGGGAATATCGTGGGTACGGTGCTTTTGGCTTTCAGCACAGTCCAAACCACGACATTTTTGTTGCCGAAACCCGGGACTCAGATTGGGAAAAATCGGGTTTAAAACCACGACAAACCTAAAGCGAGCAGCACTCTGACAGATTTCAGCAGCATCCACAAGGTCAAGCGCACATGTTTTGGTACCACAGTATGTTCACATTCCTACAAGAGGAAACAGACGTGACTGGAAATGTGTAAATCATGAATGGATTTATGCACCTATCCTGCACAGACACCAACAGTTACCTGTCCACAAGCCCCAAGCTGCATTTGCCTAATAGATTAATGTTTTCAAAATCTCACTGCCAAGGCACACCACCATTTGTCTACAGCCCAAATCTTCGTCCCAGAACCCACCTTCCTCTCCTACTCTGTCTCCCATAATCTCTATTTAGAACCCATTCCTTGTGAGTGTCTCTTCCCAAGGAGATCCTACTCTCACCTCCCTATTTCTTACCATGAAACAGAAAAAAAATCCAGTTAATTCCTGGACTATTACTTGAGCAGGAATTAAATCTATTTGACTGAATAAACCAAACCAATCAGAATGCTTTGTTTGAACATACCTTACTTTGCAAACAACAGCTGGGAGGAAAAAAGGGAAAGAGCATTTTCAAATTTTGATTGAAGCTTCTATCTCTGACAGTGAGTATTGATTATAATTCAGTAGTGATGGGATAACCCATCAGTCTTAGCCTTTTGGATAGAAGTTAAATAAAATGTTCCAGTGATTTCTTTCAGAAACAGTGACCTGGTTCTGCTACCTATATTATGACAGCTCTTTTTCCTTTCAAGATGGAAATTACCTTTGCACAAGTATTTCTGTTACAGAAAAGTTGTTGTCAACCTCAGAGTCAGGCAGAAAGCCTGAATTAAAAAAATCTCTATTAAATCAGAGAATTTTAAGCAACTATTCATAGAAGCCATTTGCTGCTGATATTCTACACAAAAATTAACTATTCAAACCGACTTAAAAATGAATGTCCAACTTATTCATAGGTGATTACAGCATGTGGAAAGAAAATTAAAACAGGGAGACCCAAGAGAGCTGTCGAGTTAGTTCTCATTTCCTATTTTGCCAAGAGGGAGTGATCTAATTTCCTTTGCACCTGATCGATGAAATTGTAAAGAATGCTATAGAAAACTCTGGAAACACTGGACAAAAAGTAGCAATGGCTTTGTTGTTTGTGTTTGTTGGATTGGTGGGGGTTTTTAAACATTCTTTTAAGTTTTAGCACGTCATTTTACCCCCGGTTTGCAGAATGTTGTTTCCTTCCAGCTCTGATTGCTGCTGTTCAAATTGCAGAACCTGTCAGGAGATCTGGCCAGCCCTAAAGTGGTATTGCTGCCTTGCAATCTGGTGCTGAAGAGCAAGAACAAGACAATAAAAAGTACAATGCTGCTCCAGAGATTTTGCTTTGCTCCAAGTAAATTGCTCCAAGTTATAAATGGGATATAATGCAGTGAGAATATAACACAGCAATTGTATTATCCCCATTTTGTCTGTGGTGACCTAAGACACTCTCCCTTCCTTCCTCCCTCCCTGTTTCTCCCTGTGGTCCATCCCCTAGGTCCACATGGAGACGTGCAGCAATCAGCAGTTTACCTTCCACAGGAACTGGTAGGAGCAAGAGGACAAACATTTGCCAGACTAAAAAAAAACAAGTTTGCAGCACAGCTAAGAATCAGACCCATGTCACCCATGCCACTGTGCCATTAGCACATTAGCACATTAGTCTGTGCTTCTGTGCCATTAGCAATTACCAAGTTTCCTCCCAATAAATAAATGGATTCAGGTTTTCTGAAATATAGATGCTAATTCAGGAATAAGCACTTGCTTAATCAACAGAGGGTTTAAAATGCAGATGTTGAATGAGTATTTTAAAGAAATGCACTGAGGAAAAATTAGATGGTTTTCAGTCTTGTTGTACAGTTCCAATTTCTACATTGTGCTGTTACATCTACAGGAAAGGCAATGAAGTAGAGGATACATTTGGAATGCACCCCCCCCCCCCACCTTCCCCCTAAACACCCTCTGTGCTTCACTTAAAAAAAGGAAACCTTTTTGTCACTTACACTGATAAAAGTCTGCATGAGAGTATCTTACTGTAGTGACATGGAGCTAAATGAAGAAAAACTCCCATGTTTGTAGTGTACCTTCTTTGGAGTTATCACATCAACCTCTTAGACCTCTACAGAAGACAAATTGGAATGAGCTAATTTTTACTCTGTCAGAACTGCAATGGGACTAATTGGCTGCCACAAGCAAACTTTTCTTCATCCCTGGGAACAATACTTGGTATTTAAGGTAGGAATACAATTATCATCATTACTTTGATTCCTAAAGCTTAATAAATGTTGACCCTCAGACAAAGAACTTTTTTTCTCGGGTGGGTAATATGTTTCACCTACAATTTTCTCGTACTTCTAAGTGACAAGTAGCTTCATTCTGGCCTGTGCTTTCTTTTAATAAGCAATTTCTAATTGTTGAAATCCCAACCAGCCATTTTGATATTATCTGGAGGTATTCCACAACTCCAGGACTGCTAGGAAAGTCTCTATCATTCTTAACAACAACTGATTTCCCAAAAGTTTCAATTACCCCTCAGAGTCTCAGCTGCACATGGCTAACAGACTTCCATTCACAAGGTAGATGCATACTGGTAATGCTGGTATGAATGGCTGATAAATATATAACCAACAGCACACATATTTACCCAGTAATTCTTTCTTCTACACGCTCTAAGTTAATATTTGCTAAGTAGCTTAAAAAAATATCTAAAGTATGGAAGGGGCAAAAAGCCAAATAATGAAGCCAAAATTCAATTTATTCCCATGTGTTTGTTTTTTAAAGCAGTAATATATTTTGTTGAGAATGAGAAATCTAAACTTTGCTCTGTAAACAAGGGCAGATAGACAATTTGTCAGGAAGAAAAGCTGTCCTTTTGTATTCTTGGTCTTTCAGAGTCATCAATACTAACAAAATATATATGATTAACATTGCTTCTGAATTTTTTCTCTCAGACGTTGCTGACATTCTGACACTTCCGTCAGAAACTGCTTGTGACAAAACAGAAAAAAGAAGAAACTGCATGGCCATTCTAATTGCAACAGAGTGAGAGCTTCTGACATCAATGAATAAATAATAATACTAAAGCATGTGTCTCCTAGCAGGGTACCACCAGAGACAGAGACAAGGAAGTATTTATGAATATAAATATCTCATGAACGCCAGGTCTATTTAGTGTTCATATCCTTTCATTCTGCAAAGTGGAAAAACAAAACGGAAAGTAGACAAATGTAACATCTCTAAGACTCAGCATTCATGCAGGGGCAAAACTATATGTTCGACATAATTAATTTATTTTTAAATTGCTGTGATCAGAGTTCCAAATACAGCAATGAACACTGCACAAGTAAACCTTGTATTAAGTTCCTGCAATGCCAATTAGGAAGAATGAAGTTTCTGCATGAGACTCTTGGTTTCATAATCAGGATCCTCACACCAGCACACCTTGATCATCCAGTGTCTTATTGCCCTACGTGTGAAAAAGAATTGAATGCCTTTTCAGCCCAAGTATTCCTATTCGTGGTGAGTGCATTAAATTAGAAAAAAACCCTTACAGTTTGTATGAGTTCCTCCAAAAGATGCATCCTTAAATTACGCAACACTGGTGGGAAAAGGGCACACAAATTAACTTGCGTATTGCTGTTTCTGTGGCCAGCTGGCACAAGGAGGCGAAGTTTCTCAAAAAAGAGTTTTGCCATAAAATTTAGCCAAGTACAACTCACTGAACCTTTTCCAGACTCAGAGTGTTGGGATAAGTTGAAAGGATCATTATGTTCTTTATAGTCATATTAGATAAACTAATTTGCCATACTCCCAGCTGATGTGCCAGGTCTCACACTAAACACCTGTGAAGAGGAAGCTCCCACATAGCTCATGTGTTGGCACGGATTCAAACCATTCCTTATTCCAAAGTCAGAGGAATCACATAAAAGTGAACTCAAATTGCATGAAAATTCTCTTTAAGCACAACCTTATGAAGCAGGCAGATCTTAGTTAATCCACTCTTAAAAGCCTCTTGTGATGCTGATTTCATGATGCCGTGAAGTAACCACATCTAGAACCGATATCCAACCTTAAATTCCTTCTGAGCAAACCAGTTTCTTTCTGCCCTGATCTTAACTGCTAGTAAGAACAATTGATTGCTCTTATCTTTAGTAGCAAACTGCTTGTACTTGAAACTTTTTCTCCTCTTTATTGGTGCTCTCTTCTCTAGTTTAAACTCCTTACCTAGCCTTTTCTTTCATAAAATGATCTTTTTTTTTGGTTCTTGGCTGTTCGTCTGATCATTCTCTAATCTCTCTACCTCCTTTTTAGCAGTAGTGTCAAAAAGTCACACATTACAGCTGAAGTTTCTCAATCAACAAGCCCAAAAATTTGGGTTTTAAATACTACATTTGTTAATCCTATCCAAATAATCTTTTTTTTCCCCGCTGCATGGCATCAGTTTATTATTGTGTACAGTCTACTGTAAAGTCTGATCCTTTCCTCCACTGTAAGTTGATATTTCCAATCTGTGTATGTTTAAATGTATCATGAGCAGCAGTTGCAAAAATGCCATTCTAAATTAGCCATTGACTGATTGTCATTGTTTTTACATCCAGCCACACGGGTGGGAGTTTTTTTTCCTTTTTTTCCTCATTGTTGCAATGCAATTTCCAAGAAGAAAGAAATAAAAAAGAGTCAACTCATCAGCAGCAATGAATAAACACAACTAGGATATACTCCAATAAAACAACATTCTTCTACACTCTTCAGAGAGAAAAATGGCTTGGGTTTTAATGATGCGGATCAGAAACAACTGATTTTGAAGTGCCCACCGGTAAAGACACAGTGTGTGCTCTAGCTGATAAAGCTCTCGTGGGAAGACAGTGACATCAGATGCAAACTTCAGCTTTGGTGTTGTAGCATCATTCTCCAAATTAAAACCCTGCTGATTTTAACTAGGCTGGTCCTACTTGCTGTTGACACATTCCTGGGCAAGATACACCATGGGAAGGTGAAGTTGTTGCCTTGTACTTCTGTGGTAGAACAGCTCCCTAAAAACAGTGTTTCAAAATCTTCAATGTAAGGGAATTTAACACTCAATCAGCCTAATTTGAGAGGAAAGACTGTTAAATGATGTAGACATAAATTAATTGGAGCTCTTAAAAGATGAGCAACTAATTTATATTCAAGATACATTTAAAAATTTTACAGTTTAAGTAACTTTAAGACCTGTTTCAAAAATAAAACTAATATATTATTACACTTTCCCTTCCCTGCTTGATGGAAAAGACTTTACCCCCATGATTAGTGTCAAGTAGCAGCAGTGCTCAAAGTTCATGTGCTACCAGTCATGTAACCTCACTTTTGTAGTGTATGATAGGCCCTGAGCATTCTCTGTAATTTGACTCAGGGAGCAACAAAAGCTATTGAGAGAGACCTACAAGTAAGGTGTCCTTAGTTTTTCCTTTCTTTTGAGGCTGTAGCTGAAAGTATTCCAACCTCATTCAGGCTTTCCCTCTCAGTGATAATATGCCAAGAACTCCAGCTGTGGGCCATAAAAATTACAGGGCTTGCCATTATTATGCATGTGAGGTAAATTAAACCTTTAATGTGTGGTATAATTTAAAGCTCATTCTTCATTTAAGACTTTTATGTTACTGCTTTTAGTACAAGCTTTCGCATTTTGTTTTGTCCCATTCAGTACACAAAAAAATAAAATGTTTTACTCAGTGGCCTCTCTCAAATTTTTCACTGAGTTTTTGCTTTTCTCTTTTACAGCTACACACCTGAGTCAAAGTGTCCTACCAAAATGCCCTTAAAATCTCTGAGCCAGAATTATTATTTCAATTGGTTTCACAAATAAGCCTAGTTTGATTACAAAGTAAGCGATGAACTAAAGTGCAACACTCTTGAATGCCAGGTTTTTCAAATCCAGCTAAACTTTCCAACATCAGTTCATCTTCTACACAATGTAGATTTTGAAATCAAGACAAATTCTTACAATTCTTGACTTCAGACAAGTCAGAGAATAATTAAATAGCGACCCTCAAATCAAAAACTTGAATTCAAACTTCTTTTAACTTCAGAGGCAGTTTTGTGAGCATAGTGGTTGCAGTACAGGGACTTCATTGCCTGTCAGTATCCAGCATACTCTTCATGTCTGAAATAAAACTTTTATTAGCAACATTCAGGTCCAGAACCTCTGATAGATTCTGTATCTCATGTACGAAAAGAAGCATCCAACTCAGCAATACAGGCGCAAAGGTAGAAAGCAAAACACAACACATTTCTGTTTTTCCAAATTAATGGCTACTACATAAGAACATATTTAATATTTACATCCTAAAATGTTTATTTTCCTAAATAATTGAGTATTCCAAATATAGATAGTTAATAAGACAGAAGCATGCTTTTGTCACAGAATGTGATGAATTTCTAAACAGATAAATGCTGAGATGGTTCCCAAATGCCTCATTCCCTTGTCCCAGATGCTGGTGCACACAGGGAGAAGCACAAATTCCCAGATTACAGCAGTTAACAAGTGTGCTTCATTTGCAGAAACATAACTTACAAAAGAGAGGCTCATCATGTAGAGTAGTCAAAGGATGTTCACAAAACTTTTAAAACTCAAATACTTTAATTGTAATGTAACAAATGTTCCATATAGGATAAAGACACTGAGCCTGACTCTCATCTTGGAAAACTTTTAAACTCTTTAATGCTTCTAAATCAGTGGAATTATTGCCTATTTATGTTAGATGATTAGAGATTGGAACCAAATACTATGTAATACAAACATGTGTTTGTGCTTCATTTTTTCACCTTGGCACACATATATTATCAGACAACCCCTAAATTGTTCAATAACTGATTGATACACTCAGGTAACCCTGCTTTGTGCTCACAGACCAGCCTGTGCCACAATGTCAGTGTCAGGGATCTATGTGGAGCACATATTCCTCAAATCACCTCCACTTTGCCTTCTGCTCTTCCCAGCTGTCCCTGCTGTCTCCAGGCTACAGTTTACAAATTTTCTAAACTTACAAACACATTATGTATGCTCTTACAGCTTAATTTACATAAGTGTTAAATAATCTATATTTTCACTTTATCTGGGTTGTCTCAACCCTTCTGTTCTCCAAATATTTTGACAGATTGGAAAGTCACCATAAAATAGTTGCATGACTGTATTTTTCTTTTGCACTAAATATCTCCCTGCTTCAGTACTTCTGTGAAAGAACCAGTGTCGTGCTGCAAAGAGATTCCCATCTATAACAATAATTAGATGTAAAATTAAAATTATATTCTAATTAGAAAATGAGAAGATTAGGAAGTTAGATAATTAGAAGATTAAAATTTTTCATCCTGCTCTTTCATGGAGTCTTACAGGGTGCTTTCAGGTCTACTAGAAGCGGACCCCCTCCTGAAGTCTTTAAATTTTCCAAAGTTGTCTTTCTTTGAGGTTTGAATTAAAGATGAACCAAGCAATCCAGCCTACAGCTGAATGAAATATTTAATTGCTGTTCATATACAGAGAATGCTACATTATGTTAAGCATTCCAAAAACATTATTGGGTGTCTTAGTTACGGAAGTCTCTATTGCCTCTGTGCCTCAGTTCTATAAAATGAGGATGACAATATCTCCTCAACTTTCAGGAATTTTGAGAAGAGTTACTGGTGTTCAGGATTCTCCCCTATACTCTAAAGAGCTGCATTAGCATTTTTCAAACCAGCATTTGAATATTATGCAATAATTACCTATACACCGTGAAAAAAAAATACATAGAAATAACAGAATAACTGCTCTGGAGACATGAATGACCCATTCTGTTCCCCTGCTAAGGAGCTGAGGAAAGAAAGGAAAAAGAGGAGATTAGACTAAGGTTAGATATTCCCTCAAAGCAAAAGATCATGGGAAAACCAGAAAATAATTATAAAACCCGTGAAGTTTACGTTGATCCAGATAATTTTGAGGACTGACTTTGCAATGTCAAAAAAATGTTCTTCTCATGTCACAGAAACAAAAATTTAAAACTAACTGGCAATAAAAAACTAGTAAGGCAATACAATCTAGTCAGTGGGATCATGCTTCTCAACGGGATTTACCTCATATGCAGTAGACAACAACACACTCCTCTGAGTCCATATGAGAACTAGTATTTTTAATAATGATAACTTTTGATAACAAAGTTAGGCTGCTTCATCTAAGTTCATGTTTATCATGCTCAGCCTCCCTATCATTCACATCTTTCATTGCAATGAATCTAAAAAAAGCAGGTTGCACTCACCTTGAGGAAAGACAGGGCCAAATGCCAACACTATTTTATGATAAGGAAAGACAAAAAGCACATTTCATTTTCTGTCAACATGTTTTTCTCTGGGCCTTTGATCTTTCCTTGTGATAAATGCTGATAACACCCTGCATTCTATTATGTAATTATACTTGTGCTGTCCTCATTAATTAAGACCTGTGCACTTTTTATCTGCCTGTGCTGGTTTTTACTAGTTTAAATCTAATTTTCTTCACAGTAGTGGTGTATTTTGTACTTGTGCTGAACACAGGGTTGACAGTACAGAGATGTTTTTGTTATTGCTGAGCAGAGCTCACACAGAGCCAAGGCCTTTTCTGCTCTTTGTACTTCCACACTGGTGAGGAAATTGGGGGTACACAGGAGGTTGGGAGGAGACACAGGTGGGACAGGTGACATCAGCTGGCCAAAGGGATATTCCAGACCATGTCACATCATGGCCAGTGCATAAAGTGGGGAGAAGAAAGAGAAAGGGGGGAATGTTTGGTGAGATGGCGTTTGTCTATTCAAGTGTTACACATGATGGGGCTCTGCTCTCCTGGAGATGGCTGAACACCTGCCTGTCATGGGAAGAGGTGAATTAATTCCTTGTTTTGCTTTCCTTGCATGCATGGCTTTTGTTTTCCCTATTAAACTGTCTACATCTCAACCTGTGAGTTTTCCAGCTTTTATCCTTCAAATTCTCTTCACAATCCTGCCGGTGAGAGAGTGAGAGAGAAGTTACCTGGGGCTTGGCTGATTACTGGGGTCAAACCAAAACACTGCTTCAGGTCTGCACTGAACTTGTTGATTCAACAGAGGTAGGTTAAAGGTAGGTCAAAAAACTGCTTTTTTTTTGAAAAGGCAACATTTGCTTTAAAATTGTTAAACAAAAGTGAAGATCACAGGAGTTAAAATCAGAAATAAAGACAAGAAATCTCAAAACAAGTCCAAGAGTTTGAGAGTTGAAGAAACAACTGCTCTCACCATCAATGTTCTTCCTTCTGACACACATTTAGAAAAGAAAGAAAAGTAAGAGAGCAGTTGTCAATACAAGTTAAGGTAGAATATTTGTCATCACCTAAAGATGAATTACTGTTCATTGCTTTGGCTAATATGTTACAAACACACCTTCTATGGTGCATCTTTGAGATACAAATAGTTCCTTATTAAGCCAGTTTGAGTTTCAAAAATGCCAATCTTTGAAGTATTTGCAGCCTTCCTTCCTTCCTTCCTTCCTTCCTTCCTTCCTTCCTTCCTTCCTTCCTTCCTTCCTTCCTTCCTTCCTTCCTTCCTTCCTTCCTTCCTTCCTTCCTTCCTTCCTTCTGCGCCTTCCTTCCTTCCTTCCTCCTTCCTTCCTTCCTTCCTTCCTTCCTTCCTTCCTTCCTTCCCTTCCTTCCTTTCCTTCCTTCCTTCCTTCCTTCTTCCTTCCTCCTTCCTTCCTTCCCTTCCTTCCTCTTCCTTTCCTCCTTCCTTCCTTTCCTTCCTTCCTTCCTTCCTTTCCTTCCTTCCTTCCTTCCCTTCCTCCTTCCTTCCTTCCTCGCCTTCCTTCCTTCCGCGCCTTCCTTCCGCGCCTTCCTTCCTTCTCTCCGCGCCTCCCTTCCGCGCCTTCTTCCTTCCTTCCCGCCCTTCCTTCTTCCTTCCTTCCTTCCTTCTTCCTTCTTCCTTCCTTCCTTCCTTCCTTCCTTCCTCTTTTCCTTCCTTCCTTCCTCCTCCTTCCGTGCCCCTTTCCCTTTTCCTTCCTTCCTTCCTTCCTTCTTCCTTCCTTCTTCCTTCCTTCCTTCCGTCCTTCCTTCCTTCCTTCCTTCCTTCCTTCCATTCCTTCCTTCCTTCCTTTCTTCCATGCCTTCCTTCCTTCACAAATGCTGTGTAAAAATGTGAATTGATCCAAGCTTCTCGAGCCCTTAAAATACACAATAACAAGCTATAATATAAAAATTCCAGATGAGTACTCCCAGACTCAAGCAAGTTATTTTCCCTCCCTCCATGCAGTAGCTGTAACTTCAGCCTCCAGCAGGCCATTTGTGAGAACAGATGACACACCCCTAAGGCAGGCAACACACTGACATAAATGTGAGAAAAAAACCCTACAAACACCTTCAAACAAACAAAGGGTGTAAATGACCTACTCTTTAGAAATCACTTTTCCATGCTTTAGCATCTTGCTATCCTGAACAAATTCAGAGCAAATTTTTCCTGCCAATCCTCTGTCCTACACTTAAGAAAGCTCTGGGACCAGAAGAAAGAGAAGACATATCCAGTAACATAACCCTGTCAGCAAAAAAGGAGTTTTAACACAGATTTGACTCAGTTGAACTTTGTAGGCCCTGCTCTACATGAGGCCTGGGCCAGAGATATGTGGTCCCAAACACAGCACTCAGTGCCCCATAGAGAAGCATTAACAGAAAACACACTAGCTCGTCCCTGCTCCCTGCACAAACAGTGCAAAAGAAGGCTTTTTCAACCCCTCACACTCCTCTTCAATTGAAACGTAAGTCTCTTTCCTATAAAAGTCTTCCTGTCATGCAGTTTTATGGGTCGGGAGTGAGATACATCACTCCAGCATCTATAGAAAGAGGATTTCCTTCAGCACTGCAAAACCTACATTCTTCTCATATGGTGTCCACCTTCCAAGAAAGTTTTCTTTCATGTTTGTAACCATTAATGCAAATAACAGCATGTTTACTGTACTATGTTTTAGTAGTTGTACAGGGAAAAGTTAAAAAGTACTCCTACGTTGTATCCTGAAATATGCAATTTTATTATAAACCTCATAAAAAGTTGTCTGTGTCATCTTTTTATCATTAGCTGACAGATGAAATCCTGCTTTTTTCACAAATCTCAGTGGAATTCATGGATTTAGGAGCATGAGATACAAAAACCACCAAGGATCAACAAAGACACAAATGTCTGATTAAAAATTTTGATAAGGAGCATCTATGATTAGGGAGCCTCCAACTTCCAGTGAGCCCTCCATACACCCTTTCAGCTGCCCCTTTCCTCAGTACATTTTATCTGAATGTTAAACCTAATTTCTAACTCAATTTCCAATTTTGGAATTATTGAATTTTTACCAACAAAGTTGAAAAAACTGTCATCATATCTTTGGAACCAGACTTCTACTGACTCAGACCCTGAGGAATGTGATCCCGTTTTGACATGAGTCTCGCTCTAAGAAGTAGGCTGGACTATGTAACCTTTCTCAACATCTCTTCTACCCTAACTTAATCCTATGATTTTACATGTAGAACAGCTCCCTAAAAACAGTGTTTCAAAATCTTCAATGTAAGGGAATTTAACACTCAATCAGCCTAATTTGAGAGGAAAGACTGTTAAATGATGTAGACATAAATTAATTGGAGCTCTTAAAAGATGAGCAACTAATTTATATTCAAGATACATTTAAAAATTTTACAGTTTAAGTAACTTTAAGACCTGTTTCAAAAATAAAACTAATATATTATTACACTTTCCCTTCCCTGCTTGATGGAAAAGACTTTACCCCCATGATTAGTGTCAAGTAGCAGCAGTGCTCAAAGTTCATGTGCTACCAGTCATGTAACCTCACTTTTGTAGTGTATGATAGGCCCTGAGCATTCTCTGTAATTTGACTCAGGGAGCAACAAAAGCTATTGAGAGAGACCTACAAGTAAGGTGTCCTTAGTTTTTCCTTTCTTTTGAGGCTGTAGCTGAAAGTATTCCAACCTCATTCAGGCTTTCCCTCTCAGTGATAATATGCCAAGAACTCCAGCTGTGGGCCATAAAAATTACAGGGCTTGCCATTATTATGCATGTGAGGTAAATTAAACCTTTAATGTGTGTTTTATTTTAAAGCTCATTCTATCATTTTAAGACTTTTATGTACTGCTTTAGTACAGTAGCTTTCGCATTTTGTTTTGTTCCCATTCAGTAACAAAAAAATAAAATGTTTTACTCAGTGGCCTCTCTCAAATTTTTCACTGAGTTTTTGCTTTTCTCTTTTACAGCTACACACCTGAGTCAAAGTGTCCTACCAAAATGCCCTTAAAATCTCTGAGCCAGAATTATTATTTCAATTGGTTTCACAAATAAGCCTAGTTTGATTACAAAGTAAGCGATGAACTAAAGTGCAACACTCTTGAATGCCAGGTTTTTCAAATCCAGCTAAACTTTCCAACATCAGTTCATCTTCTACACAATGTAGATTTTGAAATCAAGACAAATTCTTACAATTCTTGACTTCAGACAAGTCAGAGAATAATTAAATAGCGACCCTCAAATCAAAAACTTGAATTCAAACTTCTTTTAACTTCAGAGGCAGTTTTGTGAGCATAGTGGTTGCAGTACAGGGACTTCATTGCCTGTCAGTATCCAGCATACTCTTCATGTCTGAAATAAAACTTTTATTAGCAACATTCAGGTCCAGAACCTCTGATAGATTCTGTATCTCATGTACGAAAAGAAGCATCCAACTCAGCAATACAGGCGCAAAGGTAGAAAGCAAAACACAACACATTTCTGTTTTTCCAAATTAATGGCTACTACATAAGAACATATTTAATATTTACATCCTAAAATGTTTATTTTCCTAAATAATTGAGTATTCCAAATATAGATAGTTAATAAGACAGAAGCATGCTTTTGTCACAGAATGTGATGAATTTCTAAACAGATAAATGCTGAGATGGTTCCCAAATGCCTCATTCCCTTGTCCCAGATGCTGGTGCACACAGGGAGAAGCACAAATTCCCAGATTACAGCAGTTAACAAGTGTGCTTCATTTGCAGAAACATAACTTACAAAAGAGAGGCTCATCATGTAGAGTAGTCAAAGGATGTTCACAAAACTTTTAAAACTCAAATACTTTAATTGTAATGTAACAAATGTTCCATATAGGATAAAGACACTGAGCCTGACTCTCATCTTGGAAAACTTTTAAACTCTTTAATGCTTCTAAATCAGTGGAATTATTGCCTATTTATGTTAGATGATTAGAGATTGGAACCAAATACTATGTAATACAAACATGTGTTTGTGCTTCATTTTTTCACCTTGGCACACATATATTATCAGACAACCCCTAAATTGTTCAATAACTGATTGATACACTCAGGTAACCCTGCTTTGTGCTCACAGACCAGCCTGTGCCACAATGTCAGTGTCAGGGATCTATGTGGAGCACATATTCCTCAAATCACCTCCACTTTGCCTTCTGCTCTTCCCAGCTGTCCCTGCTGTCTCCAGGCTACAGTTTACAAGATTTTCTAAACTTAGCAAACACATATGTAATGCTCTGTACAGCTTAATTTACATAAGTGTTAAATAATCTATATTTCACTTTATCTGGTTGTCTCAACCCTTCTGTTCTCCAAATATTTTGACAGAATTGGAAAGTCACCATAAAATAGTTGCATGACGTATTTTTCTTTTGCACTAAATATCTCCCTGCTTCAGTACTTCTGTGAAAGAACCAGTGTCGTGCTGCAAAGAGATTCCCATCTATAACAATAATTAGATGTAAAATTAAAATTATATTCTAATTAGAAAATGAGAAGATTAGGAAGTTAGATAATTAGAAGATTAAAATTTTTCATCCTGCTCTTTCATGGAGTCTTACAGGGTGCTTTCAGGTCTACTAGAAGCGGACCCCCTCCTGAAGTCTTTAAATTTTCCAAAGTTGTCTTTCTTTGAGGTTTGAATTAAAGATGAACCAAGCAATCCAGCCTACAGCTGAATGAAATATTTAATTGCTGTTCATATACAGAGAATGCTACATTATGTTAAGCATTCCAAAAACATTATTGGGTGTCTTAGTTACGGAAGTCTCTATTGCCTCTGTGCCTCAGTTCTATAAAATGAGGATGACAATATCTCCTCAACTTTCAGGAATTTTGAGAAGAGTTACTGGTGTTCAGGATTCTCCCCTATACTCTAAAGAGCTGCATTAGCATTTTTCAAACCAGCATTTGAATATTATGCAATAATTACCTATACACCGTGAAAAAAAAATACATAGAAATAACAGAATAACTGCTCTGGAGACATGAATGACCCATTCTGTTCCCCTGCTAAGGAGCTGAGGAAAGAAAGGAAAAAGAGGAGATTAGACTAAGGTTAGATATTCCCTCAAAGCAAAAGATCATGTGGAAAACCAGAAAATAATTATAAAACCCGTGAATTTTACGTTGATCAGATAATTTTGAGGACTGACTTTGCAATGTCAAAAAAATGTTCTTCCATGTCACAGAAACAAAAATTTAAACTAACTGGCAATAACAAACTAGTAAGCAATACAATCTAGTCAGTGGGATCATGCTTCTCACGGGATTTACTTCATATGCAGTAACAACAACACACTCCTCTGAGTCCATGATGAGAACTAGTATTTAATAATGATAACTTTGATAACAAAAGTTAGGCTGCTTCATATCTAAGTTCATAGTTTATCATGCTCAGCCCCCTATCATTCACATCTTTCATTGCAATGAATCTAAAAAAAGCAGGTTGCACTCACCTTGAGGAAAGACAGGGCCAAATGCCAACACATATTTATGATAGGGAGGAAAAAAAAAGCACATTTCATTTTCTGTCAACATGTTTTTCTCTGGGCCTTTGATCTTTCCTTGTGATAAATGCTGATAACACCCTGCATTCTATTATGTAATTATACTTGTGCTGTCCTCATTAATTAAGACCTGTGCACTTTTTATCTGCCTGTGCTGGTTTTTACTAGTTTAAATCTAATTTTCTTCACAGTAGTGGTGTATTTTGTACTTGTGCTGAACACAGGGTTGACAGTACAGAGATGTTTTGTTATTGCTGAGCAGAGCTCACACAGAGCCAAGGCCTTTTCTGCTCTTTGTACTTCCACACTGGGAGGAATTGGGGGTACACAGGAGGTTGGGTAGGAGACACAGGTGGGACAGGTGACATCCAGCTGGCCAAAGGGATATTCCAGACCATTAAACATCATGGCCAGTGCATAAAGTGGGGAGAAGAAAGAGAAGGGAATGTTTGTGAGATGGCGTTTGTCTATTCAAGTGTTACACATGATGGGGCTCTGCTGCTCCTGAGATGGCTGACACCTGCCTGTCATGGAAGGTGAATTAATTCCTGTTTTGTTTCTTGCACCAGCTTCGCTTTTCCTATTAAAGCGTCTACATCTCAACCTGTGAGTTTTCCAAGCTTTTATCCTTCAAATTCTCTTCACAATCCTGCGGTGAGAGAGTGAGAGAGAAGTTACCTGGGAAAAGAATTGAATGCCTTTTCAGCCCAGTATTCCTATTCGTGGTGAGTGCATTAAATTAGAAAAAAACCCTTACTGTTTGTATGAGTTCCTCAAAAGATGCATCCTTAAATTACGCACACTGGTGGGAAAAAGAGGACACAAATTAACTTGGTATTGCTGTTCTGTGGCCAGCTGGCACAAAGGGAGCGAAGTTTCTCAAAAAGAGTTATTGCCATAAAATTTAGCCAAGTACAACTCACTGACCTGTTTCCGAGACTCAGGTGTTGGGTAAGTTGAAAGGTCATTATGTTCTTTTAAGTCATATCTAGATAACTATTGCTACTCCCAGCTGAGTGCCAGGCTCACACTAAACACTGTGAAGAGACAGCTCCCACATAGACTGCATGATGTTGGCAGGATTGCGAAACCATGGTCCTTATTCCAAAAGTCCAGAGGAATCACATAAAAGTGACTCATTGCATCAGGAAATTCTCTTTGAGCGAACCTTATGAAGCAGGAGATCTTAGTTAATCACTCTTAAAGCCTCTTGTGATGACTGATTCATGATGCGCTGGAAGTAGACCACATCTAGACCTATCCACCTTAATTCCTTCTGAGTCAAAACCAGTTTCTTGATTGCCCTGATCTTAACTGCTAGTGAAGACAATTGATTGCTCTTACTTAGTAGTCAAATGACTTGTACTTGAGACTTTTTCTCCTCTTATTGGTGCTTCTTCTCTAGTTACTCCTTACCTAGCCTTTTCTTTCATAAAATGATCCTTTTTTTTTGGTTTTGGCTGTTCGTCTGATCCATTCTCTAATCTCTCTACCTCCTTTTATACAGTAGTGTCAAAAAGTCACACTTACAGCTGAGTTTCTCAATTCAACAAGGCGGCAAAAGAAAAGGTATTGGGGTCTTTGGGAGGAATGACTAAGAACGATTGTTAGGATCTATCCAAATAATGCTTTTTTTTCCCAAGCGAGACAGTGGCATGGAGGCAATCGAGATATGTTTATTGTGTACAAGTCTACTGAAGAAGTTAGAAGCCTTTCAAAGGCTGTAGTGATCCATTTCATGCAGACGTTAGAGTATGCTATCTGTGTATGTATTAAGATGGTATCAATGAGCGAGCAGTTGCAAAAATGCCATTCTAATTAGCCATTGACTGGTTGTCATGTTTGTTTTTACATCCACACACGGGTGGGAGTTTTTTTTCTTTTTTCCTCATTGTTGGCAATGCAATTTCCAGAGAAGAGATAAAAGAGTCAATCATCAGCAGCATCATGAATAAACACAACTAGGATATACTCCATAAAACAACATTTCTTCTACACTCTTCAGAGAGAAAATGGCTTGGGTTTTAATGCATGGGATCAGAAACAACTGATTTTGAAGTGCCCACCGGTAAGAGACACAGTGATGTGCTTAGCTGATAAAGCTCTCGTGGGAAGACAGTGACATCAGATGCAACTTCAGCTGTTGGTGTTGTTAGCATCATTCTCCAAATTAAAACCCTGCTGATTTATAACTTAGCTCGGTCCTATTTGCTGTGTGACACATTGCCTGGAAGATACACCATGGACAGGTGAAGTATGTTTGCTTCTTTACTCCTGTGGTTAGAACTGGGCTCCCCTACATATTAACAGTTGTTTTTCAAAGAAGTCAATATTTCATTTGTTTTAGCTCTCGATAAAAGGGGCACCATAGAAATTGTAGTAAGTGTCTTGGTAAACATCTATTCATTGACGGCCCTAAATTGCTTTTGATAGAGCGACAGAAGACCCTAGGTTATATGTGATATCCTATATAATATATGGAGCTCTTATAAGAGCAAATATTGTAGCTACTAACTTCATATTCAAGTACATTTAATAAATTTTTACGGGTTTAATATTACTTAAGACCTGTATATATCCATAAACTCTTAAACTCTATATATCATTGTACACTTTTCCCTTCTCTTTCTGCTTTTGTGAACTAATGCTTTTAGCTCCCCGGATTTGCAGAGATTAGTGTGTCAGAGATTAAGCAGCAGTAGCTGCAGTTTTCTTCGCTACCAATAATTCGTGCTTTACTGTTGTGGGCTGTAGTGTATCGGCCTGAGCAGTTTTTTCTGTAATATATTGCTGCGAGACTAACTAGCTTTTTGAAGTTGAACTACAAGTGATCATTCGTTTGTCCTTTAGTTTTTCTTTCTTTGAGCTGTAGATTGAAATTGTTTTATATTCAACCCTATTACAGGTCTTTTTCCCTCTTCTTGTAGCCTTAAGTATTGCTTAAGTATACTACCACGTCTGTGAGGCCCAGAGTAAAATCTATTCTAACATTGTTTTGGGGTGTTTGCCCAATTATTATGCTGTGTTACAGGTAGATTAAACTTTAAATATGTGAGTTTGTTTAGATTTTTTCCAAAGTTCATTTTTCATTTAAGACTCTATATGTTACAGTACTTATATAGTACAAGGCTCTTGCTGCTTTTTTTGTGTATATCCATTTCACCCTTTTTAACCTTCCCATCTGGTGATATACAACAGCTCTTCCAGAATAATAATGTGTCTAGTACACTCTGCACATGGCCTCTCTCTTAAATTTTTTCACTGATGTTTTTGTGCTTCTCTCCCAGTTATCTTTTCAGCCTACAGCACTAGGGCTCCAAGAGTTGTATCTCTACCATATACTGCCCTTTATCTACGGGGATTTTGTTGAGGAATTGAGGTAAAGCTTTGACAACGACTGATGCCAGTTTTGCAAGATAATTATGTACATTATTTTTCAATATATGTGTAGTTTGGCGAAACAAAATAGACTAGTCTCTGATATACAGTAGCGACCATGAACTAGTGCACACTCTTGAATGGCCATGGTTTTCAAGTCAGCTAAACTTAAGGTCCAACATCGTTTCATGCTGCGTAAACGATATGTAGATTTTGACTCCGACAAGATTCTTATTATCATTCTTTAGTACTTCACCAGTCACGGATAGTCACTTATGATAAGCGAGGGCCTCAGGAATCAACAAACTTGAATTCAATATTCTTTAACTTCGGAGGCCGTATTTAGTGAGCATAGATGGTTGCCGCAGTCAGGCACTTCATTTTGCCTGTCAGTCTCCAGCATAATGGCTTCATGTCTGAAAATAAACTATTTATTGCAGGACTTGCATGGTGCGCAGAACCTCTGTCCGCTTCTGTTCTACGGTCGAAGAAGTTATGTCAACTCAGCTTATTAAGGCGGCAAGGTGCAAGAACGTCATGAACAAAAAACATTTCTTTGCTACATTATTTACTGCTCCCAAAATCTTCTACACGGCATATACTAAACCATATTTTTACCTACTCTCTTTACACTTCCTTAACTTTGTTTTTTTACTTTTCCCTCCAAATAAATTACGTGAGTATTTGCCCAAATATTTGTAGGATGTTACATAAGTTTAGAAGAAATGTCACATGTTTGTGTTTCTGTACGAATGGTGATGAAATTATTCTCAACATGATCAAAATGTCTGAGGCTCGGTTACCCAATTGAAGTCCTTGCATTCCCTTTGTCCTCATATTGTCAGCGTTGCCTGAGTACGCAGTCGCTGACGCACAATCTCCTCCGCTGTGTACCATCCACTGATCTAGCTAGCTCAAACCGAGTGTATGTCGTGTGTCATATATGCAGAAATCTTAACTCTCAAAAGAAAGGAGGCACGTACTATCATGAGAGTAGAGGCCTTTTGGCTCTGTGTGAGGCATCTTGTGTTCTCAACAATTAAAACATATTACTTTTCTTTTCTAGTAAACTTCTCAACCTTATGACTTGTTCAATGTCGTAACTATGAACAATGTATCCCATACTCGGCTAAGAACTGGCTTTCTGGCTCTGTATCTTGGATATTATCTTGTTAACTCTATTTAATGTGCTTTAATAAATCCAGTGGAGAAAGTATCTGCCATAGTTTAGCTGTATGAGATGATATAGAGATTGGAACAAGATTCCAATTTACCTATTAAGTTTTTTGAAAGTACGACAAGCCAATGTGGTTTGAGTGCTTCTATATTTTTTCACAATCTGGATCACACTATAGTATATTATCGAACAATACCCTAGAATCGGTTCGATATATACTGTATTGTACATTCCAGTAAACCTTGCTTTTTTCCTTCTCTCCACCAGCCTGATGGCCGACAATAGTTACAGTGTCGGGATTCTAGGATAGAAGCGCCCTATTCCATCCGAATCCCTCACACATTTGCGTTCCTGCTGACTTCCCGAAGCTGCTCCCTGTCTGTCTCTAGGTCTATCTAGCTTTACACTTCTTCTTTTAATTTTTACATAACACAATTATTGCTCTCTGACGTTCTTAGTATACATAGTTTGTCTACTATAGTCTCTCATTTCACTTCTTTTCATCATGGGTTTGTCTCAACCTGCTTAATCGTTCTCCATGCTCATTTTTGACAGATATGGATAATTGCATGAAGATCGAGAATGCATAAGGCAGGATATGGCTGACTAACATGACTTAAGTTGAGCCGGTGCACCTAACTTTGTATCAAAATTCATGCATTATTCACCATAACTCTCGTCTATGGTAATCAGATGGGGGAGTGTGTTTGTGTCTACTGCTATTGAATGGTATATCTCCTCTGGTGTATGCGAAGCTAAAAGTATCGTCCCATTCTGGCTATCGTTATCTTCTCGTGCAATAACGTAAGATTGACACGTGTTCTGGTCGCTGCAATGAGTAATTCCACTTTACGATTTTTATTCTAATTATTTGCGATGTAAGTAATATAATTTTATCATTCTATTAGAAATGAGAAGATTATAGAAGTTAGATAATTAGAAGATTAAACACTATTTTATCCTGCTCTTTATGAGTCTTACAGAGGTGCTATTCAGGATCCTACTAGAAGTTCTCGGACCCCCTCCTGTATCTAGTCATTTAAAATTTTCCTAAGTTGTCTTTCTTTGAGGTTTGAATATAAAGAGTGAACCAAGTCAATCCAAAGCTACAGTTCTGAATTACAAATGTATTTATACTTGCTGTTCATACTACAGAAGAATTGCTACATAATGTTATTAGCATCCAAAAACATTAGTTGTGGTGTCTTTATAGTTACTGTATAGTCTCTATGTGCCTCTTTGTCCTCAGTTCTATAAAATGGGTATGACTAATAGTCTCCTCAACTTTTCAGGATTTTCGTAGAAGAGTTATTTATACTAGGTGTTCAGGATTTCTCCCCTATCTTCCTAAAGCATGCTGCATTTAGCATTTTTCAAACCAGCCATTTGCATATTTTATTTATGCACATAATTACCTTACACCGTGAAAAAGAGAAACATAGAAAATTACACAGTTACAGTTATACTAGCTCTGTGACATGAATGACCCATTCCTGAGTTCCCCTGCGTAAGGAGGGACTGTGAGGAGAATTGGGTAAAGAAATAACGACGATCTGATTACGTATTTATGTATTTCTATAAGGGAAGAGTTGAAAGGATGTTAAATTAGCGGGTTAGATATTCCCTCAAGCAAAAGATCATGGGAAAACCAGGAAATAATATAAAACCGTGAGTTTACGTTGATCCAGATAATTTTGAGGACTGACTTTGCATGTTCAAAAAATGTTCTTCTCATGTTCACGAGAAACAAAATTTTTTAAAACTAACGCAATAAAAACTAGTTAGGCAATACAATCTAGTCAGTGGGATCATGCTTCTCAACAGGGATTATACCTCATATGCAGTAGACAAAAACACTCCTCTGAGTCCATATGAGACTAGTATTTTAATAATGTGACTTTTGATAACAAAGTTAGGGTGTTCATCTAAGTTCATGTTTATCATGCTCAGCCCCCTATCTACATCTCTGTTCTTTGCAATGAATCTAAAAAAGCAGGTTGCACTCACTTGAGGAAAGACAGGCCCAATGCAACAATCATTTTATGATAAGGAAAGACCAAAAGCACCTTTCATTTTCTGTCAACATGTTTTTCTCTGGGCCTTTGATCTTTCCTTGTGATAAATGCTGATAACAACCCTGCATTCTATTTTGTATATTACTTGTGCTGTCCTCATTAATTAGACCTGTGCACGTTTTCATGCCTGTGCTGGTTTTTACTAGTTTAAATCTATTTTTTTTCACAGTAGTGGTGTATTTTTTTTACTTGTGGTAACACAGGGTTGACAGTACAGAGATGTTTTTTGTTACTGAGCAGAGCTTCCCCAAAGCCAGGGCTTTTTGCTCTTTGTACTTCCACATGGTGAGGAAATTGGGGGGGGTAACAGGAGGTTGGGAGGAGACACAGGTGGGACAGGTGACATCAGCTGGCCAAAGGGATATTCCAAGACCATGTCACATCATGGGGCCAGTGGCATAAGAGTGGGGAGAAGAGAAGGAGAAAGGGGGAATGTTTGGTGAGATGGCGGTTGTCTATTCAGAGTGACACATGATGGGGCTCTGCCTCCTGGAGATGCTGAACACCGCCTGTCATGGGAAGAGGTGAATTAATTCCTTGTTTTGCTTTCCTTGCATGCATGGCTTTGTTTTCCCTATTAAACTGTCTACATCTCAACCTTGAGTTTTCCAGCTTTTATCCTTCAAATTCTCTTTAATCTGCCGGTGAGAGAGTGAGAGAGAAGTTACCTGGGGCTTGTGGATTACTGGGGTCAAACCAAAACACTGCTTCAGGTCTGCACTGAAATTGTGATTCAACAGAGGTAGGTTAAAGTAGGTCAAAAAACTGCTTTTTTTTTGAAAAGGCAACATTTGCTTTAAAATTGTTAACAAAAGTGAAGATCACGGAGTTAATCAGAAATAAAGACAAGAAATCTCAAAACAAGTCCAAGAGTTTTGAGAGTTGAAGAAACAACTGCTCTCACCATCAATTGTCTTCCTTCTGACACGACATTTAGAAAAGAAAGAAAGTAAGAGAGCAGTTGTAATACAAGTTAAGGTAGAATATTTGTCATCACCTAAAGATGAATTACTGTTCATTGCTTGGCTATATGTTACAAACACTTCTATGGTGCATCTTTGAGATACAAATAGTTCCTTATTAAGCCAGTTTGAGTTTCAAAAATGCCAATTTTTAGTATTTTCAGCTCTTCCTTCCTTCTTTCCTCTTCCTCCCTTCCCTTTCCTTCTTCCTTCTTCCTTCGTCAAAAACTCACTTCCTCGCGTCGACCCCCCATCTTCGCATTCTTTCCTCTCTTACCACCCCCGCCTCTCACCTCCTTTCTCGCCATTCTTCCCTCTTCCCCCTTCCTGCGTTGGTTTGTTTTGTGTCTGTTTGTTGTTTTTTCGTTTTTTTTTGTTTTTGCGGTTTGTTGTTTTGGCTCTTTGTTGTGGGTTTTATGCCATGTTTTTGTCTTTGTGGGTGTTTGGGTCTGTTGGTTGGGTCCTGGTTGTTGTTTGGTGTTCTGTTGTGTTTCTTTTGCTTCTTTGTCTTTTGTCGCTTGTTGGTTGCTGGTGTGCTTTGTTTTGGGTGTGTTTTGTTTTTTGTGTGTGGGTTGTGTGGGTGTTGTTTGGTGGGGTTTTGTTTGTTTGGGTGTGGTTTGTTGTTTTTTTTTTGGTTTTTTGTGTTTTTTTTTGTTTGTGTTTCTTCGGTTTGGGTTTGTTTGGGGGTGTGTTTTGCTTGTGGTGGGTGTGGTTGTGTTTTGTTTTGTTTTTGTTTTTGTTTTTTTTGTTGATGTTGGTTTGGTTTGTTTGTTTTTGAGTTTGTAGTGTTGTTGGTTTTGTTGTTTTTTGTTTGTTTTTTTTTTTTTTTTTTTTTGGTTTGTTGTGTTGTGTTTGTTGTTTTGGTGGTTTTTTTGTGGGTTTGTTGTTGTTTGGTTTGTTGTGGTGGGTTTTTTTGTGGTTTTTTTTGTGTTTGGTGGTTTGGGTTGTTTTTGTGGTGTTTTTGTTTTGGTTTTTGGTGTTTGTGTTTTTTTGTCTGTGGGGGTTTTTTTTTTACTGTTTTTTTTGGTGTGGTTTTGTGGGTGTTTTGGTTTTTTGATTTGTGTTGGTTTTATTTTTTTTTTTGTTGGTTGGTGTGGTTATGGTGGTTTTGTGGTGTTGGTTTTTGTTTGTTTGTTGTTTTTGTTTTGTGGTTGGGTTTTTGGGTGTGGGAGGTGTGGTGTGTGTGCTGGGTTTGGGTGTCTGTGATTTGGTTTTTTTCTTTTTTTGTTTTTTTTAGTTTTTGTGTTGTTTGGGTTTGTGTGTGTTGTTTTTAGTTTTTTGTGTTTGTTGTGTTTTGTGTTGTGGTTTTGTGTTTTTTTTTTTGTGTTTTTTGTGTGGGGGTTTTTGTTTTGGGGTTTTGTTTTTGTTTTGGGTTTTTGTATGTTTTTGGTAGGCATTATCTGTTGTGGCAATTGTTGTTTTTTGGGTGTGGTGTTTGGTTTGTTTTGTTTTGTTGGTGGTTCTGTTTTGTGTCGTTTTGTTCTTGTTTTTTTTTGTTGGTTTCTTTTTTTGGTGTTTTTGTGTTGTGTGTTTTGGGTGGGTTTGGTTTGGTGTTTTTTTGGGGTGGTTTTTGATGTTGTTTTGGTGTTTTGGTTTGTTTTTGGTTTGTGTTTTTGCGTGTTTTTGTTCTGGTTTTTTTGTGTGTTGTTGTTGTTGTTTGTTTTGTTTTTTTGTTTTTTTGTGTTGTTGTTTTTGGTTGTAGTTTTGTTTGGTCTTTTGTTCTGTTTTTCTGTTGGTTATTCGCTTTTTTTTTTTTTGTTGTGTTTGTTGTTGTTTTTTTGTTTTTGTTTTGTTGGTTTTTGGGTGGGTGTTTTTTTTTTTTGTTGTTTGTTTTTTGGTGTTTTGTTGTTGTTTGCTTTGTGTTGGTTCTTATTGTGGGTGTTGTGTTTTTGTTTTTGGTGTGGTTGTTTGTGTGTGTGGCTTTTGGTTTTTTTTGGTGATTGGGTTTGCTTTTGTTGTTTTATTGGTTTTTTTGTTCGTTTTGTTTTGTTTTTTGGTTTTTGTTGGTTTTTGTTTTTGGTTTTGTGGGTGTGTTTAGGTTGTTTTATTTTCGGGGGTTGTGTTGTTGGGGTGGGGACTGTTTTTGGGGTTGTTTTGTTTTTTGGGGTGGGTTTTTTCTGATATTTTGTTGTTCTGTTGTTGTGGGTCTGGTGGTTTGTGAGTTTTGGTGTTTTTTGTGTGCCTGGGATCTTGTGTTTGTGGTTTTTTGTTGTGTTTTTTTGGGGTGGTGGGTTGTGTGGTGTTGCTTTTTGTGTTTGGTGGTTCTTGGTGTGCTGTTTCTGGGTGGTTGGGTTTTTTGTGTTGCTTTTCTTCCTTCTTTCTGGTCTTTTTTTTTCTCTTTCCTGTGCCGTTCTTTGTCCTTCTCTTTCGCTTCGTGTCCCTCTTTTGTTTGTTTTTGTCTCGGGCTTTTTCGTGACTCTCTCCTTTTTTATTGTTTTCTTTTTCTTGTTTTGCGTTTTTTTGTTTTGTTTTTTCTTTTGGGTTTGTTCTCCGACTTGCTCTTGTCTGTTTGTTTTTGTGTCTTTGTTTCTTTGCTTTTTTCTCTTCCTTCCTTTCTTTTCTTCGTTTTTGTGGTTGTAGGCTTACCTTCCTTCCTTCCTTTCTCTCTTCCTTTCCGCGCGTCTCTTTCCTTCCTCTGTTTCGCGCTTTGTTCCTTTTCTCGTCTTTTGTGGCTGTGGGTATTTTTTTTGTGTGGGTGGTTGTCGTTTTTTGGTGTGTGGTTTTTTTTTGTGTGGGGTCTTGTTGTTGTGTTGGATGCTGTGTTTTTGATTGTTCGTTGTGTGGTTTATTGTGCGTGGTCGTTGTTTTTTGTGTTTGTTGTCTGTTGGATCGGTGGGGGTTGGTTTGTGGTTAACGCTTCTGTTTTGGGGGGTTTTCTGTTTCTGTTTGTTTGGTGTGTGTGGGGGGGCGTTTTGGGGGTGGGTGTTGGGGGGTTTTGTGGTTTTGTTTGGTTTTTTTTTGCGGTTGTTTTGAGTTTTTGGTTGTTCTGTGTTTTTGTTTTTTTTTTTTGTGTCCTGGTGTGGGTGTTTAGGTCTCCGGTTGGTGTGATGGGTTTTGTTTTTTGCGGTTTGTGGATTTTGTGGTTCGTGGTTTTTTTGGGTGGGGGTTTGGGGTGTGGTTGTCGTTATCTGGGCGCTTTTTCTTGTTTTTGGTAGGCGCTTGCTTTGTCCTTTGGCCTTTGTGTTCCTATCGTTCTTGCTTCCTTTCCTTCGCTTTGTTCTTCGTGTCCTTCTGTATTGCGGTGTCCTTTCCTTTTTCTTCTCGTTCTTTGCTTCCGTTTCGTGGGTGTTGTTTATGGCTGTCTTGTGTTGTGCGGCTTCCGTATCTTGTGTTTGTCTGCTTGTCTTTCCTTTCTCTTCCGTTTCTTCTTCTTCTTTCTTTTATTTCTTCCTTTCGTTTCGCTTTCTTCCTTCTTTTTTCCTGTCCTTCCATGCTTTTCTTTCCTTTCGTTGCTCCATGCGCTTTTCGTTCCGTTCTACTTAAATGCTGTTGTAAAATTGAATTGATCAAGCTTCTCGGCCCTTAAATTTACATGCTTATATTACAAGCTAATTTAAGATATATAATATTCCATGATGAGGTACTCTCTCTGATCAGCAGTTATTTATTCCCTCCCTGCATGCGATGTAGCTTGTTTAGTGACTCTATGCCTCAGCAGGCAGGTTTGTGGGAGAACGTGACACACCCCTATAGACAGTGCACCGACTGACCTAATGTGAGAAAAAAACCCTACAAACACCTTCAAACAAACAAAGGGTGTAAATGACCTACTCTTTAGAAATCACTTTTCCATGCTTTAGGATCTTGCTATCCTGAAAACAATTCAAGAGCAATTTTTCCTGCAATCCTCTGTCCATACATAAGAAGCTTCTGGGACCAGAAGATGAGGAGACTATCCGAGTAACATCCTGTCAGCAAAGGAGGGTTTAACACGATTGACTCAGTTTTACTTTGTAGCCTCTCTTACATGAGGCTGGCGCAGGATATGTGTCCCAAACACAGCACTCAGTGCCCATAGAGAAGCATTAACGAAAACACACTTCTGTGTCCCTGCTTCCTGCACAACAGTGCAAAAGAAGGCTTTTTCAACCTCTTTCTCTTCAATTGAAACGTAAGTCTCTTTCCTATAAAAGTCTTCCTGTTCATTGCAGTTTATTATGGGTCTTGGGAGGTGAGAGATACATCTACTGCGCTTAGTCTCTATCTTAGTGATAAGAGGATTTTCTCTTGCAGATGGCATATCCTCTATTCTTCTCATATGGGTCCATCCTTCAAGAAGTTGTCGGTTTCATGTTTGTAACCTTAATGCAATAACAGCATGTGTTTACATGTACTATGTTTTAGTAGTTTGTACAGGGGAAAGTTAAATTTAGTATCCTTATTCGTTTGTGTATCCTAAATTATGCATTTTATTATAAACTGCATAAAAAGTTTGTCTGTGTCATCTTTTTAGTATTAGCTGACAGATGAAATCTGCTTTTTTCACAAATGTTGCTCCTCTCAAGTGTGTTGGATATTCGAGTGTTTGATTGTGGACGGGGAATACAAGATATCGACCAGGTATCTAGAAGGGCTACAAATGTTGATTAAAATTTTTGGATATGGGACATCTTTATGATTAGGTAGCTACTCATGGACTTCTATGATCTCTTCCATTTAACCCTGTTCTAGTGTCTTGTCCGTGTCTCATGACTTATTTTTATTTGTTGAATGTCTTATACTCTTTTAATTCTTATTTGCATTATTTCCTTATGTTTGTGTTATGATAGTTGATCTTGTTTTGATTTTTAGCCAACAACGTTGAAAGGACTTGTTCATCTTATTCTTTATGTTAAAGTTTCCACTTCTTATGAGCGTTCATGTCCTTGTGATTTATTGTCGTGTTTGGACAGTGAGTGTCGGCTTCGTAAGGAAGTAGGCTGTGTACTATGTTATCCTATTCAACATCTCTTCTCCTCTAACTTAATTCCTATGATTTTACATGTTCTTTTATCTTTAGCATTTTCTCATCCTTTTGTTTTGTTCAGTATCGCCAAATGTTCATTTTAATTCAAGATCACCACTTGGAGGAAGCATGTCTACGTTCTTTCATTCCAAACATAATATTAGTATTTCTGCTGAGTCTACGAATTACCGCCAAATAAGTCACAACATATGATAATATAATATATATACAAACCGAATTTTGTATTTCCTATCTGCGCTTCTAATTATTATCTATATTTAATCTAGTCTTTGGCTGTAACAGTTTTAGAGGAAATTAAAGCGTTACCAATTCAATTCTAGGTAACTTGAGAAGTTTCTGATATTTGGATGTGTGCACCCATGTTTAATCAATGTAATGAAAGCAGTTATTCATTGGTATATTCGAATTCTACGTGTAAGGGAGTAAGTTTATTCTTCGTAGTAGGTATGGACACATTAAGAGCTATATGTACACTTGATTCTTTATCACATGATATATCTTTATTGGGACTCTTTTTTCGTTTTTCTTTGACTTTCTTAATACTTCACATAGTTTATTAATTCTTTAAATGTCCTGTCCTAAGTTCACACACAATAACCTTTCAATAAAGTCAGCCATAATCTACTATCTTAAGAAGAGTATCACTATTCTTTTACACTTTCTCATTATCATGTTTCTTCTTATAGTTCTGAATAATACACTTGCAAATCTTTGTTGAGTTATTGCAACTATGTATACCATAGCTTGCTGGTTGCGACCCTCTGCTTTAGGGCTTATTGGACAAACCACTTTAGTCATGCAGGGATTGAATTCCTTACTGTTTGTGGTGGGAGTTCCTAGATTACATAAACCACCTCTGAATGTCACAGAGGTGTGGTTGTTATTTCTGAGGGTTTTAAAGCCCTGCTTGTGTTGAGCCCTGGTTGTTAGGGAGCAGAGGAAGTTAGCAGGCTAAAATTAGGTTTATAGATTATGATAATGGCTATTCAGCACACATGGAAGATGAGATACTGAGAAGGCTAGGATTTTTCAAATTTGTGTTTGTTTTTGTCCTATTTGTCCCCCTAGGGCTGCTGAGGTGATGGCTATAGCAGTTGGTGGTGTTGAGCTGAGTGAGATTTTAGGAAGAGAATGGTGATTGGGGGAAATTTCATTAACCAGTGGTGAGGGATGAGCCTTGAAGCATTTCTGGGAATCATAGGCGGGATGGTACTAGTCCTAGTTTGATTGTGATTGCTATAAGCATGATGTAGGAAGGGTTGGAAAATATCTCACTGTCCAGGAGATCATGCATTGTCACAGTCAAGAAGACTAGTGCCCTATTACTACAGCTTACTGGAAATTAAACGATGTCGTCCACCCTAATAATCCCACTCATATTAGTGTTCTCTGCCTTCAAAGCAGGCACAGGACTAGCAGAATTAACTGCCTCTGTGTGAGCCTGTGGTTCTGATTGCTCACATCACCTGAACCTCCTGCAATGTTAAAAATACATGATTGCATTTCTCTCCATAGTCTCCCGATACACCTGCCCAAGATTCCTTTGAACTAACACCACCACACATAGGCTCCCAATCACCATCTTCAGCCTACAGTGACTACTCCTATCATACTATCCCCCCTAAAACAGTACCTATTTATCCATTCTCCAATTTTTCCTCAAAAACTCCACCTCCACACATTGACTACAATCTCATTCTCTGGATAAACACTACCCAATTCCTGCATGCCCAGCCTGAAGGTCCATAATGGGGGATGCAGAGAGCTTGGGCCAGAGCTGGCATCTTCCCACCAGGCACAGGAAAGAGAAGATCAAGTTAGGAAACCTGGGAACAGACCCTGAATGAAACACTAGCAGCTTCTGCTGCCATAATTGAAGCAGAAATAGGAACTGGGAAATAGGAAATATGCAGGTATTCACCAGCATATTTCTTGTCATCCAAAATACAAATCCAGCAGCAGACATCAACTGTTAAGGCAGCAGAGGCTGCTCTCCCTCTTTTCTTGAAGCACAGATCAAGGGGGCTTCAGCCCATGCCTGGCCCAGGTAACCAACAGCCACAGGCACCTGCCTCTCTTAATTGTAGCTGAAGCCAGTTCTGTAAAATGGCCAAATTTTGAAACTTTCTCTCCACTTTCAAAATAAAATAAAAGTCAATATATTAGAAGTGTGAAAAAACCCAGATATAAGACCTTAGGATCACCAAAAAAAAACAAATTAGAAGACAAGCTAGGAAAAAGCTGCTTCAAGTGACCTTCATTTATCACACTGCAGGGTTTTTTTCTACTCACTAGATACTCACTACTAAGTAGCAAGACTAAGTGGGACTGTTTAGCACATTAATGGATTGCTGCTTTATAAACAAGGAAGCAAATTAGTTTTAATAGGCTAAACAATTAACCTTGAAGAACATTTCATGCTTCTGAGCCTAGATAAATTATTGTCTGCTCTTGGTTTTGATGAAAATATATTAGAATGTCATTTTTCTGACATAAATCTTGCCTCCAAATCAAAGGCTGACTCTTGCTGTTTGAACTTTACTGTATCTGAAAGCAGAAATTAATATATATAAATACAGGATATAATACATGAGGCCTTCAAGGTATAAGAAATTTAGTTTGAATGAAGTCCTAGTCCTGAAGGAGAGAAAGTTGTTACAGCTGACACCAGCTGGCACTTTCTAATTTTTAAGGCGCTACTCTATTCATTGTTGAATTCTGGTCTCTGTTCTGAAAACTTTCTTTACAGAAATCTGAACTCCTCACTCTGTGTAGAAGTCAACTGTAAATAGATATCTTCATTTAGATCTGAATTCCCTAATTATGAGAAATGGATCTGTGTGGTGATATTTGAATAAGATTGCATACAATTTCCAATTTCCCCAAATTTCAATTTTTTAAATGTAGTTAGAAGAAGCCCACATTTTACCACTTTAACTGTGGCGTGTGGAGCAAAAGACAGGATGTTGTACAGATTTTATTTTTCCTCAGAAGCATAACCCCATATGCACTAACATGTTTTATTCCTAAATTTAACTTCAAGGTTCCAGAAGTTAAAATTTCTAGACCTTTTTGTTATTTTCTGACCTGTTAAAATTGCTGTCTGCCATCCTGAGACTATCAGTCTTGCAGACACCATGACTGTTTCATGACAACAGCTTTTAGCACGTTACATTATTCTCACAGTAATAAATTTTGTAAAAATAATTAGTGCTTTTCATTTAGGTTGTCTTCCATTATACATAGATGTCCATTTTCGATGAGCTGTTTAGGACAAGAATGAAAGCCAACATCACGACACCTATGTTATGAACTCAGAATGCCACTTTAAAGACCACTTAAAATAAATAATCCAGAAGCAATTTACACAAGGGGCCATGTCTATAAAAGCTTGAAAAAATAAGCTAGGGAAGTTCTCTCTCTTACAATTGCTTGCACCTTCTTTACTCAGTTTTTTCTCCTGCTTCATGGGCCTCTTATTTCATCACAGCAGAAACAAATTGAGGCCTCCTGGTCTTGACCAAATATGTTGTTATAGTTTTCTCTTTGGGAAAAAATTATTACCTAAAAGAAAATTATATGTAATGTTTTAAAATAAAACACATAGTTGCTTCTTGTCTTTTCTCTCAGTAGATTCTCTGATGAATCTTCAATTTATGCTTTCTTCTAAGCACTATTAACAGAAATCTTCTGTAGTTAAACACATCCCCTCATTTTTAATCCCAAGTGAAGTTTCAAATCAACTATAATCAAGGATGAAGATTCAGGCCTGAAGAATTCCTTACACATTCCAAACTTCAGGCAAATCCAGACCCTGATTTTGCTTTGAACTGTTAAGCCAACTTGTGGGAACATCCACAACTTTTAGATTTTTGTAAATGTGCATAAATACACAGTTAATTCACTGTCATCCGAAACCGGAATGAAAAGATGAATATCCTTAATTTTTCTCCTCATGTGAACACATAATGGACTTTAAACTGATTCCTAGGATGAGCTCCTCTCTCCCTATTGACTTCCTCAGTAAGAGTCTGAGGAAACCATCTCTTCTGGATTTCCAGATTTCAGAGCAGACCCTTCAACACGGGAAGGAATACAGAGCTAGCAAATTCCTCTTGAACTAGGAAGCAGAAATTTTTACACAAGGGAAGCTTGTGCTAGTGCAGAAACGCCCATTTGCCTCTTTGAATCTGTGTCTGCTATTCCTGATGTTCCAAACAGTCCAATTTATATCTATGGGCGGGATACCGATGTGTATAGGCTGAGAATACTGAGGTGGGGTTTTTTTTGAGAAGAGGAAGTTTATGAACCATGCAAACACATTTCATGGATTGTTTTTTTGTATGCAGCTCAAAGAAGAGGAATCTGTTGCAGCCCTGTCAAAATGATGTTTTCTCAAGCAAGAGCCGTGCGTTTGAGCTTTGAATATTTTCCAGTTCTCTCCCCAGTGCATAAATCAAGACAGTGGCTGTCACAGCTCAGCACCTCCAGATTCAACCTGCATCACTGACAGCGTGAATCCCTTAGCCAAGGGAGCCCTCTTGATGTCTCCTCTCCGTTCATCAAGACCCTGAAATTTTCTTGAGGAAAGCGCAACCTGACAGCTGTTTTTATTCTGACAGAGCTGTAAACCTTCAGACCATGTTGCAGAAGGTGGTCTCCCTTGCAGCAATTCCCCATCATGAGCTTGGATTGGTGTGATGAGCAAGGATTGTGACTGCAGTTTCCCCCACCCACTACTGCTCTCCCACCACTTGTTTTTTCTAACCTGAAATTCCAGCTTTCTATTCATTATGGCTTGTTTTACACAAATACAACATCTACCCACCAGCCTCTTCCTGATCTTGTGCTCTGGAACCATAAGGTCACTTTCAAAACCATGAAGGGTAGAGAAAAGTCGTCTAGGACTTTGTACAGCAACCAGGATCTACGGAAGCCAAAAAGACTGGAATCCAACAAGTAAAGTAAATAAAAAAAAAAAAAGAAAGCTGCTATGACAACAAGAGTTTTTCAATGCACTGATAAAGAATATTAAAATAAAAAAAACAGCAAAAAATATGTTGGGCAGAAATAGGGTTTCTGTCTAGGAACCTCACAGTCTCGTGTCGTGGGTAAGAGCAGGTGTTGCAGACATTGCTTTTACACAATAACTGAAAACATGACTTATGTGGCCCTTTCCAGAAAGAGGAAGTTATGTGACAATGTGTAAAACACCATGTTCACAACAGCATTTTCAGCACTGCTTTAACAAAAAAAAAAAAAAAAAAAAAAAAAAACAACAAAAAAAAAAAAAAAAAAAAACAAAAAACCTGTGGCTAAGCTTCTCTACTTTCATATTTCACCACTAGACTTTCACCAAATCAATTCTCTCCTTTTCTTGTGGGATCATGTTATTTGGACTAAGAGGGACCTTTGAAATGTTTAATAAAAAGCCTGATTCCTTTAAGAAATTTTCATTTTGCTCTTGAACACCTGAGGTAGAGCTATTTCACAGCAGAAAACAAAGCAAGTGCATGAAAAACAAAGTTTATTTAGCTGTTAAAGATCAAAGCCCAGAATCTTACAAGGTATTTCAAATTCCTTGCCAGATGTATCTTGAAAAGATTTGTCGAATCAGAAGGAATGTGTGTAGTTAGAGAATTACTGAATAAACAACCTTCACTTTGAGGAAATGGAAGAAAGTGCCATTATATCAGGTGAAACAATCCACATGAGGCGTGTGAGGCAAGAGGCCATAGGAATATTTTCTGAAGATGGCAAGTCTAAGAATGATGCATTATCTGTCAATCAAGTGCTGGCTGCTGGCTGGAACAGAGCACATAAAAGTGCACTCACATGCTCCAAGTCACAGCCACTCAGGCCAGCTGGGAGTAGATAACTGGAGAATGAAATACTAATTCCTCAATATTTAGTGCAGTTTTGAGGAAAATGTGGGCATGCTACTTGAGTATTGCCTTGCTGATATGTCAGTAAATCATCTTTACAACAGCTCCATATTATTATTCTAATTTAAAGGAAAATCAAATAGACACAGATGATAATAAATAATATACCAAAATGAGATACAGCCAGTGATAAAACCAGGATTAGAGTTCCCTCTAGGTTCAATATACTTGGTATATCAGACAAAAACCTGTTAAAGCATTTGCCTCTTATGCCTCTTTCATTAGTTCATTTAGGTATGACTTGAATATCATACCTTGAAACCAAACTTAGAGCATAGTCTAATATGCTTGAAAAAACTCAATCATTTCCAAAAAATGACAATCACAGTGAAAATTGAACAGTTTGCCCTTGAAGGGGGGGTTAAAAGTCTTTAGCAACACCACAGCTTGCACTTACCTTGTACAAAAATTACATGGCTGTGGAGTAATTATAGGATTAAATTTTCATACCAAGGCTATGTCACCACAAAAGTCCTTTAAATTAAATGTGTTGTCGTAAGTTTCCAAAAAGGAATTCCTGCCCTGCAATCAGGGGTGTTCAAGTTTTGTCCAAACAACATATAATAGTAACACTGCAACTTGAAGGGCTAAAAGTAAAGGGCTAAAGTAAAGAAAAGGAACACTTCACCCATCTCTCCATCAGAATTCCTGCATCTGCGAGTTCTGTGGGCATATAAATCCCTTCCCAAGGGACAAGTAGCATTTTGGGAGTTCCAAATTTGTCTACAGCATCATCATTTTCCACATGAACAAGGGAAAACTATCTTGATTGAAAAAATTGTAATTTGGAAAGCTGTTAGGCTAAGGAATATTTGCAGATGTGAAGAGAAGCGTGGTGCAATCAACTCATGCAGCTGGGTAACAGCAAAGGAGGGTGCCCAGTGCAAGTTCCATGGCACCTTCAAACTCTCTCCATCCTGCCTGCTCTGTGCAGTCCAGGAAGGGAAGGGTGGAGGTGGGGAGGATATGGCTGCTCGAGGGGATTGAGCTGTTGGAGCGACATCCCCATGGAGAACAGCTAAAATAACGGGAGGAGAGAGCAGGGAGTAGGTGTAAGGAAGGGCCGGTGCTGAAAGGACTCCTCCTGTTCCCAGCAGATGACCAGGAAAGGGCACAAGGGAGAACAGCAGCTACAGTGACCATCCTAGTTTTTCCTGGCCACAAAAGGGCTCAAAGACCCTCTCCCCTGGAGGCACAATGGCTTCTGTTGGGATGTGCTGTGCCACAGTCCTAATGCACACATTAGCTGTGTGTGCCATGGCTATTTTCAGAGCCCAATGAGTCTTTGATTGTTCATGCCACATTTTTTCAATTGGTTTTGGTGGTTCTCTCTCTCCTAAGCAAGACTGGCCTCCCCATCTGCCTTGTTCAAGTAATACAAAGCAGAAGATTTCAGTTTTTCCTGTGTGTTTTTAATTGCAAGTAGCCATCAGACATTGGTGAGTTGAGAGAGAATTAAGCCTCCATATTATTTTCTGTGTCAACAGTTCTTTCATTCAAGTATGTAACACAGAATAGAACAGCAAGTGTTCTTAACCATAAGCAAGGCAGGGCTAATTAGAAGGGATTTTCCTCCACAAATTTGATCTGCTGAAAGTATATTTACCTGGCACATTCTGTGAAACACAACTATTCCACACTTGGAGTTGTCCTGCTCAAACCATCCAAAAGCTATGTGACTGCAGTTGTTTTAGCAATGAGCCAAACCTGAGAGCCCTGCTGGGAGGCAGGATGTGTTTATTCATTCTCAGGATGCTGTGATTTTCGGTTGCCTCATCTTTTTTGCCAGGCAGTTTGATGTCTGCAGAGGCTGAGGTAAGTGGGAATTTTCTGCAGGAGGTGTTTTTATCAACCAATGGAACCAGTGAACCAAGCACAGGTCACTAGAAAATAACAGAGAGGAGTTTGTTTTCCTGTAAAGATTGATACTTCCTGCACAAAGAGACTGAAAGATCCCAAAATTGCTGTAATTACAATGGCTTGCTGCTGTAGTAGATTTTACCTCAGTTTCAGAAAATCTTTAAGAATTTAGCAAAACTCTAAAAAGGAATCAAACAACCCTTTAATAAAAACTACATACTTCTGAAGCATGTGCCCCTTGCTTCCCTTTGGAACTTCATACTTATTATAGTTCAGACCTCAAGCCATGCACGTATATGAGAGAATTTACAGTAAATAGAGGATAGTTCATTTCCACAACATACACAAAGACCTTGTGATTTTTGTTACATATTTGCAAAGTCCCGAGAATTTTTTCCAATTGTATTTCTTAAGATTTTGAGCAGTAAAATCAGGAGATAAGTTCTTTCAAGTTTCTATCTTGAATCACGTGTACTACCCTGGGACGTGAGGCTGCTCAGAACCCTTGGGATTTTGAGCTACGTTTGCAAAAGTAACATTGGCTCAGCCTTGTATCACTTCATTGCTAGGCACAGTGCCATCTAAGCATACACCCTGTGAGTTCTTTGGTAGATGTAAAGGAAAAAAAAAATCCATTTCTGCATTCATTTCATTTTTTTTTTCCTTTTTAAAAATCACAGAACTTGAAGATTCACCTAAGCTCCAGCTTGTGTCCTTACAATTTACAGTGGAAAATCAGAATAAATACAGTCTGCAGAGCTTTGAGTAGAGGGCACTCTGTTTTCTTTCAGAAAATGGATGTATTTCAAAGTCAATGGCTGAATGACATAGTCTACCTTTTCAGCTCTTGATACAATTGAAATTACTTTCACTTCTAGAGACAATTTCATATTTGAAAATCAATCATTTTCTCTTCTTTTTGTTTCCACATTTTCCCCTCACCCTTCACCACCTTTGGTGCCTCCTTTGGACACTCTCCAACAGCTCAATGTCTGTTCTGTGCTGTGGCACCCAAAACTGCCCCCAGCACTGGAGCTGAGGCCGCCCCAGGTCAGAGCAGAGCAGGACAATCCCCTCCCTTGCCCGGCTGGCCATGCTGGGCCTGATGCCCCAGGACACGGGTGGCCCTCCTGGCTGCCAGGGCACTGCTGGCTCATGGTCACTTTGCCATTTACCAGGACCCCCAGGTCCCTTTCCTGCACTCATTTCTGCTCTCCAGCCTCTCATTGCCCAGTCTGTACACCCAGGGTTACCCCATCCCAGATGCAGAATCCAGCACTTTTCCCTTGTTGAATTTCACATGGTTGGTGCCTGCTCAGTCTTCTCATTTGTCCAGGTCTCTCTGCAGGGCCTCCCTGACCTCGAGGAGTCAACAGCTCTTTCCAATTTTGTATCTTCCATGAATTTGCTTAGTAACCCTTCCAATCCTGTGTCCAAATACTTTGCAAAGATGTGTAAGAGCACAGGGCTGAGGGTGGAACCCCTGTGGAACCCCACCAGTGACAGATCTCCAGTCTGATGTCACCCCATTCACTGTAACCCTCTGTGCCCAACCCATGAGCCAGTTGCTCACCCATCCCATGATGTGTTTATCCAGCTGTGTGCTGGACAGTTTGTCCAGAATAATCTTGGGAGCGACAGTATTAAAAGCCTTACTGAAACCCAGAAAGACAATTACAAAAGCTGGCCAATGGCTGCATTCACCGGCTTCAATTCAGCTCAGCCTCTCTGGATTCCCAAGACCACTCAACTTGAGTGTCTAGAGAGATTTTGTGATGACATTAGCTAGCTCTTTAAGAATGCTTGGAGGACTCCCATGAGGCCCCATAAAGTTGTAGGTGAAGCTAAAGCAGCACCATGAAAATTTCCTCTGATAATTTATCTGGGTCTTCAAGGCAGCATGCCAACTTTCCAAGATTTGCATGCCCTAGATCCAGCTTCAACAATTTCAAACCCAGATTTTCAGCTCTGCAGCAGAATACCTGGAAACCTGTAGCTTTCACAGCTGCTGTCTCCCAGCAGGAATGCCAGGAGCCAAACGGGGTCAGGAATTACACTCTTGGAGCTCCAATTCTCACCTACATAAAAAGCCAGGAAAGTCTGGCTTGGCTGGCTGTTCTAAAGCCACGTGCATCCCTCTTCAGTTCCAGCAAAACTATAGGATGGATTTTCACAGGGCAGCTGGGAAAAGAAAAAATATCTGTACCATATTTAGACATATTCTTTCAGAAAATACTTTTAGATTTTGGAGAAAATTGCTCAGCAGAGCGTATTTTGAAAGAGATTTTTTGTTTCATAAAATTATTTGCACTTTCTGATCAGATGAATTATAAAGGAATAAAAGGTGTGGAAACATATAAAGTGAAACAAATCTAATTGTGAAATGAATTTTCAGCATATGCTGTACCATTCTATTGCAAACGTTAGTAAAAATAAGGCAAACTTCTAGGACAACACACAGTAAAGGGCAGAAGCAGAAACAATCTAAAAGTAATTTGTTTTCAAATTAAACTTATGCAGTTATGACAAAGGTTCTGTCAAATACAGCCCTACACTAAACTGAAACTCACATCTGCATATATTTTCATCTTGAAGGCCTGTTAATGGGAAGAAATGGTAGAAATCAAAACTTGAAGTTTAGAAGATGGTTACCTTAAAACTAGATATGAATGTTTCACAGCTGAGCTTTAGCTATGCACCATTTTCCTTCCAAGTTTGAGCAGATTTTTACTAGCTGGCATGTTTGCAGAGTTAGTTGAGTTTTAGACTGTAGCCTGGAAATACTACTGGAACCTTCTTAAGACACATCTCATTTCTCAGACCAAAATGATAGAAAAACAAAAGAAAAAAAAAAAAAAAGGCTGGATATTTAAGGTCTAATTTAGTTTATTTTCTTTAAACCTAAAACCTTTCCAAGCTTTCCCGAGGGAAAGGATTTTTTATAATTAAGAAATCTGGGAATTTGACCAAACACAGGGCACCTGAAAAGACAAGAGGAAAAGTAGCGATAACATTAAATTACACTAAATGAGTATTTATCAGTAAAGGAAGGAGAAAAACACTTGAAGGGAAATAATCCAGGACAGAGGGAACACTTCTATACATCATGAGAATTTTCCTAAAATTTTGATATTTCCATGCATCCAGAAAAGATACAATCATCATGAGAACACAACAGAAATAAATTTTAAAAATTTCTTTTTCTCTCGTCTCTTTTTCTAGAACGTCTTCCTGCTCAGCCATCTCAAGTTGGCTGCCTTTGTGTCTGTGAATGACTGCAGAAACAGTCATTCTAGACGTTCTAGAAGAATCTGAAAGACACTAGGGGAGTTAACAGGCAAAATAATCATTGATAGGTAGAACACACTGATGAGAATGTGAGAGAAATAAAAGACTGAGGGATTCATGCACTGTTGGAGTGAAGTATCCCCACAGCACCAAGCAGAGTGCCGGCTGGTGGTGGGAGATTTCAATTTCTGCAGATGATGAGGTCGATGGCTTGTGGCTGGACATTCTCTGTGTAGAAGCAGGACATAGAAAATTTTGAAAACGTTGTCACAGGACATTGGCAAAAGTAAGAAATGGGAGAGAGAAATTTAAGAGTTAAATTTATGGCAGTTTGTGTCTGGGTGACCACCACACTTCTCTTCTTCACGAAGAGACAGAAGCTCCATCAAGCCAAGGTCTGGGAGTGGAACCAGATCGTGTTTGTTCAGTGGTGTGAAGGGAGGAGTCCTGTGCCATCTGCCCTTCACTGCGCTGTCCACACGTTTGCCACCAACTTTTGGAACACAAAACAGAAGATTACTGCCAGTGTACGGCTTGGGTGACGGAATGACGAAGCTGTGAGTGTTTTCTCCCTCAATACCGCAAAGTAACATTTCAATATAACTATATCCCTCAGAAGGGCATTTTGTGACAGATATTAACTGCAGATTTAACACTGCAAAGGCCAAGCTGGTGAAGGTGTCTCCAGCATAATATCATAAATACCCACCCAGAGGAAGACCTCATCCAAAAGGCAGCACAAATTTCACTGTCTGCAACTGTGTGTTAGCAGATGAGGAAAGCAAAAGCAATTTACAGAAGATGAAAATACAAATAAAAAAAAAACAAAATACAACCAACTGAGAGGTAAACAACAAAAAAAAAATCAAGCAAATAAAAATTGACACTCTTGGAAGGAGCAAAAAAGCAAAGCTGCCAAAAATCGTATAAGTTGTCCATGGGCATTTTTCACTCCAGCTTCTCTTTATCTCACTCTATTTGCTGATCTCTATACATACTATGTGCAGCTTTCAGATTTACTATTCTTCACATGCTGCTGTCACATCCTGACAGACCAAGGCTGTCAGGCCATGGCTCGCAGAACATTTCTCCCAATGCATTTATTCTGCAATTGCATTGGGAAATGACAGTGCTCTTGTTCACAGACAGCCAGCTGTGACCTGTTCTGCCCTGGAGCTTTCCTCCAGACTTCTCAAGGATATATTCCCACCAGATACAAAGACTTTTATAATGAGGAATATGCCCATAAGCCTAAAAGGATTTTGTTCACTTCTTTTATGAATTTGAAGGTATTTCTAAGTTACAGCACATTTGCTCTGGATCTATAAGATTTGGGCAAGCCTTATTCAGACTTCATTAGGATGATAAGAGCTCAAAACTGCCCTGGAATCTTAAGGAATTTTCTCTCTCTGTTTCTCTCTGTCTCTCTCTTTCTCTCTCTCTCTCTGTGTCTCGCTCTTTCTCTGACATTTTTTTTTCATCTTTTATTGCTTAGGATATAATTACCAGAGCTGCAAAGAGTCATTACATGGCTGCCCAGAAAAGATCCTTTTGCTAACACTGGTGTTCACAAAATGAATATGAGAGGACCATCAGCCCTAATACTGATTCCTGATGCCTGGCACCTTGCAGTGATTTAACTCACTGTCAAGCCAGCACAAAATTCTCCAATAGCAATACTTTAATCATCTTTGCATTCCATTTGAACTCATGGGAATCACAACACATTTGACGCTGAAGGAGAAGTTTGTCTGTTTCATGGGAAGTTTGTAATGCACAGAATTGTTTCTTGAAATCTTCATGTTAGCCATTATGACCCTGTCTGAAATTCTATGTAGGAAATTCTAGTAGGAATTCTGTGCAGTAGTTCTGAATTCAGTAGTTCTGAATTTCTAGTAGGAAAACTTGAAATACTTTAAGAAAATTTGTAAATATGCAAGTATGTAAATAAAGAAAGCACCATAATTCAATTTTTAGATTTATATGATATTTTGCTGTGTTCCAGGAAAATAAAAAAAAATAATTTAGATTGTATGCTTATCAACCTTAAAAGGATATATCTATAATACTTTTGCACAAGATCCCTATACCTCCTTAAATCAGGGGCACACACTCCAGGCAATGTGAATATTGTATCTTTTCTAGTCCAAATACATGGGAAGAATACACACTTTGTAATTTTGCAGACTGCTATTACTGCAGTCTGCAGTTTTTTTTTCCTACACCACCACAAGCAACGTCACACAACTTACAACAAGCAAAGGCAGAGGAAAAATTACTGTCTAACATAGTAAAGAAAAGGGTTTATTGAGAAAATTATTGTGTTCTTTTGAGTATTACAGTCAGCATAGTCCAATACACTCTATCCACATTTCTAATGTAAACTTATTAAATGTACTCTCCCTAAAAAAATAAAACACATACTGTGTCATCTTCCATCACACTCAAAATTACTCATTTATCCCTCTGACAATGGACAGTCAAGAGCAACCGATGGATTCCAAACTTGCCAAAAGTGTATTCCTAGGCTTCCAGGAAAATGTTCTTTTGTGGACATGAGAACATTTAAAAACATTTAAAAAATGATTCTTAAGTGTTTTTCCCAGATCATGAAATCTGAGATTGTGATGTATTTTATCTCATGACCTTAGAACACTGTCACAATATTGCAGAGGTATCATTATGGATGACATCAAAAGCGATCAGTTTCTTAAAAGTGAAGGAATTTCCCAAATAAGTGTTCCAAAGTAACCAAAGCTGTATATCAGCGTACTGATTTTGTTGAAAGAGACCCCAAAGCCACTTTCAAAGTCCCAGTCGGTATCTGTCTACTGCTTTGAACAACAGAATTTTTACAAAGTCCACCCCTCGAGTTCATGCTACTTTCCACTTAAATCTGAATAAGCCTACCTAGAGAAAATAGGCGAAAGTCTCTCTCAAGGCACTGTTTTTAGGTAGGACTCATTACATAGTCACTATTTTCTTCAAACAATATGTTAGTGGTGACACCATGGCAGATTGCATGAACTGCCTTTATTCTCAGTTATGACAGTTTAAGCCAGAAATATCTTCAACTGGCCTCATTGGAATTCCAAAACTAAAGGATAGTGAACTGACTTCTTGGCATCTGCATACAATTGTCTTTGTTAGGCCCTCTGTGCATATAAAAGTGACCAAATTGTTCACAAGGATGGGAGCAGAACAAGTCTTGGAGAAATATTCCAGGTCACACACATGAAGTCTTACCTCATTTTGCAAATAATTGTCACACAGTGAGTGGGAGAAATGGCAAAAAAAAAAAATATTATGAGCTGACATATCAAACAATTGAAGAAATAAAAAAAGGTACAATAACAGGAAGACATACAGGTGTAATAAATTATGACTAAAGTGGTGTAAAATTACTGGCATAAACTTAAAGAGTGCTGAATACTCGAAGCAGAACTGAATAGATCTAACTGCTACCAAAATAGTGTTAGTTTAGAAATATGCACGGACTAGCTGCTGTAGCTAAAATATTTTCTGTCAAAGGCCAAAAAGGGGGTATAGAAGATGGCAGTCTAGTTGTCTGAAGTGACTTGGGGTGGCCAGAAAGGATTTCCTTTTGCGCATTTACGGTGGCATATCTTCATCAGCGATACGCAACCAGCCAGATCAAGTGACACCTCTTCAAGTTTGCAGATTTTAGCAAGGTGAGTGATGGAGCTGACACCCCTGAGGGACAGGATGCCATCTAGAAGAAATTGGACAAGCTTCAGGAACAAGCCAAATAACAGTCAAAAAATGCAGTTTTTATTATCTTCTTCTGCCCCACCTTTTTTTTTCAAATAAACCCATATTTTCAATTGTCCTCTATCGCAACAACCAGTAAAGGAGGGCCAATTCTTTTGTTAAAATAAAACATTTTTTCAGAATAATATTTGGTCTCAGAACCCTGCAAGTACGTTTTCCAGTGTAACTGTGACAGCCATGAAAACATTTTTTTCCTTTCTTTGTTGAAATTATTTGCAGAGCTTTACATCAATACAACTCTCTTGATAATTCTGTTGGTGATACGTGGGAAGAGACATTGCAGATCTCTCTCTGTTTTTCCTTTGCTAACAACAATAAAGTAGCAACAAACCACACTTTCCAAAATCCCAAAACAAAGCACATCTTATAGCTTCAGGAAAGTAATTTTTTGAGTATAAATGTCAGACTTACATGAACTGTCCAAAGCAGACCAGACCATTCTTTCAAAAGCTGAACAGGCTTATTTTTCAAAGAGTATTTCAGAACTGTGATCTTCAGGTCTGCCTTAATATTCAGGTTTCTGTGCTTCTTTTACAACAGGTAAAAGCTTAATGTTGAAAACTACATGCTCCACACACATGTCCGACACCTGTGGAACCTAAAAAGAGCATATTAACCCTCATAAAGTTCTAGTTCAAATGAAGAGTATATTTGGAAATTATGAAAAGAAAAAGATATCACCCTTGAAACTATGCTTTGAAACTGTAACCTCTTTTAAACATTGCTTTAAAAAGTACAATTGACCGTACCATCAAGAATTTAATTAGGATATTTCACAGGTAATAACTTTTTATTTTCCAGTTCAACCATCCATAAAATGGAATCCTCTGTGTGATTACTGAAGCATTTGTAATTGGACTTTTCTTTACCACTAAGCAGAAGACACACAGAGTAAGAAACACATTTTCAAATTTTTGTTTCCTCCATCTTTAGGGATAAAACATTGTCACGAGGTAAGCATGGAACTGCCCCTCTTTTCCAGGAAGTGACTGCTCAGACCATGACATTTGTGACTAATGAACAGAGAAACATTGCTTGTATTAAAGAACCTTTTTCTGTGTTGCTGGATGGCTCACAGCCCTCTGCAAAGGGCATGTCTACCACATTAGAACAAAGTAAAATAGATAGTGCTGTGAGGCAGTGTGCCTTGCCTTCAGTGAGGGAGAAAGATGAGAAGCCCAAACAGAAACAGCAACACCCTGAACACGAGTTTATTCCAAAACCTATCAGAAACTCTCATACATGACAGCCTTTCTTACAGGTGAGAATGAGTGGTTTGAAATGTTGCTATCTCTTGGTTAGCTGATATCTACTCAAGATCTGACGGTGAATATGGTTTGAAACAGTAATACCTCTCAGAATATCTGTTGTCTTCAGGAAGCTCTTACTGATTCCCTTCATGAAAGAGTCATACCACTGTTTACCAAAGATAACCATAATGACAGTGACAGCCTTGATCAATAAACACTGAAAAAGCAGCAAAGATAAAGAACAAGCCATGCCCCAAAATTTGCCAGGGCACCCATTCAGCAACAGCAGATGCCTGTCAAAAGCAGAACCATCCAAATCCATCTGAGTCCCCACCCAGAACATACAATACAGTGGGATGTGTCTGACCCTGATATCTGCCTCTGACACTGATCCTGACCTGGATTTACCCCATCCCCATCCCTCCTCCTTTCAGTGAGATCCCTGCTCTCATCTGCCTTGTTACCATGCTTGACTTCTCACTCATCTTCCTGTACAGAGCAGTGGACCTTCACTGCCCTCTGTCAGTTCTAAGGTGAGCAGATAACAAGTCATAGAATTACAGAAACTAAAAAGGACACACATAGATGGTGGCTAATGGGTATCAGGCAATCTCATACCTTATTTTGCACTCACAAACATCCTCAAAGGAGAATTATGGAACCTTAATCTGTTAATGCATGAAAAGAAGTTGACGGAGGTATTTTTCTCCTGGTCCTTGTATGACTTCTTATGTTGTCTGTCACAACATTCTTCTGGACAAGTTATCAAACTGTGGGATGAGTAGGGTCATAGTGCACTGGGTTCAGAACTGTTTGAAGGACTGGGCTCAAAGAATTCCAGCAAATGGGGCTATACGTGGCTGCAGAGAGGTCACCCTGCTCCTCAGGGCTCAATTCCAGGGCCAGTGCTGTTCAATGCATTTGTCAATGACTTGGATGCAGGATTTGAATGGATCATTAGAAAGCTTGCTGATGATTCTAAACTGGGAGGTGATGATGACTCTCTCATGGGACAAGAGGCCTTCCTGAAGCACATGAAATTTAACAACAAGTGCTGGACGCTGCCCCTGACATTGAGTAACACCTGACACAAATACAAATTGGGAGAAGAATGGACGGAGAAAAGTACCCAGGGGGTGCTGGTTGGCAGCAGGCTCAGTGTGAGTCACCACTATGCCAGGGCAAATCCCACCCAGAGGTGTATCAAACACAACACAGGAAACCAATAAGTTTTTATTTTCTTTATTACTGATGTACTACTCCATGGTACCTCAGTAATTTTTGTGATTGTTTTGTTTTTTGGGGGGTTTTTTGAGCTTATGCTGTGCTTCTACCCTTGCACTTATTTATCTGACCCAGATTTCACTTCATGTACATTTTCCTTCTGATTCTGAAGTTAATGAAATTGTATCTTCAAAGCATCCTTCACCTTTCTTCTGCAATGGAGTGCTTTTCATTTGTGCATTTCTGAAGGAAAGTAGCTATGACCACTGTGAATTCAGCATTGTGTTTGTGTGTGAGTCATATTCTAAGCACAGCCACCAGACAGTCATGCTCAGAAAATCTAAGAATTCCCCATCCTGTAGTGTTTGTGTTGGAGCTGGGCATTGATGTGCTCGGGCAGATGTGCTGGAAAAAGTGCCTCACAGAGTAGCAGATGCTTGGGGAGCTTCTGTACCACAGCAGATGCAGTATTATGCTTGGTCCATTGCAGTTGTGGATGGGCACTAATAGAAGTCTTGTGCATTCTTTCATCCTCAGTAGGTCACTCAAGACTTCCTTCCCATCTGACACATGGTCTCAGGTAACCACAAACTCTCATTTTCTTTTCCTGTTTTGAAGTACAAAGCTGTTACATTGATAGGCAGACAGGGTCAAAGAGCTGAAAGAACACTCCATAATTATTCTTTATCTGGGAAAGTTATTTTCCTTCTGCACAAAAGACAGAAAAGTTTCAGTCACATCATACACAATAACTACTGTCATTATATTACAAAAAAAGGTTAAAATACTCAGGAAAACTGCCTTATTGGTATTACATTTCTATGTTAGAAAGGAAAGGAAGTAGAGTGTCAGACTGTCTGGGATAAACCTTCCTTAAATTAGCCCTGCACGGCAAGAAAAGCCATTAACCCTACAGTGCAGAAATGACTGCCTCATTTATCATCAATCAGTGCTTGTAATTTTCAGTGTTTCCATACTAAAATTACAACAATTTAATTAGGATTATAAACTGTGCAATGCTTTATTGCCATCTATTTAACATAAAAATGTCCAGATTTTGGTAAGATAAATATCCATTCCTTGTCTAATATCCAAAGGCATCCATTGCTGCTCATCTGCCTCTGTGCAAACTGTGATAGAATTTATCATATAAACCATTGTTACTGGGATAATCAAGTGGAAGGAGCTGAATCCTACACTCTGTGCAGGGGTGTAAATGCAGAGTAACACCATTAGCTTGTAGGTCATTGCCCTACACCTTAAAGGGAAGGCATCTCCCCATTTTCAGGTGTGGACATGCTCCAGGTGGTGTCTCACCAGAGCAGAAAAGAGGAGAATCACCTCCCATGATCTACTGGCCACCCTTCTTTTGATGCAGCCCATGATGAGTTAGACCTTCTGGGCTGTGAGTGCACATTGCCAAGACACATCCAATTGTTCATGAAACAGCATCCCAAATATCAGCACAAAGACCAAGCACCTCCAGGACACACCTGAGCACAAATTAACCTAAAGATGGCTTAATGGAGGCACTTGCAAAATTTTCCATTTGTCCTTATAAACCATTATCAGAATGAAACCAAAAGGATTCGGTAAAAACTTGCTTTAAAAAGTCCATAGAATTACTGAAGTAAATCCTCCTTTTTGGTAGCTAAGTCTGCAATAAAATTCTATTAAATTCTGTGAAATATATTCAGCAGGGAGGAATCTGGACACACACCATTCTAAATACCATTCTAAATATCTGTGCTGGTTCTCCAAGAGGTTCAAGAGAATTTGATTGGTTTTCTGGTAACAATTAAAAGGTTTGGCAACAATTTTTTCTCTTTTTTTTTTTCTGTGACAGTTAGAATGTTTTGTTTGCTTTTAAGGAAAATCACCTTCTTACTGGTTTGGGTTGGGGAATCTCAAAATGACTGAAAAATTAGGTGAAATACAATCTGAGTGAAGTAAGCAGTTCATTTTCAGGAAGTAATCCATTTTTCATCATTATGGTCATGTAGTTAAATCAAACAAAAAGCAGAGCAGAATTTCTGCACTGCAGTTACTGGAATTCTGCCAAATATTAATGAAAAAACATTACAATATTAGCTTCAAATAGATGCATTTGAAGCTAAAATTATGCAGAGAGCATTTTTACTTATAAATCTATGTTCTTCCATTTCTAGAAATGGAGACAACTTGCATTCTTATGTGTTTCTCTCACCTGCATGTCAGGCTTCAGATCCACAACACATATCATTCTAATATTTAATACTTATGTTCTATAATTCTACTGTGTGCAGAGAAAAAAAAATCAGCATTATTAAGTGTCCCAAAATAATTAATAAAAGTTAATTTATTGTTCCTGTAGGCAAGAAGTGCAAACAAATCTGCAGCCTTGGTGCTTTTGAGAAAAGTGGAGTAGTATAGTAAGAATGAGTAGTTGGATATAATCTGTTCTATACAAATATTACTGAGTCACAAAATCTGTTTCACACACAGCTGAATTAAAGGGTAATTATTTTATGCTGAATACATTTTGCCTTTTTACTTATGACAAAAAATGTAACCACTCTGCAGATGAACAGAAATTATGGTAGGTTTATGCGATGCTCCCCTGCAAAAGGTAAGAAACAGGCAACACATCAGTGTGTCTTTCAGAAATAACAATTTAACATCTGTTTCTTGGGCAACATTGTGTTGAGGGCTAAGATGCTACTCTGTCTCAGCTGTTAATTAACACAGGTTAATCATTCATGGTGCAAATCCCAGACTGCACCTCTATGCTCAGCCAACACCTGATAGGGAACATAATGCCACTGAGTGAGGAAATGCTATTGCTGGCTGTCACCAACCAAGCAAGTCATCACAAATGGATGTCTGAAAACAGCAGGAAGAACCAACACTGCTGAAAATGATGTCCAGATAAAGAACAAAAGGGGAAAATTATTGCCAGCACAATAACCACTTTGCCTAACAAAGGAAAGCTGCTTCTCATGACTGCTGTGGAAAAAGGAAGAGCATTTTAATCAACTTGAGAACCAGCAAAGACTTTGTATTGATGCCTTTTCTATCTTCCCTTCACAAAAGCAGTGTCCTGGCTTTGACCTTGCTGTTTTTAAGCAGTCTAAATTCTGCATCCAGGAATAATGCAAGCCAATATTTTTGCAGAAGCACTGAAGTGTATATGAATTAAAAAATAAAATAATAATTATAGAGAATTAATATCTTAATTACAAATAACAATACAGCATCAGGTTTGTTCCATAGTAGAGCCGAGCCTACTCAAAGCAACAGAATGACATTTACAAGCATTACTGGCTTTCTGAAAAGGAAACAAAATTAATTCCTCAGGTCTGGCTGAATCTCATGATTGTCCAGATTTCTGGAACAGGACACTGCCTAGAGTTCACTACTTTGTAAATATATGTAAATATAAGCTGCTCCTTCTGGGTGTTATTTCTCAGTTATATGAAATATAATCAGTACCAGTCCTCTGAGAGGTGAAATTGGTTTCTGCAGGTCAAGCGTGCCAAAGGACCCATCTTTCAGGTTGTCAGACCTGGCCTGAACATTTTTACCAGGACAATATCACCTATTCTGTAACTCCTGCTTCACTAATGAATCTTCCCACTCTTACTAAGACTCTTGGCTGCTTTGATATCATCAGCTCCTTTCAGCAAGAGAAGTATATTCAGGCTAGACAGAGAAGTTTTCACTTCAAAAACATATTTTAGAGTGGCATCTTCTATGTCAGGGTAGAGAATTTAGAGTGTCTTCACACCTCTTAAACATAAAAACATGCTGATGTTTCAGGTACTCATTAATGCAGAAAATGCCATCTCCTTTTATCAGCATTTTCAATTGCACAATTTTATAGCAAAAGAACTAATCTGAGACTCTTCTTCCCAGGAACAGAGAGATATTTGAAGAAATAGCTCATTAACCTATTTTTAAAAACTCTGCCAAGGTGGTAAGAAGAAAGAAGGATTTCATGAAGTCTTTTTATTTTGATAGTATTCCAATATTTGTCAGTTTTCTTTTTTTTTCTTTATTAGAACTTTTGAATTCTTATATGACTTCAGAGCTTTTTAAATGACTAATAACAAATACTTTATGATCATTAATGATTCTGAGCTAGACTCATACAAAAGCATAATGTTACAGAATTTGATTTAAATTATACGGAAATGATTTATATAGAATGGAGATCTTTATTCTCCTGTAAAAAAAAAAAAAAAAAAAACAAACCAATTTCTTTCAGAAGTCAACTACTTAGGAGAGGTTGGTGGAAGATTACTAAATAGAGTTGGTTTGGTTGGTTTTTTTTTTTTTTTTATTAAAGACCCACACAATGCAAGCAACACAGAAATTTATGCTGTACAATGCTACTAGAACTAAAACGTTCTTTCTACTCCTGAGGCTTAGACAACCACCAGCAAATTCTCAGCCTTTGACAAACTATGTTATCAGATTAAAAGTGCAATTTACAGTCATGCTATGAACCTTGAATAGGAACTGAATGAAACAGCTCACATAATCCAAAGTGATATTTACCATGGCTCAGGAATTCCTATGGCTTTTGGATAGAAAAGAAAAGCTTATGGACTTAGGAAGCAAGGTCACACTACACAGGTTGATTACACAAGTGCTGCTTGATGTTGTAGGGAGAAAAAATTAATATGGCCAAAACTAAATTTCAATCATTGTTCCTTTCGTTCATAGAAATATTGTGTAGAAGATTATCTGGGAGCTATTTTAAAACACTTGAAAGACAATGCAGTTGTCAATCAAAGCCAAGATGGGTTTCTGAAGAGAAAGTCATGCCTTCCTAAGGTTACTGTCTCATGGACAAAGGGAAGGCAGTGGATGTGGGGGATTTTTATTTTTAGCAAAGATTTTGATGCAGTTGCTGACCTTATCCCTCTGGACAAAATGTCCAGCATACAGGGATACATACTCAATATGACAGATGAAAAATTGGATGAAGGACTGTGTTCATAGAACTGTAGTAAAGGGGGTAATATTTGGCTAATGGTGTTTTCAGGGGTCAGTGAAGCACTTTTATATTTTTATCAGATACCTAGACACAGAAATGGAATGCACTCTAAAGAAGTTAGAAGGAGACACTGGTTGCCCTGAGGGTAGAGACATCTCGCAAAGAGGGATATTAAAAGGTTAGAGTGCTGCAGGAGCACCAGCCATAAAAAATTTAACAAGAACCTGTCACACTGTACCTGGGAGAGTGCAATCCCAAATGCACACATAGACTGGGGAATCAGATTCCAGAGTGTAGCTCTACAGAAAGGGATATGGTTATTCCAATGAGAGCCAACAATGTGCCCTGGCAGCCAAAAAGGACCAACAATATCCTGGGGTGCATCAAGTGCAGCATAGCTAACTGGACAAAGAAACTATCGTCCCGATAAACGCAATACTGCTGCAGCCTTACCTTGAGAAATGTGTGCAGTTTTGGCCTCCTCAAACAAAAAAAAAATTAGAATGTGTACAGCCCTATACTTAATTTGAAGCTTAGCAGGACTGTAAGTTCCAAATCTCTAGTTATGATACATCTGTGAAGGTTCTTCATCCTGCAGAATCTGAAAATTACACAGCACAATAAAAGGGGTTTTAATTTTTTTCTTGTGTTCTCAAATTGATCGTGCAGACACAGAAAGTGTGCCCTGGACATTCGAATAGATGGAAGCCAGTGAGATGGTCTTGACCTTCCTGGTGTGTGCTAAATTCTGCCATGTAATGGCTGTTTTTTGAAAAATACTAGTAAATCATTTGTCCTGTACCTTACATTCATCATCTGTAACATAAGGTTCAATCTTCTATGGCTCTCAGCAGTGCTGGAAAATTATTGCTATCTGCAAACTCTTCTGAGATTTTTGAATGCAAGATGTAATGGGAGAATGACATAGGTGTTAGAGAAGGGAATTCCTCTACATAAAAGTTTTACTTCACTTTATGACATTACAGTGATGATTAATTTATCTGCCTTGCAGAAAAACATTTCCCTAATTTCCATAAGAAAATGCATTAATGTGTGTGAACACTCAGAAGAAAGGAATTCCCTTTCAACTACGTATGTCTGCTTATTACTTAGAAATCCTTTGATGTTAGTAGTGTTACTACTTTGAAGAACATGTGCCTTACAGACAGATGGCTTATTTTGAACAGAAGTGTCAAGGGACTCTGTGATTTCTGAAGACAAGTGAGCTCAAACAGGAGAAGAGAGGAGCAAGGGAAGGATTTGATTTAGGACGCACACATCAACTGTGGCAGTTCATCATTCTAATTGTGTTAGTAGAACTAAGGTGCTTCAGCCTGCCAGTTATATACAAAATCAGCAAAACTCATTGCTCGTTCTCAAAATGTGCATTCCTTCCCTCTGAGCTGCACGATACCAGGGTTCCAAAAGCAGTAATTGTACAAAGAGCAGCAAACAGCAACAGGGAAATGAGGAGCATCTGGATAAGACATAATTGCAAAGTTAAGTAGTTTCCAGTCTATTATTCTTCTGCAGTGAGCAGAAAAAACTGTTGTATTAGTGGCAGAAAGCTGGCCTATTCTCAGTTTATCTTTTAACTGATACCAGGTATCAGTTTAACCCCAGCCAGCAGCTAAGAATCACACAGCCATTTGATCACTCCCCTCCGTCCCAGTAGGAAGAAGACTCAAATTCATGGGTTGATATAAGAACCGATTTAATTATGAAACAAATAAAACTTAACAATACTCCTAACAAACTACTAATAAAATATCAATAATTATAATACTAATGATAATAGTAAAAAAATTAAATTTTCATGAAAAGCACAAAGTAAAACTTAAGAGAAACAAGTGATGCATAACACAATTTTTCACCACCCACAGCCTGATGCCCAGCCCAAACAGCAATTGGCCTCCTTCCACATAACCCTCTCACATTTATATATTGGACATGATGTTCTGTGGTGTGGAATATCCTTTCGGCCAGTTCAGGTCAAGTGTCATGGTCACGGCCCCTTCCAGCTTCTTGGACACTTGCTCCTTGGCAGAGCATAGAACATTAAAACGTCCTTGACTCAGAGTAAACACTGCTCAGCAGCAGCCAAAAGCATCATTGTGTTATCAACATCATTCTCATGATGAATCTAAAATAGCACTGTACCAGCTACTAAGATGAAAATTAAGACCATCACAGCCAAAACCAGGATAGTATCCACCCCTGATTCCATACAATTTACTTTATACCGTGTCCCCACTTCCCAATAACACATCACCTTCGCTGTCTCTTGGTAATTATACACACAGATAAGATTTCCTCAGTCTATAGATCATCCCTGTAAAAATCCAGTTAGTTAATTTAGACCATGATCCTGGACTCAATCTGTCCAAAGCTGTCTGAATCAGCATAGAGAAGATGGTAGGACTGTATTTCCACCATGGTGATTTCTGCTGCACTAGGCACCTCTCTAAGTGGAGGCAAACTGTGGTCTTCACTCTGCTGCCAAAGGGACTGACAAAGATGCATCATTTATACCAATTGTAGCATTGCTGGGCTATCTTTAACTCCAGTTCATATAGAAATTCCAGCATGTCTGGTACAGCAGAAGTGATGGCATGAATTAAAATCACAGAATCACAGAGCCACAGAATGGGTAGTGATGGAAGGGACCCCAGTGGGTCATCGGGTCCAACTGCCCTGCTCAGGCAGGGCCATCCTAGAGCACATGGCACAGGATTGTATGCAGATGGTTCTTGAATGTCTCCAATGAGGGAGGTTTCACAAACGCTTTGAACAACCTCATCCATAGGGGGTCACCCACACTGTAAAATGTTCAGGTGGAACATCCTGAGTTTCTGCCTGCTGCCTCTTGTCCTATTGCTTGGCATCATCAAGAAGAGGTTGGCTCCCTCCTCTAACCCCTGCCTTCAGATTCTCATAGACACTGATGGGGTCCCTTCCCTGCCATCTCTTCTCAAGGCTGAAAAGGCCCAGCTCCTTCAACCTTTCCTCACATGAGAGATGCTCCAGTACCTTCATCATCTTTATAGTCTTCAGCTGGACCTGCTCCAGAAGATCCGTGTCTCTCATGTACTGAAGAGCTCATAACTGGACACAGCATTCCAGATGTGGCCACTAAGGACAAGATGAGGGGCAGGATCACCTCCCTACCTGCTGCAATGCTCTTCCAAATGCAGCCCAGGATGTCACTGGCCTTCTTGGCCACCAGGGCACACTGCTGGCCATGGACAGTCCTTGTTGTCCACCAGGACTCCCAGCTCCATCTCTCCACAGAGCTGCTTCCAGCAGGTCACCCCAGCCTGTGCCGGTGCCTGGGCTGTTCCTTCCAAGTGCAGGACCCTGCATTTGCCTTTGCTCAGTTTCAGGAGGTTTCTCTCTGCCCATCCTCCAGCCCGTCCAGGTCCTTCTGAAGGGCTGCAAGCCCTCTGGGCTATCGGCCACTGCTCCCAGCTTTGTGCTGTCAGTGAAATTGCTGAGGAGGCCTCTGCCCTTCACCCGAGTCATTGATGGATCAGTTAAACAACACTGGACCCGCTATTGACCCTCGGGAGACACCAGCAGGGACAGGACTCCAACCTGACCCTGTGCCACTGATGACCTCTGGGATCTGCTGTCCAGCCAGTTCTCAATCCACCTCCCTGTCCACTCATCCAGTTCTGAGTTTGCCTATGAGGACATTGGTAAGAGATGGTGTCAAAAGCCTTAAAGTTGAGGTAGACAAGATCTTCTGCTGTCCCCTTGTCCATCCAGGTAGCTGTTTTATTGTAGAAGGCAATCAGGTTAGTCAAGCATGATTTGCCTTTTGATGAATCCATGCTGACTAGCCTGGTCATTTTCTTGTCCTCCCCGTGGATAGGGGTGGCCTCCAGAATGAGATGCTCCATCACCTTTCCAGGGACTGAGGTCAGCCTGACTGGCTTTTAGTTTCCTGCATCCACCTTCTTGCCCTGTTTGAAAACTGGGGTGACATTTGCAGATTTCCTCAGTCCTCAGGCACCAATCCTGATCTCCATGACCTTTCAAAGATGATCATAAGGAGCATGGCTGTGATGTCCATCAGCTCTCTCAGGACTTGTGTGTCCCTCTTGTCAGTGCCCATGGACTTGTGGATGTCAAGTTTGCTGGGGTATTCTCTCACCCAGTTCCTGATCAGGGGAAACTCTTCCAGCATTCCATTAGCATGGTCTTGTGGCTCAGAGAACCCCACAGATTAATCTTGCCAGTGAAGACCAAAACAAAGGAGTCATTCAGAAACTCTGCCGTCTCTGCATCCTGTTACCATGGTTCCCTGGGCCCACATTATCCTTTGTTTTCCTTTTGTTATTGGTATATTTGAAAAAGCCTTTCTTGTTGATCTTGACTTCCTTGGCCAGATCTAATTCAAGACAGGCCTTGGCGTTCCTTGGTCTCATTTCAACTAACTATGGAAACCTCTGTACATTAATTCTAAGTGGCTTTACCTTGCTTTCATCTCATGTGTTTTGTGCTTACACTTGAATGATGACAGTCCTGCATTCATCCATATGGGTGTCTCACCCCTTTGCCCAATTTTTTGCTTATCAGGATATATCATTCTTGACCCTGAGGAAGCCATCCTTGAATACCCAGCTGTCTTAGACCTTCCTTCTCTCCGAGGCCACAATAACCTTCCTTTAGTCTCCATTCTCTGTTAAAATTTCACACTTGCCATATAGGGCTGTTAAGGGGTCAGCAGGTCCTGCTGATCACACCTTGGCTCTCCAGTCAGCAAACCACCTCATGGGTAGGGATCACGGAGTCTGGATTGGAGAGACCCTCTGACCATTGTGGTAGCAATTGTCACCTGCTCTCTTTCAGCCTTCAGGAGCCCCACAAGAGAAGGGTCCTCAAAGAGACAAGGCAAGGTAGACAGCTATCTAACTTCCTCCATCTCCGAGGCAGCAATACCAAAGGCCAATTGTTGTCCTTTTGGGTCCTTGAAATACCCTCTCCTGGGGTTGTTTGTGCCAAGGACACACTGTCTGGGACAGTCACAACAAGGTGCTTTTTCCACTCAGTCCCAGTCAGCCTCCAGTACAGTAGGTTTTGGGATTCCCCTGTCGTTCTAGAAACACAAATGGTTTCTAGTTTGATAGCAGTAGTGTAAATTATGCACTGGTGTCTGCTAGGGATTTGTACACTCCTGTGGGGCTGATGAGCCAGGCCATCAGATCCACACAGTCCAGAAAACCCAGTGTCCCTCTCCTCCACCTGGCTGGTGTCAGGCCTCTCTTGCCCTGGTCATAGAATTGCTCACTTACTTCTTGTAAAAACAGATTGGAATTCTTTTCCATATGACCTGGAGGAGGATCTACTCTTCCACTCTGCTGGGAAGCTATTAACTGGAGACTAGACGATGAGTTTGCTGGAGGAGCCCTCATTTGTGATTGTTTTCCCTTGAAGTTCAGGTATCCGTGCCTCTAGGCTCATGGTAGATTTCCCATCCCACTTACTCATATTCTCTCCTTGTACACAGGATACCCCATGATGTGCAGTTTTTGCAACCTCTCTCTTGACCCAAAGAAGGTTTTCTGTTAATAGCCGAGATGCTGGTCCAGACATGGCTCATTTGGATCTGTGGGAACTGCAGGATTTTTGTGCACAGATGGGTCATCTCTAGCAGGCTAGTTCTCTGAGGTGTGGGATGCCTCTTTTCATCATGGTCCACTTGCCAGGGCATCACACAACATTATCCCTGTAAGGATACCTTTCCTTCACCTTTGACAGGAGTCACCTTCAGAAAGTCTGAGAATTTGTGTTTGTTTTTCAATTGCTTTGTCTATGCCCCTTTCCCCAAAAGGTGATCCAGTTGCTTAACTTCCCTAACCTTTCATTCCGGGCTACTGACCCCATGATGCCAGCATCTGAGCAGCCAGGAAACCACGTACTCATATTGGATAGCAACTGAAAGCTTTTCACACATTTGAACAGCTTGCTTGAGGGCAGGGATTGAGCAGTTACCTCTTGCTCTTCGTCTTCCTTCTGCCTTCATGTCCCTGCTTTGTTCTCCTATAGTAAGCAGCCTGCCATTAATGTCCTTTCCTTCATAGGTGCAGGGGCAACTGATACAGGCATGGTTTGGTTCTCTGGTTCACCTACATCACCCATCACTGAGCTATGAGTAGCTGTAGTATTTGTTGCTGGGGTTTGAGTAGACAGTGCTTGTCACCAGTTTTTGGGTAGAAGTAATATTTTTTGCTGGAATTTGAGTAACTGCCTTGCTTGTCCCAACAGTTTGGAGTAGACACAGCTGCTTACCCTACACAAGTTTTGAGCCAGATTCCTGGCTCTTAGCAACAGCACCTTACTGGTTTGAACACTCCAAGGGGATCCAAAATGTTCAAAATTCTCAATGCTATGGCATTTAACCCGAAGAAGAAGGAGAAAATGTGTGAAGATATCTTCCTCATAGGCTGGTTCTTAGAGAAAAGGTAAGATTGCAATTATTAATAGTTTCCAAAAGATGGCTCCGGCAGTATAGACATGACAGCAACACTGAGTACCATACCAGGTAAATTTCAAGACCACCAACTCAGGAATATCATGAGCCAGTAGTACAGAGTACAACAACATGATAAATTTAGCCCAGCCCTTGAAGGTTGTAAACAGCATGATAGGGAACACATAGCACAAGTAAGCTGTTACATAAAACAACCCTGGGAACAAATGCAACAATACTGGGAGCAAAAAAGGTCAACATTGTGACCAGCTATTAAAGTAATAAAATAAATGCTTATAAAAAATTTGTTTAAATGTGCTCTGGTGATATCCACCAACCTTTTGTGCCCCACACTGGGCATAAAAAAGGACTGTGTTGATTTAACCCCAGCCAGCAGCTACGTACCATGCAGTCACTCATTCTCTCCCTGTCCCTCTCCTCTAGTGGGTTATGGAGAATTGATAAAAGGTAAAAGCTGTGGGTTGAAATAAGAACAGATTGATAATGGAAAAGAAGTAAAATATAGTAATACCTCAACTCACACTGTAGTCACTCGTCGCAAAAAAGCAAGACGCAATACAAATTTCCACCACTCACTGACTGATGCCTAGCCTGTCCCTAAGCAGCATTCAATTCCTTACAGCCAATTCCTCTGGTTTATAATACTGGACATCATTCTATGTTTGTTCAGTTCAGATCAGCTGTCCTGGCTGTTCTCCCTCCCAGTTTCTCGGGAACCTACTTGCTGGCAGAGCATGGGCAAACTGAGCAGCCTTTGATTTAGGGTAAGCACTACCTAGCAACAGCCAAAACATCAGTGTGTTACCAACATTATTCTCATACTGAATCCAAACCACAGCACTGTACCAGCTACTAGGAAAAAAGAAAGGCAAGGCAGTATGGTGGGGTGTACTGATAACAGAATTTCGTCAGATGAATCAGAGCAGAAAATAACTGAGACAAGTTTGAGATGGGTATAACTATCTCCAGTGCATTTATTAGAAGCAAAATAATGGGTGAAATTCTGCATTAGTGAATGCAAAGGACCACATACGGGAAAAGAGGAAACTCTTAATGATATACCTATGCAATTACAGGCTTCAATTGAGCCATTATGTCTCAGGAAGGAACTTAGAGCATTTGAGGCAGTTCTATACATGGAAAATAGTAAAACATAAAAAAATAGTAAGCATAACATCAATACTTAATAGCAGTCAAAAGCAAATAGAACTTTTATAAGTGTTAGGGGAGAATCAAGTAGGAGAAATCAAGAAAACAGGAAATACCACTTTGCTACTATACAGATATTTTGTCCAACTGCATCTAATATTTGTATATAAAATATATATATAATATAATTAATAATTATCATATATATAATAATATGGTAATATATAAATATATTATATTAATATAATCTCAAAAAATATCAGAAAAAAGTCTTCTTTTCAGAAGGGTATTGCAGAACTTGAAGAGATACAGCAAAAGGTGGTGCAGCTGATCAGTGTTGCAGAATGGGCACTTGGAGTAAGAAAAGGTAAACAAATGAGGATTCCTTGAGCCTTGAAACCAAATGGTTTCTGGGAAAAAATGGTAAATGAATGACAACAACAAAGATTAACAGGTAATTTGGTTTGATGAGCATATAATTTGGGGAGACACCTTGTGAAATTTAAAAGTAATAGAAAACCAAGTTCTTGCTCCCCAGACCATAATTAGAGTGCAGGCTACTAAGGTCATTGACTGTCATGACTGTAAAAGTGGGGAAATACCAAAGCAAGAAAAAAAGAAAAATATTTTTCCACGCATCAAAACATCTGATCTTGAATCCATATGAACCAAAGGAAAGCTGATCATTGCTCAGATATCAACATAACTCAAACCCTGAAGTAGAGTACTGCCTGAAAGTGATGAAAAATAAGTTGTATTTTTGTATCCATCTCATAACTTAGTTTAGGTTCCAAAGGACAATTCTCTTTTTCGTGCAGGACTCCAGGAAAATCCTCTCTTAATAAAACAAGACTTGTCTCACAAGTTAAATTCACAATAATGGCTCCAAGCGAATACTTTTCGCTCCACCTAGTCAGTTGTTATTCTGTAATTTGTCTTGTAACAAGCTGTTAAGACAACACAGGGGATGGATGCATAACACTCATTCAGGTTTCTGTTCTTCATTGCAAATGGGTTTGCACTTCCCGCAGCATGAGGATGTCACCAATGAAGTTGATTTTTGCTCAGATTATCTGGAAGGGTGGCTTTCTTTCTACCATTTAGCTTCCCCTTAATTTTTGTTACTATTGCTGTTGACATGAGGGGAAAAAGAAAAAAGAGTTATGATCATGATCAGGTGAAAAAGAGCTTTGGCAACCAGACTGACTGGTGCTATGCATTTGGGGCAAACATTTACTATTTTACAGCTCTCCCTCAGCTTTAGTATCATGACACAGCATTTACAAAGTGAGAGGCATCTGATTTGTACTCTTTCTGAATTTTATATCAGTAATAGATGCAGTCTCTTTGAAGTCCCTGCTAAGATTAAGGAATGCATTTAAACAAATACTCTTTATTTTTATCTACTCTTGTGAGAAAGATAGTGACAGAGAAAAGATGTCTTTCTTTTTGTTTATCTCTATTGTGGGATGGGAAGTTCCTCATCTGATGAAAGAAATAACCATAATGTCAGTTGGCCTACTTAGAAAAAATACATGAAACAGAATATAAACCAGCTTAAACTCTTGCCTTCTACTCATTTGTCACATTGAAAGAAAAACTCCCAGGGGCAGGATTGGAAAATAGCTTGGAACTAGATGGAAGATCTGTAAATTATCATGCTTGGAGTGACTTCTTTCTTTGCTGAGTCAGAAAGAGCTGGATAATACTGGACTACTGCTCCTGGGATGTTTCTGCAATACAAAAGCATGGGCCACAACACATACCCTCAGTGTTCAGGTGTGGAGTTACTGGCAGTGCCCATTGTCTCCTAACATGTACTCAGGGCAAGCCTGTGCTTTGCAGAATATGTTGGAGTTTTCAGCACAGAAGCACCGGTCTCATTTGGAGAAGTTCACTACACACATTTACAGAAAGTTGTTGACGTAAGTTTTAAAATCACAAATGCAGCCGAGATTTTGAAATTGCAGACAAATTGCCTAGAGGTGCTCATGACTGCAGAAAGATGCTGTCAACAAAACCTTATGCTGATGAAAACTTTGCTGAACATATCCATTCCAGTCTCCCAGTCCACTGTTTTTCTCATCCTCATTGGGTGTTATAAATTTCGTCCTCCATTACATTTAAAACTGTGCCTTTTCTAATAAAGCAGAAGCTTCTGTTGTATTACCAGACACTAGTAAATCACCAGTAAATCACTTGAAGAGAAGTGAAACAGCAGTTTTAGCCTCCACTGTGCACACAAAGCAAGAGGACCTGGAGGGCTGCAGAGACCATGTTCAGGGCAAGCTGTGGGCTTCAGAGTATCCAAACTTTGATAATTGCCTTGTCCCCAGAGAAAGAGTAAATTTTGTGACAAATCTGAACCACTATGTGGATTTTCATGATCTTAGTGTTTGACTTTTAAACTGACATCATCTTAGCCACAGTCAAATGGGCATCTATCTCAGGAACAGCAGAAGTGGTTTAGTTCTTATTACCAAGTTTAAACTACTGAGCACTGAAGAAATAGCTCCCCTTATGCTCTTATCTTGGATATTTGTATCCCCATATATCTCATCTCCTACTGTCTTTTTTTGTGTTTTTCAAAACTCAATATTTTAAAGTCTTCTACTTTTCTCTATCATTTGGATTCCTATCAAACATTTTTTTACCCGCAGCAATGTATTGTCACTTCTGATAGGAGATATGAAAATCAGGGTGACATTCTGCTTTGGAGGAAGAAGACTGAAAGAGTAGTAAATAAAGCAAATCCTAACCACATATACTCTATTAAGAGAAAGAAGAACATTTCAAAGTTTTAATAAAAACAGTTTGTCATAACCTAATTATTTTAATTACTAATATAGTAAGCAGTAATATACTTAACCGGAAATGTAAATTGAAAACTTACAGCATGTAAAATGACAGGTGTCAAAAAAAAGAGTGTCGTCATTGGACTGGGGTGCAGGCATGGAAATTAACAGACTTCTCTTTTGTTCAGACAAATATGGTCTTATGAGCACAGTCAGCACAACTGTTCTGTTGTGTTTCATTTAACCTCTCCATAAAAGAGGAAATTGCAGGCACAGCTTATTGCATGGTCAAGCTAATCTACTTAATATTTGTAAAGCTGAGAGGGCAGAAGGCAATATCAAACTGTGGGTTATACATTATGTCAACTAATTCAGTACTGCTCCAATAAATCTGTCTTACCAAACAAATTTCTGTGCTTAAGCAATGTTGCTAGCCATTTGAAATTCTCCTGGAAGTTGTAATATGTTTGTATGGAAACCAAATCTTTGCATTGCTTCATTGCCAAGAAGAAATCGAATACACATCTATTAAGGAAAACGTATGTTAAAAAATTGGATACATGAAAATAATAGCTGTGTGCAAACAAAGACTTGAAACTACCAGAAGTAACACTTCTTTCAGTGAAGTATTTGGAGCTGCATAACCTTGAATCAAAGTTGGTGCATAGCAACAGAAGTGAACTTGAGAGCTAGCTGTATTTACATTCTGTGCTATTAGCTTTTTAAAACATAAATGTCTTGGTTTTACCACTTATCTGGTAAAAAAGTAATTGGTATAAAAGTTGGGTTTGATCCTCTTCACCCATTGACAGAAAGGAAAGGGAGTGCTTGAGCACGAATGCAGTCTAAGGAGCAGAAATCAGGTTTTACAGGAAGAAAAAAATAGACGGAAAAGAAAGAAAAGAGGGAAAAAGCAAGAAAGAACCCAGTTCTCCTTTTGATGTACTGCACTTACTGGTACACTGTCTGACCCCATTGGCTCTGCAGGAGGACGAAGATAGATGTCCTCATTTCGGGAATGGCCCTCTGTCAAACTGTGTTGCAGCTGCTTTCAGCTACCACACCGGCCCGTGGTCACCTAGAAGTCTGAGCACCGCTCCCGTCGTGTACGTGAAAAGCAACTAAGAAAAGCAATTCATTGCTCTGAATTCACTTGACTGCTGTCCTCACCCCAGGTGGAAAATTTTCAAGGGTGTGCAGTCAGGAGGATGCAGTATCAGAGCCCCGACTGGCACGAGAGAGCACTGCAGTTGCAGGGCGGCACGTAGAAGGGTGAGAACCTGCAGAAGAAACAAGTCCCTGCTCAGACCTCAGCTGACCCCATTTCCCACCCCACGACCCAAGGCTGCTTTGCAGGCTCGGCTGCTCTGCAGCTGCTCCATGAGTGAGGCGGGGGAAGAAAATGCTGTGAGCACAAAGCGCAGTTTTCCCTCCTGCCCCACAAACTCAAGCCCCGCTGTTAACACACAGGGGAGTGCAGATTCATCCCCCTCTCCTGTGGCCAGGTGGAAACAGCCTGCAAAGAGAATGCATGGACTGCAGCAAGAGGCAGAGCACCAGTGCCGTGCTCGAGCCCTGGGAGCCTCTCCCTCTGTGGCAGCGCCAGCAGGGCACTGACCTATCAAAGTCAGTTCGATGGATGAAGAGCTCCTCCATCACCATTTCCACAAACTTTTTTCCTACTTTGATTTGTGTGTCAGAATTAATACCCTTCTGGAGGGAAGGGTGTTGTGGCCATGACTGATGTCCACTTCTCAGACATATTGGCAGACCTTACTTACCTAAACAGGCTGGGGAGCCCCATCCTGACAGAAGGACAGAGGCTACAGACAAATTGCAGGTCTTCCTGCGGTTTCACCATTAATACTGTTGTTTTCAGAGCTAAAACCTTGCAGCAATAAACTCAGCAAAGTATTACCAATACTACCAGAGGGACATGCACACTCAAAGCTCAGTAAATTGCATAGAGGATATGCAGAACATGGATCCAGCTTTTCATTTGTTTCTTTATTACTACCCTAGCACAAAATCTTGTATCAAGAAAATACTTTGGGTGTGCAAAGGGTATTAGCATGCTCAGAGTACCAGATCAGGTGAAACAGGCTAATCGTGGTTTTGATTAGTCTTTCACTGTAAGCATAAGTTAAATTTTTAAACTTTGATTTTTCCTCTTACTTGGGAAAAAGGAATCCCAAGTAACAGGCGAGTGAAATTCCATATAAATCTTTTAGATTCCATACACATTTTACTGCTAAAAAGAAAGTGATAAAATTAATCTTTTCTTCCTTAAGAAGATAGTGGCAAGAACAAACCTTTGATTAAAAATACGAGCAGCGGACTGGGGATCTCCCAAGTCAGCATCATGTGTCTTCCAGGAGAGAGGAAAACTCCCTGTAAGGCAGACAGAGAGTTTGAATTATTAAAGCTGAAGGAATAATCTACTCAGACTGATCAGAGCAGGGCTCTCTTGAGAGCTGGTGGGGTTTTTCCATTGGCAGGCAGACTGTGTCGTGCATGTGAGCTGCATTTTAAGCAGTTTATTTCCATATTGCTTTCTCAAGCAGAATTTCTATTGCCGCAAGTAGTTTCCAAAAAAAACCTCCACCACTTCACCACTCACACCCACACACACACAACACTCCCGTTATTAGAGGTGATCAAAAATCAAATGAGAAACTAAGATTAGATTCTCTAGCAAATAAAATGTATTATCCCCACCACTGCATTGATTCCACAGAAAGAATTTGTGGGGAATTTCTTGGCTGAAAATAGCTGCACCTACAAGTACATAATGCAGCAAAATGAAAATCAATGGGTGCAGGGTTTCCCAGGCAACCTCATATCAATTGTCTGTTTCCTGGTGATACTGTTCACTGCAATATAAAACCTTGAACAGCCTCATCTGCCGCAGCCAGAAAGAAGGGGGAGACAGAGGGAATCACCCAAACTAGAAGCTCATGAATACATAACTGCTTGCAAGATTATTTTGATTCCTCTGAATAATTTCCAAGCTATCTGCATGCAAAGACTGGTTGACAAGCAATGCATTTAATTATGAAGAGAATTTATTATCCTAAATACTAAAGCATTTGCAGTCTCCTACAGAAAATGTATCTTATGTTTTAAAAAATTTTCCTGGCACCCCTGTGAAATATTTCTGGCTTCTTTCATAATTCTGTTCTGTCACTCACATTTATTATGACTTGCACCTCCTGAGGTTTCACAAGCAGAAATGCCAATCACACTGCAGACATACATAAATAATCACTTTGTTGGAATCAGCCTCAAAGAGCCAGGCAGCAGGAAAAGCAATCTGATGCCCTGACATTCTCTTCTCGCCATGGCAGTTGCTTTGTTTATAAATTCTCCTAGAGGAGGGGCACAGAGAATTCCTGGGGGCTGTGCTCTCACCTTCCAACTTTGCCTGCTGTTAGCACAACAGGCTGGAAGCCACAGTGAAGCTGAAAGCTTATGAAAGCCTATGTTTTGGGCAAGCACTTATGTGTCACAAAGCTACCCACCTGCATTGAGAAAACAATTTAATAGCCACCAATAAATAAACACAAAAACTTTTCAAGTTACAAGGATGCTGCTGGCCATAAGCCTACTATCCTCACTGTCAAACAACTTGCATAAAAATTCTCCTGTGAATTCCTGCAGCAGCCAGACCTTCACCTTTTCTTTCTCTCCAGCACATTTCCCAGTCCTTGCCATTTCCTTTTCCTGACCTTTTCTGTCTATTTGCCTCCATGGAAAACTGACATATGGGCCAGTCCTGCTAAGGTGGGAAAAAAGCAGGTGCCTGTAACCTAATATTTGTGGAATCCCTAAAAAATCATGAGCATATTTCAGAAGCCATCTTTCAACTCCCATCCTGCTGCACTAGGTCCTGTAGTTCCACAACTACAGCAACAATGCAAACCGTGTTGCCTTTTTGTCCCTTCACATTCCCTTGAGAAGATGGTGAAAATGTGTCCCATACTTTCCTTCCTTACAGAACGAAATAAATCCTTGGTTTTCTTTTATCATCCCTCACATGACAAAACCACTAAAGGGTGCTGTGGGCACGCAAATTTGTGGATTCCTGCCTAATGCAATTTAATTGGAGATATGGGGCAACACTCAGTTGGGAACCTTCAGATCACAAATAATCAACAGAGAAGTAAAGGAAGAAATTCGTGCCAATAAGATGAGACGGTTAGAAGCTGGCACTGTATTTTGAATACCAAACAGACTAGCACTGCCTGGACATGTTCAATTACACTTCCACATTTTTAATGCAGCTTGATTCCAAATTTTACTTTGAAGTCACAAGGTTAAGGCATTGGACACAAAGGAAATGTGACACAGCTTTGGTAACAGTAATAACCAATAATGAGCAACTGAAACAGAAATGCACACCACTGATAGCTTGCAACTCATTAAGATGGAGTTTTTGAGCCTCCCAAAGTAAAATGCAGTTACAGGGTTTTTTTTATTTGGTACCCATACCAAATACTATGACACAATTTACTCCATTTTTTTATTTTGTTGTCTATACAAAAATAGCAGAACACAAAAATGTTGGCAAATAAATTGAGACGGAGGACAAAGAAAATCTGCTAGTCTCATCCACATGAGCCAAGAGGGAGACATTAAGCAACACTATTACTTGAACACTGCTACTTCATAAAAGTTGTTCTGGGACGTTTAATCCATTTTGTAAGACAGTAAAGGAATCCAGATCCTGATCAATTTTTATGGAGAGCAGCATCTCTATACAGGAGAGCATCCTGTAAGAGCTACTTGACTGCCACTGAGTCTGGCACAGGCTGGCCAGCCTCATGGAGGTAAAGGAGTAGATGGAAGTCATAGGGTGTATGGTCAATATGGGTTTAATCATTTCAGTATCACAGTATCACTCTAATTGCAAAACATCGCCTCCAGAGAAGCAGCTCAGTGTGGAGAGAAGCCACATCAATGCCCTGCCAGTGTCAGAAAACAAAAGCTCTGCTGTTTTAAATGGCACAGCTATGGAGGGCAAAGCAACAGCAGTTTTTCAATTTGACAGTAATATACACAAAATGCTTGAGTACCTCTCCTTTCCAGACCTCCAACAAAACTTATTCTACAGTAAGTAGACATTTTGGACATTTTAGGGAAAAAAAACCCTCTTTGCTACAGTTTTATTCGCGTTTTTCTCCACAAAACTTGTTGCCATGCAGACAGGACATAGGTCTCCTGAATAAAAGCCTTTCACTGTCACTTACCCAAATGGTTACCTAGTGGCCAGCAGATAATACAGAGCTTACACTCACAGCTAAAGAAATCAAAGTTAGAAGCCTTTTCCCCAATGAAATAAGGGGGGAAATGTGAGACGCACACTGCCATCTAACCAATATAACTTTCTTCTTATGAAATATTTTATTATCTTATGTAGTGGTTACAGGAGAAACAGAACCAATATGCATGTAGTCAAAGTATTTATTCCTCACTCATCTGTATTATTGCTGATGAACTGTTAATAGTGTGTTGTTTGCAACAATTGTCCCTTTCACCACCCATATATGAGCTGGGTGTAGAGTTTCCTTTGTCTTCACATGATAACTACACCCAGCTTAAGGGGGGTCATCTCTGCCAATGGGTCAACAAGGACTCCCCAAAATAGCCTGTGACTCACAGGATTGCATCATTCCACTGTAAAATTCCCCGATGTGGGGGAGGTACTGAATGTTCCTGCCTGTATATAATCTGGGATTTGGGACACCATCACCACCATCTGGAGGGGGACCAGACTTTCCACAGGAACACCACTTTCGTCAAAACTGTAATCATCTCTTAATAGCATTACAACCACTGCTTAATCGGACTGAGACCACCCTGACTGAAATATTGGCCAGGTTGCAGCCTGTGGTTTTAAGCCAGTCTTCTGTAGTCATTGCATTTATTGTAATCTTTCTATTTAATTGTAAATCTATCTTAAGGTCTTTTGCAAGGTATTTGTGTGGGGTTAATTTCTCCTGCTGGCTTACCTTCAAACCAGCACAGCATATTAAAAAAAGATACTTAGAAAACACTATGTCATTACGGCTGAGTGATCTTAACTCTTATCCATTTATTTCTGGTATATATCCAGATGGCCATAATCCTTAAAACTCCTCTATTAATTATCTTGATTAGCTGTGCAAAACATAGTAGATAACAGACAGTTTTTGATGCACAGAGCTCTGTACCTTTCTATCACCACTTCAAAGTTCTGAAGTAGCAAAAGACAGAGAGGTACCACCATCTGATTGCAATTACACAAAAAGGCACAAAATTAACAGGTGTATCTATCCTGGACCCAAAGAGAGTGCCCCTCTGAAATGCAAAATCCAGCCACTGTAAACTGTAGTACGAGGTTTCTGCTCCCAGCAACAAAGAGTTTGCTATACCCTCTCATCATATTCATGGGTTTTGACTAGTTAGAGGACTTGATGCTGGTTTCACGGTCCTGCTGCAGGCAGAGCTCTGCTGTAGGCACAGGTTGGCCTTACTCAACCAAGCATTTCAGGACTACCCTATGGACATATGCTCCTCGCAGACTTCATTGGGGCTGGGATTGGCATTACCATAATGGCTTACCTGTGCAGGCATGTCCAGGGGCTTTCATGAATTAGAAACTTCCAAACTGGAAAAACTAAGCAAAATAACTGTTACAGTAATCCCACTATTCGCCCAGCAGGAGAAAAAGCACTTTATGATTGATTTTTGGCAGTAATTTTACCCATGATTGCCTGAAAAGACTGAAGCAAAAGCAATTACCTGTGCACAACCCTGGCATTAGAGTGCTGTTGATGGCTGTTTCCAGTTCCAGAAGTTAAATTAATGCCCCAAATCTCCTTTCACTCAAAAGTAGTATCAGTTAAATGTTGAAAGAATGGATGCCATTCTGAATGCATTACCAACAGAGTTAACAGGCTTCAACATTTTATCACTTTGCAATGAAACCCAAAGAATATCACTGTTACTGAGATCTACCCTGATTGCCTACGAGAGAAGCCGAGCTGTTTTACTGAGACCACAGGCAGGAGCCTCAGAGTTTAAATTGTGACTTTTTTCCTAATTCTTCGCAATAAGGGAAAAAGTGTGGTATAATTAAATATATTAAAAACTGACTGTCAAGGGTAAAAAAAAACAATCTAAAAGATTATCATGTGCATTTATTCCAGATGTGGAGCTTGCTGAATTCCTAAGTGGCAGCAATAAAAATCTGTAAAACTAAGAATTCAGACACACAAATTTCAAATTTAAATATTAATCCTAGTGGTTAATATGGAAAACATAGCTGAAAACCTATTTTTTTCAGAAAATGTAACAGATTTTCCTTACGAGTGAGGACATTTCAAAGGTTATTCGTTTTTCAAAGGACTAAATGCAAGCAGCCTGTGGATTTAAAAATGTTTCCTTGCAAGGGGAATGTGCTAGAAAGTGCTGCTTCACTGTCTTATTAAATATTTCTGGTTAAATGAAAAAATGTACTGGATAACCACAGGCTCTTGCTAAATGCTCCTCTCAGCAGAAGTACTAAAGACTTGTCCTCTGGACCTCATAAACCCAGGTTAGCTGAGGGATGAGCTTCCTCCTCTCCTGTTGGATACAATTTTGTACTTGGCTCTAAAATGAGACCATGAAATTAAAAATACCTGTAATAAACACAGGCATCTTTAGTCTCCTAATTTAATTCCACAGCATCCTGCTGGCTGTCCAGAAGCTTCTTAAGGTTTCAATATTGTAGAGTTGGGATGGTTTTGCCTCTCTTGCAGCACTCTTGTCTTCAAGATAATATCAGTAAGAGAATCTTGGTATTTTGCACCGTGGAAAAATCTCCCTTTTGCATCATGATTAGACAAGGCATAAAACAGACAAAAGCCTCAAGATGGCGGAGTAAAAGCTGCAGAATTGCTCACAGGACACATGTTTTCTTCTGGAAAAAAAAGCAAGCAAGCATGGTGTGGCTTGATTTTTGCCTAAAAGACACCTCCATATCAGGGATTGTAATCAGCACCCACAGCAATGCTAGAATAGTCACAACATTTAAAAGGGATGAACACAGAACTTACTAATGAGATGAAAATTTGTAATATCTCTCTCATTTTTTGATTGTTGCCAGTAAGTAAGCAACAAGCTCCTCTAAAAGACGTGGTTTACAGTAGACAAAGTTAATGAACCCCCACAGGACAGCTACAGCTTACACAGCAAGACTGCTTATGCTGACACAGCTTGTTACTACTGCCACAAATGAAATAAAATCTATTGACTTGTTTGTCAGAATGAGTTGTATTTGTACCAGACATTTACTCTGCTGGTATAAAAATGCTGATTATTTTATTTTTTACCCCACAAGCCACACAGACATCATTAGACTTGGAAAAGCTTTTCACACTGACCTGTCCCAATGAATTTTCCTCTCCTTCCTCTGTTGTCTGCATTTCAAAACTGACTATGTTGTTTGTGAAGTTGGCATCCATAAGTCTTTGGGCATTTGTTGTTCACTGACCTAAAAAATGCTTTCTTAGGAAACATTTTTAGGGGCATAGGCAAGGGAAGACTTTTCTAAAATTATTATTAATTTTATTTTTATTTTCATTTTTATTTTTTTTAATGAGTCCTCGGAAACTAGTTTTGGAATGCAATCGGCAGGAATGAGATTTGGGTGGAAAATTATGGTTTAGCATTTGACACACACAATTCCCAAAAGACATACAGGAGCTCCTGCTGTGGACTCAGGAGACTGTTTCTTTCTCCTAATGCCTGTCTAGTCCAAAATGTTGTGCTCATAGATTAAAATTCTTGATAACTCACAAAAGCCAGGATGGCAATCCAGAAGATTCTTATAGTATTTCATAGCTTACAGTGTGCTTCTGCTCCTTCTTAATCTAAATTGGGGAGAGTGGAAAGGCAAATAAGCTTGCAGAAGTAGGAATGGTCAACCCTAAAAAAAAGTGTTTGCAATTGCTGGAAAAGGAGAGTTGGGTGACAGAGGAGGACATATCAAAAGGCCAATAGGACAGATAGTTTTTAATTTATTTTAGAATACAGGTGCTCTGTATTCTTGCAAGTTTCATAACATAAGTTGCAAGCAGCAACTGCCAGAGGGAAAATAATTAAATGTGTCTTTTCAGCTTCTTTTTAATACAGAGGTAAAGACCTTAAAAATTTCTGTTATAATTTGGAAATGCAAATTCTACCCATCTGGTCAAAATTTTGGGAGATAACAAGAAATTCAGTATTTGGAAAAAAAATGGAGAGTTTTCAACATCTCTTTCAAAATTCCGAAGAGATGATTCTACTAAAATTCCAAGTACCCTTCACACTGCTCCCTTTGACATAAACAACAATTGTTTGTTATTTATGGGAGGACCATCGTGGTTTTGATGAACACTTTTGTACTCCTCCATAGTTCAGGAAAACGTAAGACAATTGAAATGCATTTATGAAAACAGAAATGTCTCCTAACTATGTGTCAGCCTCAGCACGTTATTACTCCTTCCATATACTGACTCCATGAATATTTTTAAACACTGGCTTTGAAAATGCAGTATCAGGTACCACCAAACTCCCCAATATCTTTACAGCAGTAGTGTTAACTGCATGGTGATGGAAGATATTACTAGGCCATTACTCAAGTTAAGGTTCATAACATGTAACTCATCAAATTAAAATAAATCAACCAGAAATAGGCTTATTTTTTCCCTGAACTTACAATTGCTGAAAAACCTTAAAGAAAAAACTACAATAATTAAATAATTGCAATCTCTACATTCTCTGGCCTTTTTCGTCCTTTATTCATGAATCTGTTGTTCTTGTCTTTTAAGCTTTTCTCTGGCAGAACATCACCACCTAGTGATCATGTGTGCAGTGATCAGGAGCTTCTTGAAAGCAGATTAGAACCTGAAAACAGAAGGCTGACAGGAAAAAAAAGAACATGAAAGTGGGAAACAATCCTTTTTGTAATTTACATTGGAAACAGTTCCTAAGGAAGATGTAATAGAACTTTCTAGAGAAATGTAAGAAGATTTTTAGAGACTGTTTAATTGATTAAGAATTAGGTAACAATATAATTCTGAAAATACATAGGGCTTGTGAAGCCCTTACGACTCATTTGACAGAGGCCTGCAGCAAAGCAGAAATTAGGAGCTCTGTTTTCAGCCTTTGGCCACCATCAGATTCCATGGGGGGAAAAAAAAAAAAAAAAAAAAAAAAAAAAAAAAAAAAAAAAAGGAGAAGAAAAAAAAACAAAGGCAGAGAGAAAAAGTGGAAGGATTGGAGGAAAAAAAAATTTAAAAGAACAGGAATTGCAGATCTTGCAGTTGGCTATAGTCCTACAAAGTAAGGCCTGATAATATCTGTAAAGTCAAGTCATATCACAAGATAAGGTTTTGTGCTTTTAACTCAATTTCCTAGCTTAAGAACAGGTACTGCCAACCCAAGAAAAGACCCAAACCTTCATCTTTGTGTTCTGCCTTACTTCTTTGTACTTCACCTTAAAGGAAACCATGAAGTTCTCCCCCACACATCCAGTGTACTCTAAAATTCTGTAGCAGTTGTAAACCACTAGTGTGAAAAAAATGCATCCCGTAGGCTCTCAGTTTTCTTAGGCTGCCTCTTTACTTGGATTTGTATTTTTCTCATGTGTGTTTCATCTAAGTTGACTGCTAACAGAAGCCTACTTCTGCTAGCAAACTGGTGGTGCTAGTGCTTCCCCTAGCACCGTCAATCTCTAGAGGTGTTCAAGAGTACTCTGGATGTGTGTCCTTTGATTTTATGACAATACAATTGCCCCCTATTGTCTGTTTCATGCCCAGAAATGGGTCCTGTAGCTGTAAACTGGGTCCAGGGGGGAAGGGGTGGGAGCCAGGGAGCTCCAGTAGGAGTAGGTTTTTTGTCTAAGGACTCACTCCCGTTAGGGAGTTTGCACTGCAGAGGAGTTGCCCTGACAGATTCCTGCTTTTAGTTCTCTGGCTTCTTGTTAACTGGACAGCAACAACAATCTTCCAACTCTGTGCTTTCTTCTGGAAGTGTTTGGCTTAGCTTTAGGATCCAAGAACCAGACTCATCAGTGGGGAACTGCGGGGCTGATGGGAAGGTTCTGGGGCACCACATCCTGGCTGTAGACCTTGGGAAAACCAAGTCAGTGAAAGAAGGGACTCTAAATATTCACCAACTTTCTTAGCAGCAAGAAGACCAAAGGTTTAATACCTAACAGTTAACAACTTTTTTTTTTCCCGTGCCCTGCAAGCACTTTGTTGAATAAACAGTTTTTTTCACTTCAATCCAAAATATTCCTTTTCTGTCGGTGGGGGAGGGAGTGCCAAACCCCCTTTTAGACAGTGGGACCCTTTTGCTTTGGACAAAGCGTTCATCCCAAAGCATTTTCACTTAAACTTGTCTCTACCCTGAGACAATGCAGCACTTGTGGATATGCTCCAGGGGTGGTTGTGGTGCTGCTGGGTTAGCAGTTGGACTGGAAAATCTGGAAGGTCTCGTCCAAGCTCAATGGTCCTTGAATTGCCCTGTGCCAGGTCCAGGACCTTGGATTTGTTCAGCCTTACTGGGTTCTTGCAGTCTCACTTCTCACTCTCATGCAGGTGCCTCTGCATGATTGCCTCCTTTGCCTGGGTCACCTGTCCTCTTCAGATCAGTCCCACTCTCTGTGTCATTGACAGACTTTAAAGGGTCTCAGTGCCATGGCTGAATCCTGACAGACCTTCATCTCCCACCCCCACCAGGACATGGAGCCACTGACCACAGCGTCTATCTATCTGCATCCACCATCACAACACCACATGCACCAAACAGCTCAGCCTTCAGCGCCAGGGCTCTCTAATTCGGAGATCACAATGTCTGTGTTGAAAGGATCACAGGGCTCTGGGCACAGCAGAGCTACAAGTCTAGAAGTGGAAGGACTGTCTCCTGCAGGTGCACCAAATTCCAGGTGGTTCTGCTGTGCCAGAGTGCTGGGTGTGGCTCCTTAGACAGAGGTGCATCCCAAGCGCCACTGTGATGAGGGGCTGCATCAGCACAAAGCCATTGTGACACCGCTGGATGTCACTGCCCTGACACACACGTATCTATCTCCTCCCAGCAGAGCCGCTTTGCTCTCCTGCGAGGAAGGAGCTCCCTGGGGAGATCTGCAGATGAGCAAGGCACCAATGCCAATGGAGAAAGGTGAACCCGGATTCTCCAAATTCCCAATGCTGCCGGACCCAGAACTGCCATCACCGCACATGGAGGAGAGCATCAGCAGCACACCTGTGATGGGCACTGAAAAGAATGAGAAGGAGCTGAGTATCATCTCCCAGACAGAGCCTTGTCAGGTGCTGAAAATCAGCACCAAGGTAAGTTGCCAGGCATCCCAGGAGACCCACGTCAAGTACAGGAGCTGTATGCCTGCAAGAGTCTCCTGCCTGGTCTCCACTGGGATCCAGCAGCCCAGGCAGAGACCAACAGTCCAGCAGGACCGGGCACACAGCGTGCCTGTGGCAGCTCCCATGGGCAACCAGGACCCATCAGTGCAATTGCCCCACATGGAACAGAACCTCAGCAGCACACCTCTGCCTGGCCATGACAAAAATGAGAATAATCTGAGTGATGTCCTAAACAGAGACTTCTCAGTTGCTGAACACCAGCACGCAGGTAAGCTGATGTGCACTCCAGGAGACTCACAGGTACAGGAGTCATATCCCTGTACAAGCCCATGGCGGGGTCTCCACTGGGATCCAAAGGCCCATTCAGAGTCCAGCAGCCCAGCAGGACTGGGCACACAGCCTGCCTGTGGCACCTCCCATGGACAACCAGGACCCAGCGCTGCCATTGTCCCACATGGAAGAAAACCTCAGCAGCACAACATGTGCCTGACCTGAATGATCTCCCAGACAGAGATTTCTCGTGCGCTGAACACCAGACCCAGGTAAGTTGATGTGCACTCCAGGAGACCCAGAGGTACAGGAGTTGTATCCCTGTACGAGTCCATGGCGGGGTCTCCCCTGGAATCCAGCAGCCCAGGCAGAGGCCAGCAGCCCAGCAGGATTGGGCACACAGCCTGCCTGTGGCAGCTCCCATGGGCAAGCAGGACCCAGCACTGCCATGGTCCCACATGGAAGAAAACCTCAGCAGCACACTTCTACCTGGCCATGACAAAAATGAGAAGGAGCTGAGTGTGGTCTCCCAGAAAGAGACTTCTCAGGTGCCAGGTAGTTTGCTGCATATCCCAGGAGACCCACATCAAGTATAGCAGTCATATCCCTGTACGAGTCCATGGCGAGGTCCCCACTGGGATCCAGCAGCCCAGCCAGAGGCCACTAGCACAGCAGGACTGGGCACACAGCCTATCTATGGCATCTCCATGGGCAACCAGGACCAAGCACTGCCTTTGTCCCACATGGAAGAGAACCTCAGCAGCACACCTCTGCCGGGCCATGACAAGAATAAGCAGGATCTGAGTGTCATCTCCCAGACGGAGACTTCTCATGTGCTGAACACCAGCACCGAGGTAGCTTCCTGCATGTCCTGGGAGACCCACATGAATTACAGGAGTTGTATTTCTCTACAAGTCCATGGTGGGTCTCCATTGGGATCCAGAAGCCCATCCAGAGTCCAGCAGCCCAGCAGGACCAGGCACAGGGCCTGCCTGTGGCAGCTCCCATGGGCAAGCAGGACCAAGCACTGCCTTTGTCCCACATGGAATAGAGCCTCAGCAGCACACCTCTGCCTGGCCCTGACAAAAATGAGAAGGATCTGAGTGTCGTCTCCCAGATAGAGACTTCTCAGGTGCCAGGTAGTTTGTGCATATCCCAGGAGACCCACATCAAGTATAGCAGTCATATCCCTGTACGAGTCCATGGCGGGGTCTCCACTGGGATCCAGAGGCCCATTCAAAGTCCAGCAGTCCAGCAGGACCGGGCACACAGCCTAGCTATGGCAGCTGCCATGGGCAACCAGGACCAAGCACTGCCATTGTCCAACATGGAAGGGAGCCTCAGCAGCATACATGTGCCTGGCCCTGACAAAAATGAGAAGGAGCTGAGAGATGTCCCCGACAGAGATTTCCCGTGTGCAGAACATCAGCACCCAGGTAAGTTGCCAGGCATCCCAGGAGACCCATGTCAAGTACAGGAGCTGTATGCCTGCAAGAGTCTCCTGCCTGGCCTCCAGTGGGATCCAGAGGCCCAGCCAGAGACCAACATTCCAGCAGGACCGGGCACACCGCCTCTTTGGCAGCCCCCATGGGCAACCAGGGCCCAGAACGGCCATGGTCCCACATGGAAGAGAACCTCAGCAGCACACCTCTGCCTGGCCCTGACAGAAATGAGAACGATCAGAGTGATCTCCCAGACAGAGCCTTCTCAGGTGCTGAACACCAGCATCCATGTAAGTTGCCGTGCATCATCGGAGGCTCATATCAAGTACAGGATTTGTATCCCTGTACAAGTCCATGGCGGGGTCTCCACTGGGATCCAGAGGCCCATTCAGAGTCCAGCAGCCCAGCAGGACCGGGCACACAGCCTTCTATGGCAGCTCCCATGGGCAACCAGGACCAAGCACTGCCTTTGTCCCACATGGAAGAAAACCTCAGCAGCACACCTCTGCTGGCCTGACAAAAATGAGAAGGATCTGAGTGTCGTCTCCCAGATAGAGACTTCTCATGTGCTGAACGCCAGCACCAAGATATTTTCCTGCATGTCCCAGGAGACCCACATCAAGTAAGGAGTTGTATCCCTGTACAGTCCATGGCGGGGTCTCCACTGGAATCCAGCAGCCCAGCAGAGGCCAGCAGCCAGCAGGACGGGCACACAGCCTGCGTGTGGCAGCTTCCACATGGCAAGCAGGACCCATCAATAGTAATGGAATTGCCCCACATGGAAGAGAGCCTCAGCAGCACACCTCTGCCTGGCCATGACAAAAATGAGAATAATCTGAGTGATGTCCTAAACAGAGATTTCTGGACACCAGCACCCAGGTAAGTTGATGTTCATTCCGGGAGACCCACATCAAGTACAGGAGTGGTATCCCTGTACAAGTCCATGGCGGGGTCTCCACTAGAATCCAGCAGGCCAGCCAGAGGCCATCAGTCCATCGGGGCCGAGCACACAGCCTGCCTGTGGAAGCTCCCATTGACAACCAGGACCAAGCACTTCCATTGTCCCACATGGAAGAAAACCTCAGCAGCACACCTCTGCCTGGCCCTGACAAAAATGAGAAGGAGCTGAGTTTCATCTCCCAGATAGAGACTTCTCATTGTTGAACACAGCACTGAGGTAGCTTGCTGCATGTCCTGGAGACCGACATTAGGTACAGGAGTGTATTTCTCTACAAGACCATGGCAGGGTCTCCACTGGGATCCAGAAGCCCATCCAGAGTCCAGAAGCCTAGCAGGACCAGGCACACAGCCTTCCTGTGGGATCTCCTTGGCCAAGCAGGACCAAGCACTGCCATTCTCCCACATGGAAGGAACTCAGCAGCACACTTATACCTGGCCATGACAAAAATGAGAAGGAGCTGAGAGATCTCCCGACAGAGATTTCTCGTGTGCAGAACATCCAGCACCCAGGTAAGTTGCCAGGCATCCCAGGAGACCCACGTCAAGTACAGGAGCTGTAGCCTGCAAGAGTCTCCTGCCTGGTCCCACGGATCCAGAGGCCCATCCAGAGACCAACATTCCAGCAGGACCGGGCACACCGCCTCTTTGGCAGCCGCCATGGGCAACCAAGATCCAGAACTGCATGGTCCCACAGAAGAGAACCTCAGCAGCACACCACACCTCAGCCTGGACCTGACAGAAATGAGAGATCTGAGTGATCTCCTAAACAGAGACTTCTCAGGTGCTCAACACCAGCACCCAGGTAACTTGATGTGCACTCCGGAGACTCGCAGGTACAGGAGTCGTATCGTGTAACGAGTCCATGGCGGGGTCTCCACTGGGATCGCAGCAGCCCAGCCAGAGGCCAGCAGCCCAGCAGGAACGGGCACGCAGACTATCTATGGGAGCCCCCCTGGACCAAGCAGGACCCAGCGCTGCCACTGCCCACATGGAAGAAAACCTCAGCAGCACACCTCTGCTTGTCCTGACAAAAATGAGAAGGATCTGAGTATCATCTCTCAGAGGGAGAATTCTCATGGGCTGAACACCAGCACCCACTAGTTTGCTGCATGTCCCAGGAGACCCACATGAAGTATAGGAGTTGTATTTCTCTAAAAGTCCATGGTGGGGTCTCCACTGGGATCCCGAGGACGAGCCAGAGGCGAGCAGTCCAGCAGGGCAGGCACACAGCCTATCTACAGCAGCTGCCATGGGCAACCAGGACCCAGCACTGGCATGGTCCCAGGGAAGAGAACCTCAGCAGCACACCTCTACCTGGCCCTGACAAGAATAAGCAGGATCTGAGTTTCATCTCCCAGACAGAGACTTCTCATGTGCTGAACACCAGCACCCAGGTAGTTTGCTGCATGTCCTGGGAGACCCACATGAATTACAGGAGTTGTATTTCTCTACAAGTCCATGGTGAGGTCTCCATTGGGATCCAGAAGCCCATCCAGAGTCCAGCAGCCCAGCAGGACCAGGCACACAGCCTGCCTGTGGCAGTCCCATGGACAACCAGGACCCAGCACTGCCATTCTCCCACATGGAAGGGAACCTCAGCAGCACACTTCTACCTGGCCATGACAAAAATGAGAAGGAGCTGAGAGATGTCCCCGACTGAGATTTCTCATGTGCAGAACATCAGCACGAGGTAAGTTGACAGGCATCCGGAAGACCATGTCAAGTACAGGAGCTGTATGCCTGCAGAGTCCTCCTGCCTGGCTCCACTGGGATCCAGAAGGCCATCCAGAGACCAACATCCAGCAGGACCTGGCACACGCGCTCTTTGGCAGACCCCATGGGCAAGCACGACCCAGAACTGCCATTGCCCCACATGGAAGAAACCTAAGCAGCACACCTCTGCCTGGCCCTGACAGAAATGAGAAAAGATCTGAGTGATCTCCTAAACAGAGACTTCTCAGGTGCTGAACACACAGCACGCAGGTAAGTTGATGTGCACTCCGGGAGACTCACAGAGAAAGGAGTGTATCCCTGTACGAGTCCATGGCGGAGTCTCCACTGGAATCCAGCACAGCCCAGCAGAGGCCAGCAGCCCAGAGAACTGGGCACACAGCGTGCCTGTGGCAGCTCCATGGGCAACAGGACCCAGCCTGCCTGACCCCCACATGGAAGAGAACCTCAGTAGCACACCTCTGCCTGCCCTGACAAGAATAGCAGGATCTGAGGGTCATCTCTCAGACAGAGACTTCTCATGTGCTGAACACCAGCACCCAGGTAGTTCGCTGCATGTCCCAGGAGACGCACAGCAAGTACAGGAGTTGTATTTCTCTACAAGTCCATGGCGGGGTCTCCACTGGGATCCAGAAGCCCATCCATAAGCCAGCAGTCCAGCAGGACCTGGCACACAGCTTGCTGTGGCAGCTCCCATGGGACAATTAAGACCCATCACTGCCATTGTCCCACATGGAAAGAACCTCAGCAGCACACTCTGCTTGGTCCTGACAAAATGAGAGTGATTCTGATCTCCAGACAAAGCCTTCTCAGGTGCTGAACATAGCACCCAGGTAAGTTACCGTGCACCGTCAGGGGCTCACATTAAGTACAGGAGTTGTATCCCTGTACGAGTCATGGCTAGTCTCCACTGGAATCCAGCAGCCCAGTCAGAGTCCAGCAGCCCAGAAGGACCGGGAACACAGCCTATCTATGGCAGGGCCATGGGAAAGCAGGACCCAGCACTGCCATGGTCCCACATCGAAGAAACCTCGCAGCAACACATGTGCCTGGCCATGACAGAATGAGGAAGAGCTGAGTGTCATCTCCAGACAGAGACTTCTCATGTGCTGAACACCAGCACCCAGGTAGTTTGCTGCATGTCCCAGGAGACCCACATCAAGTACAGGAGTTGTATTTCCTGTAAAAGTCCATGGCGGGGTCTCCACTGGAATCCAGCAGCCCAGGCAGAGGCAAGCAGCCCACCAGGACCGGGCACAAAGCCTATCTATGGCAGCTCCCATGGCACAGGACCCATCCATGCAATTGCCCCACATGGAAGAGAACCTCAGCAGCACACCTCGCCTGGCCATGACAAAAATGAGAATGTCTGAGTGATGTCCTGGACAGAGATTTCTGGACACCCGCACCCAGGTAAGTTGATGTTCATCCGGGAGACCCACATCAAGTACAGGAGTGGTATCCCTAACACAAGTCCATGGCATGGTCTCCACTGGGATCCAGAGGACGAGCCAGAAGCCAGCAGTCCATCAGGACCGGGCACACAGTCTGCCTGTGGCAGTCCCATGGACAACCAGGACCAAGCACTGCATTGTCCCACATGGAAGAGAAACTCAGCAGCACACCTCTGCCTGGCCCTGACAAAAAGAGAGCTGAGTGATCTCCCGGACAGAGATTTCTCTTCGCTGAACATCAGACCCAGCTCAGTTGTTTGCTTTCCGGAGGCCCAGAGGTGCAGGAGTCATATCCCTGTACGAGTCCATGGCGGGTCTCCACTGGAATCCAGCAGCCCAGGCAGAGGCCAGCAGCACAGCAGGAGGGAACACAGCCCGCCTGTGGCAGTCCCATGGGCAAGCAGGACCCAGCACTGCCATGGTCCCATATGGAAGAGAGCCTCAGCAGCACACCTCTGCCTGACCTGACAAAAAAGAGAAGGATCTGAGTGTCGTCTCCCAAACGAGCCTTCTCAGGTGCCAGGTAGTTTGCTGCATATCCCAGGAGACCCACATCAAGTATAGCAGTCATATCCCTGTACAAGTCATGGCGGGGTCTCCACTGGATCAGAGGACCAGCCGAGTCACAGCAGCCCAGACAGGGCCAGGCACACAGCCTAGCTATGGCAGCTGCCATGGGCAAGCAGGACACAGAACTGCCATTGTCCCACATGGAAGAGAACCTCAGCAGCACACCTCTGCCAGGCCATGAAAAAAATGAGAAAGATCTGAGTTACATCTCCCAGACAAGCCCTTCTCATGTGCTGAACATCAGCACTCAGGTAGTTTGCTGCATGTCCCAGGAGACCACGTCAAGTACAGAGTTGTATTTCCGTAGTCCAATGGCGGGGTCTCCACTGGAATCCAGCAGCCCAGGCAGAGGCAGCAGCCCAGGAGGACCGGGCACCACACCTGCCTGTGGCAGCTCCCATGGGCAAGCAGGACACAGAACTGCCATTGTCCCACATGGAAGAGAACCTCAGCAGCACACCTCTGCCTGGCCATGACAAAAATGAGGAGCTGAATGATCTCCGGAACAGAGATTTCTCGTGCGCTGAACACCAGACGCAGGTAAGTTGATGTGTACTCCGGGAGACCCACAGTATACAGGAGTTATATCCCTGTCCGAGTCCATGGCGGAGTCTCCACTGGAATCCAGCAGCCCAGGCAGAGGCCAGCAGCACAGAGGACTGGGCACAACAG
>CM019236.1:51545775-51589591 GCA_009741485.1 Malurus cyaneus samueli | reverse complement strand
GCCAAATATGAGGTCCAGTCCAACAACCAGAGAGCAAGGAGATTATGTATTGCTAGTAAATGACAGAGCAGACAGGACCTATTGCCTTTGTCAGCAGACAACAGCTGATTTACACCACCGTTTAACTCCTCGCGGAAGCAATAAATAATCTAGGTGGAGGGATGCGGCATTTTCACCCCATGGAAAATCTGACCTGTTCTGGGGCATTTCTGTTGTTATCCAGTGGATTAGTAGAAATCACTGGAGTAGAAAGTAGCCTTGTTCTGCTGGGTGTGGACAGCAATATCTGGCTCCACTGCCGAAAGTCCTGCCACGTGCTCGTCACACTACTGCATACAGATCAGGGATTTCTTTGTGACATGTTCCCACGAAGCTCTAAATTAAAAATCTTGATTTCTCACTTTAGGGATTATGATATCTTTTGCCGGCTGGCCATTAAATGCTCCACAGTGGGATTAAAGGCAGAATCCCTAAATAGTGCAGCACAGCAGCAGAATAGTATTTATTTTTATGGGAGTCTTCCATCTGGTTTGATGGTTCTGTTTGTACCAGAAGCTGCCATGCAATAGAAGTGTATTTCAACTATTCGTAGGCTTAATTCTGGCGAGTTCAAAGGTGACAGTCACAAATTTGAACCAGATAAATTTGAGAGAGGGATTGACGAAATGACTTTGGCTCCTATTTGTTAAAACAATATTTGCATATTGCAAATAATTGTCATGGTCTAGATTACAGGAGAAATAAAATTATCAGTTTATTTCTTGTCAATTTAAAAAAAATTTCCCAATTAAGTGGCATTTAGAAAATGAGGATGCTTGTTTGCATCATTCTAGTTATCAAATAATGTAAATCCTACATACAAGAGCTCCATTAGATAATTTATCCTGAGCAAAACACTCAATAATAAATGATGCCACATCTAGTAATTCCTATTATATTCAGTCATTAATAGCCAAAACGTGGGAATTTTTTTTTAAGAGGATTAACATTTTTGATACCTCTTGAAGTAATTAATGAGCTATAAATTTATCTCCGTAAAATATCAGAAAAAGTAAGCTTCCAGTAACTTCTTTATCTAACAATTTTATTTAAAAAAGTTTAATGCAATTATAAACAATATTTTAACTTAGGAATTTTCATATTCTACGAACCAAAACTGGTGGCACTTTGAAGATATGTGTCTATGAATGTCAACAACATTTTCTACTAGAAATGCGAGTGGTTAAGTGGTAAAGAAAAAAGACAAGTAAACAAAATACAACTGTTCACTTTACAGATACAGATTTTCTTTCTGTCATGATAGTGAGTTTTTGGAGAGCTGGGATCTGCCATACTTTTTACCCAGCCACTCTGGGATCCTTTGGTCTTATTCTTTATATTGGCTTCAATCTCAGTGGGATTACTTCTTCTCAATGCTCTTCTTTAACTTCTTTGCTTGATTTCTATTCATTTCTTGAAATTTCAGATGTATTCCAAATTGTGAATTATTGTCTCTTATGTACTTTTCTAGGAGTACAAATAAAATAATAGCATCCTTTTCATTGTTTTGGTAACTATTCTCAATCAGAGAAGATCAGCAAAAGAATTCTTTGCCTTCAAGAGTTAATTCCTAGAAAAATTGAACATATTTTTGCATCAGGTGCAGATACAAGCAAGCATACTTCAAATTAGTTAATAAAATGACATTGCCAAGTTATTTCAAATATTCTATATCTATCATTCAAATAACAAGACATCATTTTAAAGAACAAGGCTTATATCCAAGCTTATGACCTCACAATAGTAAAGTAAAAGAAAATTCTACTGATTATGATCCAGTTTTGAATCTTTTGGCAAACCCTGAGATTCAACAGCTTAGAAACTGCTGAATGAATAAACAGTTCCATTTATAGTATTTAGTCAAAGTAATTTTTGTGTCACTGTAACTCTAAATATTAATGAAACATTTATTAGTAAGGGGGCTTAAAAATTCTATGACTCTAGATCCCAATCTGAATGAAAGTACATGTGGTTAACACAAAATTTTGGAGACAGTACAACTCTAAGTTCAAGTGAGCAATGCTCAGCCTAATTGAATAAACATTGAATAATGTCAAGTACTGCAGATTTTATGGTGAAACATCTTAAAAGCAAAGGTCAATGCAGAAGCAGAAAACCTTTGCAGTTTCTTTCTGGAAATAAAATTTTCATGCTTAAATTCACGTATGTGGTTTTGTTTGAAGTATTTTTGGTTTTGTGTAGGAAACATATCTGCAACATAGAATGTTTGAAAAAGTAACTGCATGGATGTTAAAGATACTTTTGGAAGTTTGAACTCTTAAGAACAGGCACTCTGAAAGGGAGGAGAATAAGCTTCCAAAAAATGCAAAGGCTAAAATAACATCCCCAGGTCTATATTTCAGCAGCAAACACTGATAGCTGAAATGGTACTCTTATGTACTATACATCCAAAGCCTCAAAAATTAGGTGGGACATGCCCATACTTTTAAAATCCTTCTATCTATCCATTTTCCAACCCGGAGTAATACCAAATAAGTATTTCATTTGCATTTTAAAAGTTTGTTTGATTGCTGGTTATTAATATAGTTCAAAAAGTGAGTGAATTAAGTAGGACGCAAGAGGTAAGTGAAGCTTTGTCTTTATCTTTTACAAAAACTTGTTTGCCAAATTCAAATAACTATATATTCTTATTCTATGAATGAACTCTCATCATTTGAAAAGATAACTGCTTTTTATATTCGTAAGTAATAAAGCGGAACAGAAGCTTTTATTCATCTTGTTAATGTAAACACTTTTCTTAGATCCAAATTGCAGTTCATCTACATCAAGACAAACTGCAGAACAAGACGAAAAATATTACTTTGGATCTGTTTCTCTTGCAGTGTCATTTCTGTTATTCTGAGGCCCTGCCCACCTTGATGCCTATCCCAATAAATCAATATGCATAGCATTCTAGTAATTTCAAAAAAGATCTTTGTCAAAATTATGCACTCATAGTGCCTGAGAGAGGCAAGTCATATGAAGCTTATGAGGTGCACCATATTCTCTGCTGTTGTAGGTCCATTTGGGCTTACTCACTGTCAGAGTCAGCTTCATATTAACATGAGTAATGCAGAGTAAAAAATTAGTCAACCATTACAATGGGGTGGAAAACGGACTCATAATTAAAATCCATTAAAATTTCAGGATACAACAGCTTGCTTGGACTAAAATCAGCATTCTTAAGTTTGACACTGACCACGCTTAATAAGACTCTAACCAGACCCAAATTTCTTTTAGGCATTCTAGTCTTTTGGGAATGAATTTCTGGATTATTTTACTGCCCCACAGGAAAAAAAATTGATGGATTTCACTCCAGCATTACAGTTTGAAGATAAATACTTTGCTATTTGGAAGAAAAAATCAATCGTTTAGAGAGCATTACTTCTCACCTTTCGTCTTATTTCTTTCTATAATGATGAAAAACGTATATTGCAAACTTTGATAAATATAGGACAACCTGTATTCCTTTAGTTATTTTTATTTTTTTTACATGATTTTGAATTATAATTTACTACCTCTCCTGAGTGATTTTTGATAACATTTATTCCCCTATATCTGCTTTATACCCAGAAATGGTCCTGTAAATGTAAACTGGGTCTGGAGGGAGGGGTGGGAGCCGGGGAGCTCCAGTGGGAGGTTTTGTTCAAGGACTCCTCCCAGTGTGTTCGCTGCACAGAGGAGTTCTCTAGACACATTCTTGTTTTTAGCTACTGGTTTCTCTCTTCGTGTGTTTTCCTGGGATGCAAAAACAATCTTCAACTCTTTGTGCTTCTTCTGAATGTTTGGTTAGCTTTGAGTCCAAGAACCAGACTCATTACGGGGAGTGCGGCAGTGGGAGGCTGGGCACCACATCCCAAGTCCTGACCTAGAGAAGCTAGCCAGGGAAAGAAGGGACTCTAAAAATCCACCACTTTCTTGCGGAGATCATTTTAATATCAGTTAACATTTTTTTTTCCCGTGCCCTGCAAGCACTTCGTTTGTTAAATAAGATTTTTTTTCACTTCCATCAAAATTCCTTTTTTTCGTGGAGGAGAGTGCGAACCCCTGAAGCAGTGGGACCCTTTTGCTTGGAAAGGTTCATCCCAAGCATTTTTCCTAAACTGGTCTCTAACCAGAGATGTGCTCTGGTGGTTTGTGCTGCTGGGTTTGCAGTTGGGCTGAATCTGGAAAGTCTCGTCAAGCTCATGTCCTTGAATTGCCCTGTGCAGGTCCAGACCTTGATTTGTTCAGCCTTACTGGGTTTCTTGCGATCTCACTTCTCACTTTCATGCAGGTGCCTCTGCATGATTGCCTCCTTTGCCTGGTCACCTGTCCTCTTCAGATCAGTCCCACTCTCTGTGTCATTGAAAGACTTTAAAGGGCTCAGGCCAAGGCCGAATCCTGACAGACCTTCATCTCCCACCCCCACCCAGGACATGGAGCCACTGACCACAGCGTCTATCTATCTGCATCCACCATCACAACGCCACATGCACCAAATGGCCTGGTCTTCAATGCCAGGGCTCTCTAATCTGGAGATCACAATGTCGTGTGTGTCTGTGTTCAGAGGCTCACAGGGCTCTGGGCACAGCATGGCTACAAGGTCAGAAGTGGAAGGACGGTCTCCTGCAGGTGCAGACAATTCCCGGTGGTGGGTGTAGCTCCTCGGAAAGGAGGTGCATTCCAAGGGCCATTGTGATGCGGGGCTGCATCAGCACCCAGACCATTGTGACACCGCTGGATGTCACTGCCCTGACATACACGTATCTATCTCCTCCCAGCACAGCCGCTCTGCTCTCCTGCGAGGAAGCAGCTCCCTGGGGAGCTGTGCAGATGAGCAAGGCACCAATGCCAATGGAGGAAGGTGAACCCTGATTCCCCAAATTCCCAACCCCAGCAGGACTCAGAACTGCCATCACCACACATGGAGGAGAGCATCAGCAGCACACATGGGAAGGGCCCTGACAAGAATGAAAAGGAGCTGAGTGTCATCTCCCAGACAGAGCCTTGTCACGTGCTGAACACCAGCACCCAGGTAAGTTGCCAGGCATCCCAGGAGACCCACCTCAAGTACAGGAGCTGTATGCCTGCAAGAGTCTCCTGCCTGGTCACCAGTGGGACCCAGAGGCCAACAGCCCAGCAGGGCCGGGCACACAGCCTGCCTGTGCCAGCTCCCATGGGCAACCAGGACTCAACACAGCCATTGTCCCACATGGAAGAGAATATGAACAGCAGGCTTCTACCTGGCTCTGAGAAGAACAAGAAGGATCTGAGAGTCATCTCCCAGACAGAGCCTTCTCACATGATAGATACCAGCAGCCAGGTAGTTTGCTGCATGTCCCAGGAGACTCACATTAAGTGCCGGAGTCGTATCCCTGTATGAATCCATGGCGGGGTCTCCACTGGGATCCTGAGGCCCAGCCAGAGGCCAGCAGCCCAGCAGGACCTGGCACACAGCCTGCCTGTGGCAGCTCCCATGGGCAACCAGGACCCATCACTGCCATTGTCCCACATGGAAGAAAACCTCAGCAGCACACCTCTGCTTGGTCCTGACAAAAATGAGAGTGATCTCACTGATCTCCCAGACAAAGCCTTCTCAGGTGCTGAACATCAGCACCCAGGTAAGTTACCGTGCACCGTCAGGGGCTCACATTAAGTACAGGAGTTGTATCCCTGTACGAGTCCATGGCTAGGTCTCCACTGGAATCCAGCAGCCCAGTCAGAGTCCAGCAGCCCAGAAGGACCGGGAACACAGCCTATCTATGGCAGCGGCCATGGGAAAGCAGGACCCAGCACTGCCATGGTCCCACATCGAAGAAAACCTCAGCAGCACACATGTGCCTGGCCATGACAAGAATGAGGAAGAGCTGAGTGTCATCTCCCAGACAGAGACTTCTCATGTGCTGAACACCAGCACCCAGGTAGTTTGCTGCATGTCCCAGGAGACCCACATCAAGTACAGGAGTTGTATTTCTGTACAAGTCCATGGCGGGGTCTCCACTGGAATCCAGCAGCCCAGGCAGAGGCAAGCAGCCCACCAGGACCGGGCACAAAGCCTATCTATGGCAGCTCCCATGGGCAAGCAGGACCCATCCATGCAATTGCCCCACATGGAAGAGAACCTCAGCAGCACACCTCTGCCTGGCCATGACAAAAATGAGAATGATCTGAGTGATGTCCTGGACAGAGATTTCTGGACACCCGCACCCAGGTAAGTTGATGTTCATTCCGGGAGACCCACATCAAGTACAGGAGTGGTATCCCTAACACAAGTCCATGGCATGGTCTCCACTGGGATCCAGAGGACGAGCCAGAAGCCAGCAGTCCATCAGGACCGGGCACACAGTCTGCCTGTGGCAGTCCCATGGACAACCAGGACCAAGCACTGCCATTGTCCCACATGGAAGAGAAACTCAGCAGCACACCTCTGCCTGGCCCTGACAAAAATGAGGAGCTGAGTGATCTCCCGGACAGAGATTTCTCGTTCGCTGAACATCAGACCCAGCTCAGTTGTTTGCTTTCCGGGAGGCCCAGAGGTGCAGGAGTCATATCCCTGTACGAGTCCATGGCGGGGTCTCCACTGGAATCCAGCAGCCCAGGCAGAGGCCAGCAGCACAGCAGGACCGGGAACACAGCCCGCCTGTGGCAGTCCCATGGGCAAGCAGGACCCAGCACTGCCATGGTCCCATATGGAAGAGAGCCTCAGCAGCACACCTCTGCCTGACCCTGACAAAAAAGAGAAGGATCTGAGTGTCGTCTCCCAAACGAAGCCTTCTCAGGTGCCAGGTAGTTTGCTGCATATCCCAGGAGACCCACATCAAGTATAGCAGTCATATCCCTGTACAAGTCCATGGCGGGGTCTCCACTGGGATCCAGAGGACCAGCCAGAGTCCAGCAGCCCAGCAGGGCCAGGCACACAGCCTAGCTATGGCAGCTGCCATGGGCAAGCAGGACACAGAACTGCCATTGTCCCACATGGAAGAGAACCTCAGCAGCACACCTCTGCCAGGCCATGAAAAAAATGAGAAAGATCTGAGTTACATCTCCCAGACAAGCCCTTCTCATGTGCTGAACATCAGCACTCAGGTAGTTTGCTGCATGTCCCAGGAGACCCACGTCAAGTACAGGAGTTGTATTTCCGTACAAGTCCATGGCGGGGTCTCCACTGGAATCCAGCAGCCCAGGCAGAGGCCAGCAGCCCAGGAGGACCGGGCACACAGCCTGCCTGTGGCAGCTCCCATGGGCAAGCAGGACACAGAACTGCCATTGTCCCACATGGAAGAGAACCTCAGCAGCACACCTCTGCCTGGCCATGACAAAAATGAGGAGCTGAATGATCTCCGGAACAGAGATTTCTCGTGCGCTGAACACCAGACGCAGGTAAGTTGATGTGTACTCCGGGAGACCCACAGGTACAGGAGTTATATCCCTGTCCGAGTCCATGGCGGAGTCTCCACTGGAATCCAGCAGCCCAGGCAGAGGCCAGCAGCACAGCAGGACTGGGCACACAGCCTTCCTGTGGGATCTCCCTTGGCCAAGCAGGACCAAGCACTGCCATTCTCCCACATGGAAGGGAACCTCAGCAGCACACTTCTACCTGGCCATGACAAAAATGAGAAGGAGCTGAGAGATCTCCCCGACAGAGATTTCTCGTGTGCAGAACATCAGCACCCAGGTAAGTTGCCAGGCATCCCAGGAGACCCACGTCAAGTACAGGAGCTGTATGCCTGCAAGAGTCTCCTGCCTGGTCTCCACTGGGATCCAGAGGCCCATCCAGACGCCAGCAGCCCAGCAGGACCGGGCACACCGCCTCTTTGGCAGCCGCCATGGGCAACCAAGATCCAGAACTGCCATGGTCCCACAGAAGAGAACCTCAGCAGCACACCACACCTCAGCCTGGACCTGACAGAAATGAGAAAGATCTGAGTGATCTCCTAAACAGAGACTTCTCAGGTGCTCAACACCAGCACCCAGGTAACTTGATGTGCACTCCGGGAGACTCGCAGGTACAGGAGTCGTATCGCTGTACGAGTCCATGGCGGGGTCTCCACTGGGATCCAGCAGCCCAGCCAGAGGCCAGCAGCCCAGCAGGAACGGGCACGCAGACTATCTATGGGAGCCCCCTGGACAAGCAGGACCCAGCGCTGCCACTGCCCCACATGGAAGAAAACCTCAGCAGCACACCTCTGCTTGGTCCTGACAAAAATGAGAAGGATCTGAGTGTCGTCTCCCAAACGAAGCCTTCTCAGGTGCCAGGTAGTTTGCTGCATATCCCAGGGGACCCACATCAAGTATAGCAGTCATATCCCTGTACAAGTCCATGGCGGGGTCTCCACTGGGATCCCGAGGACGAGCCAGAGGCGAGCAGTCCAGCAGGGCCAGGCACACAGCCTATCTACAGCAGCTGCCATGGGCAACCAGGACCCAGCACTGCCATTCTCCCACATGGAAGGGAACCTCAGCAGCACACTTCTACCTGGCCATGACAAAAATGAGAAGGAGCTGAGAGATGTCCCCGACTGAGATTTCTCATGTGCAGAACATCAGCACCGAGGTAAGTTGACAGGCATCCCGGAAGACCCATGTCAAGTACAGGAGCTGTATGCCTGCAAGAGTCTCCTGCCTGGCCTCCACTGGGATCCAGAGGCCCATCCAGAGACCAACATTCCAGCAGGACCGGGCACACCGCCTCCTTGGCAGACCCCATGGGCAAGCACGACCCAGAACTGCCATTGCCCCACATGGAAGAAAACCTAAGCAGCACACCTCTGCCTGGCCCTGACAGAAATGAGAAAGATCTGAGTGATCTCCTAAACAGAGACTTCTCAGGTGCTGAACACCAGCACGCAGGTAAGTTGATGTGCACTCCGGGAGACTCACAGAGACAGGAGTTGTATCCCTGTACGAGTCCATGGCGGAGTCTCCACTGGAATCCAGCAGCCCAGCCAGAGGCCAGCAGCCCAGCAGGACCGGGAACACAGCCCGCCTGTGGCAGTCCCATGGACAACCAGGACCCAGCACTGCCATGGTCCCATATGGAAGAGAGCCTCAGCAGCACACCTCTGCCTGACCCTGACAAAAATGAGAAGGATCTGAGTGTCGTCTCCCAAACGAAGCCTTCTCAGGTGCCAGGTAGTTTGCTGCATATCCCAGGAGACCCACATCAAGTATAGCAGTCATATCCCTGTACAAGTCCATGGCGGGGTCTCCACTGGGATCCAGAGGACCAGCCAGAGTCCAGCAGCCCAGCAGGGACCAGGCACACAGCCTTCTATGGCAGCTCCATGGGCAAGCAGGACCCAGAACTGCCATTGTCCCACATGGAAGAGAAACCTCAGCAGCACACCTCTGCCAGGCCATGAAAAAAATGAGAAAGATCTGAGTTATCTCCCAGACAGAGCCCTTCTCATGTGCTGAACACCAGCACTCAGGTAGTTTGCTGCATGTCCCAGGAGACCCACGTCAAGTACAGGAGTTGTATTTCCGTACAAGTCCATGGCGGGGTCTCTACTGGGATCCAGCAGCCCAGGCAGAGTCCAGCAGCCCAGGAGGACCGGGCACACAGCCTGCCTGTGGCAGCTCCCATGGGCAAGCAGGATCCATCAATGCAATTGCCCCACATGGAAAAGAACCTCAACAGCACACCTCTGCCTGGCCATGACAAAAATGAGAAGGAGCTGAGTGATGTCCTAGACAGAGATTTCTGGACACCAGCACCCAGGTAAGTTAATGTTCATTCCGGGAGACCAACATCAAGTACAGGAGTGGTATCCCTATACGAGTCCGTGCGAGGTCTCCACTGGGATCCATTAGGCCAGCCAGTCGCCAGTAGCCCACCAGGACCGGCACAACAGCCTCTTTGGCAGCCCCCATGGGCAACCAGGACCCAGAACTGCCATTGACCCACATGGAAGAGAACCTCAGCAGCACACCTCTGCCTGGCCATGACAAGAATAAGCAGGATCTGAGTGTCGTCTCCCAGACAGAGACTTCTAATATGCTGAACGCCAGCACCAAGATATTTTCCTGCATGTCCCAGGAGACCCACATCAAGTAAAGGAGATGTATTCCTGTCCAAGTCCATGGTAGGGTCTCTACTGGAATCCAGTAGCCCAGGCAGAGGCCAGCAGTCCAGCAGGACTGGGCACACAGCCTGCGTGTGGCAGCTTCCACAGGCAAGCAGGACCCATCAATGGAATTGCCCCACATGGAAGAGAGCCTCAGCAGCACACCTCTGCCTGGCCCTGACAAGAATGAGAAGGATTTGAGTGTGGTCTCCCAGACAGAGACTTCTCAGGTGCCAGGTAGTTTGCTGCATGTCCCAGGAGACCCACATCAAGTACAGGAGTTGTATTTCTCTACAAGTCCATGGCGGGTCTCCACTGGGATCCAAAGGCCCATTCAGAGTCCAGCAGCCCAGCAGGACCAGGCACACAGCCTGCCTGTGGCAGTCCCATGGACAACCAGGACCCAGCACTGCCATTGTCCCACATGGAAGAAAACCTCAGCAGCACACCTCTGCCTGGCCCTGACAAAAATGAGAAGGAGCTGAGAGATGTCCCCGACAGAGATTTCCCGTGTGCAGAACATCAGCACCCAGGTAAGTTGCCAGGCATCCCAGGAGACCCACGTCAAGTACAGGAGCTGTATGCCTGCAAGAGTCTCCTGCCTGGTCTCCACTGGGATCCAGAGGCACATCCAGAGACCAACAGTCCAGCAGGACCGGGCACACCGCCTCTTTGGCAGACCCCATGGGCAACCAGGACCCCAGAACCGCCATGGTCCCAGGGAAGAAAACCTCAGCAGCACACATGTGCCTGGCCCTGAAAGAAATGAGAAAGATCTGAGTGATCTCCCAGACAGAGCTTTCTCAGGTGCTCAACACCAGCACCCAGGTATCTTGATTTGCACTCCGGGAGACTCACAGGTACAGGAGTTGTATCTCTGTATGAGTCCATGGCGGGGTCTCCACTGGAATCCAGCAGCCCAGCCAGAGGCGAGCAGCACAGCAGGACCGGGCACACAGCCTATCTATGGCAGCTCACATGGGAAAGCAGGACCCAGCACTGCCACCGTCCCACATGGAAGAGAACCTCAGTAGCACACCTCTGCCTGGCCATGACAAGAATAAGCAGGATCTGAGTGTCATCTCCCAGATGGAGACTTCTCATGTGCTGAACACCAGCACCCAGGTAGTTCGCTGCATGTCCCAGGAAACCCACATCAAGTACAGGAGTTGTATTTCTCTACAAGTCCATGGCGAGGTCTCCACTGGGATCCAGCAGCCCATTCAGAGTCCAGCAGTCCAGCAGGACCTGGCACACAGCCTGCCTGTGGCAGCTCCCATGGACAACCAAGACCCAGCCCTGCCATTGCCCCACATGGAAGAAAACCTCAGGAGCACACCTCTGCCTGGCCCTGACAAAAATGAGAAGGATCTCAGTGATCTCCCAAATAGAGCCTTCTCAGGTGCTGAACATCAGCACGCAGGTAAGTTGCCATGCATCGTCGGAGACTCATATCAAGTACAGGAGTTGTATCCCTGTCCAAGTCCATGGCGGGGTCTCCACAGGGATCCAGAGGCCCATCGAGAGTCCAGCAGCCCAGCAAGATTGGGCACACAGCCTATCTATGGCAGATCCCATGGGAAAGCAGGACCAAGCACTGCCATTGCTCCACATGGAAGAAAACCTCAGCAGCACACCTCTGCCTGGCCCTGACAAGAATGAGAATGACCTGAGTGTCGTCTCCCAGACAGAGACTTCTAATATGCTGAACGCCAGCACCAAGATAGTTTGCTGCATGTCCCAGGAGACCCACATCAAGTACAGGAGTTGTATTTCCGTACAAGTCCATGGTGGGGTCTCCATTGGAATCCAGAAGCCCAGCCAGAGGCCAGCAGTCCAGCAGGACCGGGCACACAACCTGCCTGTGGCAGCTCCCATTGACAAGCAGGACCCATCAATGCAATTGTCCCACATGGAAGAAAACCTCAGCAGCACACCTCTGCCTGGCCATGACAAGAATGAGACGGATCTGAGTGTCGTCTCCCACACAGAGACTTCTCAGGTGCCAGGTAGTTTGCTGCATGTCCCAGGAGACCCACATCAAGTATAGCAGTCATATCCCTATATGAGTCCATGGCGGGGTCTCCACCGGGATCCAGAGGACCATCCAGAGTCTAGCAGCCCAGCAGGACCGGGCACACAGCCTATCTATGGCAGACCCCATGGGCAAGCAGGACCCATCACTGCCATTGTCCCACATGGAAGAAAACCTCAGCAGCACACCTCTGCCTGGCCCTGACAAAAATGAGAATGACCTGAGTGATCTGATCTTCCAGACAGAGCCTTCTCAAGTGCTGAACACCAGCTCCCAGGTAAGTTGATCTGCACCCGGGAGACTCACAGGTACAGGAGTTGTATCCCTGTATGAGTCCATGGCGGGGTCTCCACTGGGATGCAGAGGCCCAGCCAGAGGCCAGCAGCCCAGCAGGACCGGGCACAGGGCCTGCCTGTGGCAGCTCCCATGGACAGGCTTCCAGGGACATGGTGCCAGGGGCAAGGAGCAGAGCAGGACCCAGCGATGTCCTTTGTCCAAATGAGGCCAAACCTCCCCAGCACATCTCTGTCCGTGCCTGCAAATCCTGGTGAGTATCTGAGCACCATGTCCCAGAGGGAGCCTGCGCAGGAGCTTGACATGGGGCACCCAGCCAGCGCAGAGCACAGAGGGCCCCTGCTCTGCGAAGCCAGGCCAGTTCTCCAGAAGTTGGAGAAAATGCCCAGTCATCATTGGGTGCTGGACTGGCAGGAAGCGAATATCCCAAACCAATGTGGGGCCTTGGCCAAGGAGGAGAAACAGGGGGAAAGCAACAAACCCCCAAGGGAATGAAATCAGAGACAACAGGATGTCTGAAGCAGAAGACAAGAGACCTCAAGAGCCATCACAAAGGGAATACTACAGATGAAGAGCTGTCCCAAGCAGAAAAGGCCAAGTGCTTTCGCAAGGAGAAGGCAGCAGTGACACAGAGCTGTCCCAATGGGAATATTATGTCACCTGGGATATCTGGGACGAGTTCTTGGGCCCAGTGAATAAGTGGGACCCTCACTCTGCTCCTCTGGAGGTGCCCAGCTCTCTCAGCAGTTTGGGCCCAGGGGCAGGAGCAGAGGCCAGCCCTGACCTGCACAGGGGTCTCCGGCCTTCGCTGGTCCCACAGGCTCGGAGCCTGCAGGGGCTGCCAGGGCCAGATGTCCTGAGGAAGAGGAGCACTGTGCCCCTCTCATTCCCAAAGCACAAGAGGAGGCAAAGGCAGCTTCCTTCTCCTGCCTTTGGTGAGCAGGTGACAGACACACGGGTAGAGAGCCAGGCAGCTGCCCCACGCAGCCCCTCCAGCCCACTCTGCCCTTCGCCCAGCTGGCCACAAGCCCGTTGTCTCAGCAGGACACACGCTGTCTGCAGGCAGCATCCCTCCCGCTTCAGGCAGGCACTCTGGGATCCAAGCAGGCTGTGCCTGCATGGGAGGACAGCCTGAGGATTAGTGCCCCACTGTCAGCACCAGGTCAGGCGCCAGAGGCACTGCCTGGCCCCGAGCCTGCTCAGCATCCCACAGGAGCAATACAAGTGGAGAATCCCAGGAGGCAAGAGGCCAGTGGATGTGCCTCAAACACCGACAGCAGGACAGCTGTGGAGTCTGCCAAGGAGTCTTGATAAAAACACACGAGGGCTATTGGGAGGAACCAAGCATTGCTAGTGATAATAGGGCATGAGAAAGAAGGAGTTGTGACCGGACAAGGGGGCCATGCGCAGGTAGGACATCACTTCTGAGGGGCAAACATGCCTGATCTAGTCCCATCATCTGCATCAATGATGGAACAAGGAAAGGCATCCCATCAGCTGAATGGGTGGTGGAACAAGAACTGACATCCCATCGATGATCTGGATGGATGGTGGAACAAGGACTGACATCCCATCCATGATCTGGATGGAGAGTGGAACAAGAACTGGCATCCCATCATCTGGATGGATGGCGGAACAAGAACTGACATCCCATCGATGATCTGGATGGATGGTGGAACAAGGAATGACATCCCATGATGTGGATGGATGGTGGAACAAGGAATGACATCCCATCATCTGGATCAATGCTGGAACCACGAATGAGACCCCATCAGCTGGATCAACGCTGGAACCAGGACTTCTGACTTCTTTTCTCTCTCCATTTTTTTCTTTTTCTTTCTCTGTTCCTCCCTTTCTTTAATTCATCTTTTCTCCCTTCCCTTTCACCACTGCCCTTTCTCACAAACCTTCTCCCATGTGTGTATAGGTAGGCTAGTGACTAACATAGCAAATTCCACGCCAAGAGTGTAAGTTGCTAATAAAACTTGGTGTGTTTTATGCAGACTCTGTGACATTTGTCGTTCCTTTTCATCATGAGCATTTATGACTCTTGGGTGCTTCCTTCCCCTTAAGAAGGGATTCACAAGGGGGTGGCTTCACTGCAGACGCCCAGATAAAAGTTGTTTCAAGTTTTCCTCCTGTCATTATTGGAAATCTCTTGAACCAGTCCTGCAGCCGAGGACCACAGAGATGCCAAAGGACAAGGTGAACCCCAACTCTCTGGGCAACTGTGGTGAGCAGGGCACAGCCACACGCTCTGAAACAATCAGAACCTGATTATCTGAACTAGCTCCCAGACATTACTCCCCAATTGCATCTGGCATACGCACCCTTTTCTAGACCTGATAAAAACCTGATGAACTTTTAGCAGATATTCTCCAAGCTTTCACCACACTTCTCTAAGAAGGTCTACTTGTTTTTCCTGCCACAATAGGCCACTTCTCACATTACATTCCATTTAGGCCTGGGATCACCACCGAAGTTTAGACAGCTGATTTTTTCCTCTAGTTTCAGCACCTCCAGAAGCAGTGCATGAGCCACATTCACCCTTTCTGGACACTAATTATCTTGTCAATATCTGGCAATCCAGCCAAACAAGATTCCCCTGCAGAGTATAAAAGCCCAGCTGCAGCACGATTCCCAAATTACAGGTAAATTAAGGAAAGACAGAGATATCTATTTTAATGAAGACACTAAGCATGAACCACTGTGAAACTCAGCATTTCTCCAGTCTGGATTTGGATCTTCACTCCATGCAGTACTGCAGCAAGGGGATCCTTATGATCTTCCAAATTCAGAGATACCATTTTGTTCCACTTCTGTCACTCAGACCTTCTCTCCACCAGTAGATGTGAACCAAACCCAAACTTTTATGGTTCCCTTAAACAGTACGTAGATACATCCCAGTTGCCCCAAAGGCATTGGGAATACTCCAGGAGACTGCAGAATCATTTGCTGCAGAGCCACTTCAGGCAAGATCAATACGAAAGCTTTCATCTATTGTTTCATTACACAATGCTTTATATGGCTTATTTAACAGCACAAAGACTATTAAAAAAAAATAAAAAGCTAAAGGCTAGAGAAAGGCACTAAATCCACAAAATCCAGTTAATGTCAAGAGTACCTTGTGCAATGGGAACACTCAGAAGCTAAACACTTAAACACACAAAACTTCTCCTTCCTTTCAGTTTCAGATCTAGGGAGAAAAAGATGCATTCCAGCTTCTACTCTTACAAAGAAATGTTTACTTCCTAGGGTCCTTGTAATCAGGATTCTTCCAAATGACATGTTCATTAACAGCAATGACCACCTTGACCTTGTGGAGAGAAAGAGTTGCAGTCATGGGAGGACGTGACTACAACCAAACTACATGCTCAATTCAAGCTCAGTCTCCTGGTTTAAAGTGTACAAAGCACGTTTGTAAAAAGCATACCAATTTTTTCCTTCCGTTTCAATAGTACAGCTGATGCAGCGAATTCACAAGGGAAAAGAGTTACCATACTCTGTCACCATTTCAGGGGCATATTCCTGTTGTCAGATCCAGATAAAAATCACAAGTTATTCAAAAAGGAAGAGATGAAGACAAATCATAGTAATCTTCATACAATGACTGTAAGAGCACAGCCATTTTCAAAATAAATGCCAAGAAATTTTCTCCATATGATAAGCTGCTATTTCTCTCCCACCCCAATTCAGTGAATGAGAAGGCTTCCGACATGCTAGTCAGAAACAGTTCCCTTTTATCCAATACCTAACATGGCTTTTCTTAATTACAGTTCTGCACATGTCACTTTCTGGTTTTCCCTAATGGTAAGGCTCATTATTCAACTTCCCTTTTAAAAAGAGGAAATGTTCAGACAGCCAAACTACTTCTGCTCTCAGAGATGACACAGTGAGAGTTGGTGTGATATTGAACACTCATCAAAGGCCAAAAGTGATTGTGTTACCAAGGAAGTCGCAAAATGACTGATGGAGGTCAGGCTTACGAGTTTTCAGAAGCAATGGGGCAAGAGGGCAAATCAAGAGTCCCCAAAGTAGATGTTCAGCTGTCATTTCCCTTCATCATGTACTAGTCATTTTCTCAACCTGCAGAGAAAGGCCTGAACACTAGAAACTGTCTACTTTATGAACACATCCACCCTAAAGGTCTGGTAACAGAGAAAGGCTGAACCTTTCTGAGCTTTCAACACCGATGAGAACATTCTACAGCTGAAAAACAAAACTTCCAATAATTCCACAAAAGGCACAACCATCATGTATGTATGTATGTATGTATGTAATGTATGGCTTACATTAAACATAGTTCAAGCGTGAAACAAAATAATGAAGAACTTACAAATGGTCCTAGCAAAACTACAGGACTAGAGAAATAACCTACATTCATCTGTGCGAAGTTCAGAAACATTTCTTTTTAGTGTCAGAAAATGGGCTTGCTTGATTTCCTATTTCTTTTTTTCAGTAAATTAATTACAAATAACTTCCCCAATCTTACTTACATTAAAAACTAATTAAGATTTTATATACTTGATAATTATTGAAAAATTGAGACCGGAATAGCAAGTCAGGTACCTAACTAGGCTAATGTACTTTCCTACAGACATTTAGCACACATCCAATTAATTATTTTCTTGGTTTTTAGCCTGCTACGTTGGTATTTTCTACTAAATAAATGTTTTATTTTTCTTTTCTTGATCTGGTGGTTCTTTTGTTCATTCTTCATTCACATTACATACTCCCCATTCTCCACTTCCAGCATCCTCAGCAACTAACTCTCACTTAATGATTAAGTGGCTATTTGCCACACTTGACAGGGTCAGGCTAAGAGCTGGACTCAGTAACTTAAAGTCTTTCCAACCTAAATAGCCCTTGACTCTATTTAAAAAAAAAAGGCAGAACACACTCCCACTAAGAGAGCCAGTTTTCCTACAACTGATTGTGAGAGAGTATGGTTGCAGTGCAGCTAAAAACTAACTTTAACTTTCCACCTGTCTGCTGTCTCAATCAGAACATGGATTCAAGCAGCATCTGCCACACATGGCTTTTCTTTATAAAAGAACTGTATCTTGATTGGCAGAGAGAAGTAGCAATATGACAAAAATTTGGTTGTTGTACAAGGATTCTTGTAAGTTATCTTGACTATTTTTATACAAATAGAGTGGTAAACTAGTAATAAATGTCTCCCAAGAGAAAGAAGGAGACAAACGATTTTAAGCCACACTACTTGGTGCAAATGAGTCTTCAGTTCCAGACTGAAAATGAAAACATGCATAAATTTTAAAAAAATTTTTTGTTTGTTTCTTAATGCCTGAAGATTCCTTTCCTTTAAAATCTTTAGATAAGGTTTTCATCTCCTCCTTCACAGGCATTCATATCCTTGGCAACTCTTTTATTGACTTCATCAGGTCCTGCAGTAGCGTGTTTTAGGTCTAACTTAAGTTTCTAACAATGCTGTGCTAGATGAACACATGGGATAGACTGAACTGTGAGAACATCCTGAGAAGACACAAGACACTAAGTAGAAGCTCAGAGGCAGAAAAAGCTCTCGGTTTAACCTAAAAATGAGCACACAGTGCTGACAGCAAGCAAACTGAATTTGCAACAGTGTGCTAATGACTAAGGAAAAGCCCAATAAACCAAAACAACAGTAGTACAGAAGAAAGAAAAGAACTTAAAAGACAAGGCTTAGAAAGAAAACATGAAGACGACATTGAAAGATGAAGGAAGTTGAACTGGTTATTATTTTTTATTTTTTATAAAAGAAGTAAAAATCTCTTAACAATGCTCAAGTTAGTGAACTATTAGAGTACCATTTGGCCAGAGGCCTCTGAAAACTGTTTGAGCTTGTCAAAGTGTGAGTATTTTTAAAAGCAAAAAAAAAATTGAAACTGCAAACACCATTCCACACTTAAAGTCTCATGTTCATTGCCCTTCTGTATTTAAATTAAAATTCAAAAATCAGCATTCTCCAGCTAATTGTTTGTATGAATATATCCTTCTCTCTTGCATTGTGCATACAGAAGTTCAACAAACACTTATGTAATCTCCCAATACATTTGGAGACATCTACTCTGAATTAATTTATTTTATTAAAACTGCAAGAACCATCAATTAACATGAAACTGGTTTCTTTTACACATTCACTGGGTTGAAAATGCTTTAAATGTAAACTGTGTGCTGAGGTATTTTAAACCATAAACAACTTACATGTGGTCCATTGCTTTAAACTTAGGTTTGAACTTTACCACATTTTTAAATACCTGCACACTACAGTAGAAAAAATAATCCAGTCAAAAACAAGTTTGTGGATAACCTTATTGACATTTGTTACAACAAGGAAACACTGAAACAAACATAATTCCCTCTTTTTTACCACTGCTAGCTGCACATTATGACTAACAGCTTCAGTAATTAGATTGTTGCACCACCCTCTTCCTCATTTTTGTATTGTAGTCATGCTGCTGGTTCTAGTGGTTAGAGCTGATGTTTCAACAATGTCAGCTAGAAAAAATAAAAAGGAAGAGAATATTTAGTCCTTGGTGCACCTGCTCTTCCACAAGCTACAAATCACAGTACCACAATGATACAGTGTATGTTGACTCCTTTTCCTCTATCATAAAACCAGAAAGCAATATATGAAATAATGACTACCTCTATCACATTGCCTGACATGCTTAATCAGTTGGGGTTTTTCCCTTCCAAAGGAATATGGTCCCAAAGCTGCAGCAACTGCTCTCCAACCTGTGGTTCCAGCTCCTGGAAATGATCAGGAAATTAGAAAAGTTATTAGCACTGCTGCTATTGTACATATAGAAACTATCACAAAATCCTTAGAACAGGTTGCTGGTGCAGGCTTCCAGTATTTCTGAAAGAGTTCATTCCATTTGCTATTGTGACATATATTAGCATTATTCCTACTACAAAGGCCCACAGGTGATAAAAAATTTCCATACACAACATCAGCCTACAGGTTGTTGGTGTTTTTTCATTCAAGCAAGATGTCGGTTCTCACAAAAGAATTCCCAAAGAATACACCACCATAAAAACAGGTGCACCATGTAATTCCTGCCTTCCACAGGTCACTTCCTTATTAACTGAAGATCCTTGTTCTCCACATCTTTTACGTTTAAGTCTATTAAGTGTGGTGGAGAACCCGGAAAGGCAGGTCACAGGCAATGAAGTGGCTCTTGGCAGAATCACGGACCTTAATATAAATAATTTCTTTTTGATATTGTTGAGATTCTTCATGTCTTAAGAGCCACTTAGGAGAGAAGCATTGTCAACTTCAATGTGTGCTAAGTTCCTTTTCTTATACTTACAGTATGCTCCTTTCCTCAGTCTTACAACTGGAGAGGTTTGGGGGAAGCAATGAGAAGACACTAGAAAAAGTTTATCTCTAGAATCTAGAATCAAGGAGATGTTTTGAGAGGGCACTGAGAATGCAGAAACTGCCACAGAAAATACTTGTCCAAATTCTTTTCTGGCTTTTTGTAGTTACATTTAGCTTTAATGAATTGAGGAATAGTACTTACCTTTACTCTACCTCAAATATCAAGATTCCTTTCAGGCATTATGGAATTGCAAACCTCTAATTATGAACAGTTATTTTGGTATTACAGACTATCTGATCTCAGGGAACACATCCTAAGCAAACAGAAAACAAACTACTGGATTTTTTTTTTTTTTTAAGCAACAAAACCACATTTTGGAATAATCCAGCTTTCAATGTTGAGGTTTTTAAAATAAGCATCAAGCAAGAAACTGGTTTGATTTTAAAAAATCCACTACTTCAACAGTAATTCTATATTAGCAGAAGGTAAAATGCGCACCGAGGAACTGTGATTTGTGTTAATAAATACATGAGCACAATTGAGCTCAAGGCTGAATAAGCTAATAAACAAAACATAGCTCTATCAAGTAAAGAATTTAGAAGAGAATAATTACCTGGCCATCTCTGCTTATTTGTACTTTCTTATTGTCATTCCAAGGGTTGAGCAAATGGTGTGCAAACTGAAAAGGAATGCTTTCTTTTCGGATCCACTCCACCTTAAATACACCTCCAAATCCAGAAGATCCCCAGTCCTGACTTTTCTCAGACCCTATTGAAGAACCCATAGTAGCAAAACCCTGGAAGAAAAATGAAAATATGAAAGAGCAGACATAATGAGAGCATATCTATTTATACTGGAATTAAATAAATGAGTGGACTTAATATGAAACTTTCAAATTAGTTTCAAAGTGATTCAAACACTCACCCACACGAAGTTGCATCTTCTAAAATATTTACACCTAGAAAGTTAGAAATATCATTTGCTTTTTCCACTTCACATATACCTTCTAGAATTTGACCACAAATTATGTCTTTCAATTCACCTCTCACAATTACCATTCAAGGCTCTTTTTAAGCTTTGTATCAGAGGCTGAAAAGCTGTTGTAAAAACATTTAGAGTGCAAGGTATCAAGACAAATGTTCTATGTTCATTAGTTATTCCTTGCTACCTGTACAGAATTCTTGCAAAAACCCATTCCTTCTTTCCCTTGTTCCCTCTCTGTTAACAAACTTTCACATACAATTAAAAATGTGTCATTGTTCTCCAAAGAAAGAAGGCAAAGTTGCTTAAAGCTCCTTCTTCGACAAAGGTGAAAGAAATTCCAACAAGACAAGTATTCAGAAAGAAAATTAAAGAAACCACAAATCCAAAATTGCATCTAAGTTACTTAAGGATACCCTTTAAACATACACACATACCAAAAAAAAACCCAAAAATAAACCCAGGCCATGCACAACGGTTTAGGCAAATTACTCCAGTTATAACTTAGGAATCCAAGAGATGCAGTGCACTGGCTAAAGTTACTAGCACACTAGTAAGTGTGTAAGTCATGCAGTCCTAGACAGCTCAAGCCTTCAATGAAAATCAAGGAAAATTAATAAAAGGAACAGAGGAAAAACAAAGGTGGAATGTAAAGAGACACCCAAGACAAGAGAATATTATCAGCAATGTTAATCTCCCATTCCCATGAAGGTCCAGTGCTTTGTCAAAACTGGAATAGCAAGGGAACATAATCCACCTACATCCTGACTTCAGTATGTCTTCCCCTCATAACTTTCTTATCTAAGAGCACTGCTAGAACACCCCATTTTCAGATTCAGCTGGCATGCTGAAAATTACTTTCTAATATGGCATCTCCATTTGCTAAATCATTGTGTATGTATGCATCATTCCACCACAATCCTTCAGTGGTACCACCAAGACCTCCGCATGTGGACTTGTTCATTAAATTTTAAGTTCAGCTGACTTTTATGAATAGTTTCTAATATAAAAAGAGGTAAATTGAACTTTCTTTACTTGGAACAATTGACTTTAGAAGGCTCTACAACACAGCTAACTTGGAACTTTGCATTAGCAGGTCAAGTCTTGAAACCGGCCACAAATTTGTCAGCAAATTGTTGACAAATACCTTACAAAATGTGAAGTCAAAACAGTTCCGAAAGAATCATGACCATGACTTTCCACTTTCCTAACTCTGAGAAACTATAGTTCCAGCAAAACAGTTCTAACTAAAAGTTGTATTAAAGCCACCTATGAGTTTCCTGGCTTTAGAAAGCTGCGACTTGATGTTATCTTCTCGTTCACTTACATAATTCACTTACGCATGCAGAGAAAATAGCAGCAATCCCCTGCTGTGTATGGATTTTTTCGTTTGTTCCATTGTTACTGTTTTAAAGCAATTATGTAGGGTAGAAACATTATTCTGAACTCATTATGTTTGGAGGCAATTTAGTTTTATGCTTTGAGGGACAAACTGAGTTCATTAACAGGGACTATTCTGGAGAATAAGGTACTCCTTCCTAAGAACCCAGAGAAATTGGCACAATACTCTGCTTATTAGAAGGTCAAAAGTCATAAGCAAAACCTTCCATACTGTACACACCCATTTGCTGCACTCTCCTAAACTATCAACCACCACCAGCAGTTGGTATCAGCTAAGGACTCACCTGGAAGTGTCCAGACCCTTGAACAGAAAATATTAAGTAAACCATGCTGCTCTCCAAAAAGGCTCTATTCAGTTTTTGTTCGTTACTTGGTGTAGTGGACCATATACCCTTCTGCTGAGAAATAGCGATGTTCTGCAAGTTGTTACTTTTTATTATAAAGTACCGAACTGGCATATTTTGTCTTGGTGAAGATAATTGGGAACTCTGAAAAAATTAAATTAAATTAATAAATGCAGCAAAATAAACCAGGCTTTAATTCTGAAGTTTTACACATATGAAGACAGAAATCCCTTCACTGAACTCTTCCTCTCCTCTCCAAGATTACATAAGGAACACACTATCAGCTGATTGTGTCTGAATTTATTTTAAAGTATATTTTACATCTATTTTATATTTGTAAGCACTTTTCAGAATTATAAATTCATTCATGAATGGCAGCAAACAATTATAACAGAATAGGCCTAAATAGTCTAGTGATCAATTAAAAATCCTTGAAGTCTGAGACACCTACAGATGAGACAAAATTAATCACCCTAGACTGCAGCCTGCAGCACACTACTTGCATCTCCATTTTCAGGAAATAAATTTCCTCTCTGTAACACTGGCTGAATTTAAAAAACACAGGTAGAACTATGAAAATAACCTCACTAAAAAAGTACAATTTATTAAAGTAATTGTAAAAAATCTGCCAGGCAGTCATAATGTAGCAGATAACACAAAACTTATGGGAATCAGTACCAATGTATGCCATAACAGAAACAGAGGAAGACAGAATCCAGACTTCAGAAATGCACATACTGCATACACTGTAACTGTTTATTATACCAAGTTTCAAAAAAAAAAAACCAAGAAAACCAAACCCCCCAAAATTGAGGTTTTTTTCCACTTTGAATAGCTTTACTTCAGAAGTCTGCAAAGAATATTTTGATTGTATTAAACTAGTATAACAGGGATATTTATGCTATATTTTCAGTGCAGAAAGAATTAATATGTGGTAGTTAATGAAAATCTAAGGTTCTTAATTTATCAATATAATAGCTGATGGTTGCTGAAAGGTATCAGTAAGATGTTCAATTAATTTTGGAGAGCCGGGTAGTATGGCTATGGGAACTCTACCTTTCCAGATATTGGAGAAGACGGACTAGCACAGGGGCTAGGCAAGCTACTGCTGTCTGCAGATTTCAGCGATGATTGATCTGACCTGTCATCTGAGGTTTGTTTGGAGTGCAAAATATTTTTTCGTTTGTACTTCCTTGGCTGGTGAAGTGTAGAATGTGTAGACTTCATCAGACCTCTAAAAAGTGAAGGCAGACACACAACAGACCATGAGTTTTGCAGGAAGTCACAGAACAAGATGCATCTACATATCAGCCTACTGGATAACCACACATATTATACTAATTCTAAAACATACTTAACATTAAATGAAAAAAGCATGCGTCCTTTCTGAATGTTATGGTTAAACCTCTTCTGCTACTCCCAAGGACAGTATTTCTGACTGGTCTCCCAAACAGCTGCCATACAACTACAACGCAGCCTAGGAGAGTATCAAACCCTTCAGCTGTATTTATATCGTTTCTTTCTTCTTAATACCAGCAGAAAGTCAAGTGATGCTTTTATAGGCAAATAAATCACAACCTGAAGTGTCTGGAAGATCTCAACAGCTTACTTTTCAGCATTAGAGAAGTCTGAGAATTCCGTTTCTGCTGTGTCTCTTCTGGGGTTAGTTGACCTCCACGTAGATGCTAAACGAAGATCTTCAGAAGGCACAGGTCTTGGTCTCTGACCAATTCCTGAAGGCTGCTGCAAACCTGCAGACTGTTCTTCAGCAGTTAAAACAGCCACAACTGCTCTTACAATTCCTTCCTCAACTTGAGACCAAGATTTAGAAGGAGATCGCATACGACGCAGAAATAAGCTATGCCACTTTTGTCTGAGTTGCAACAGCAAACCAGCAGCCTGTAATGAATTTCAGTTCTGTTAACAACTAATAAAACTTAGATCAGTGAGGCAAAGGGTAGCTTAAGGTCTTTCCTATCAGGCAGCAGTTGGCATTCTGGCAAACTGAAATGCAAGACTAAGGTCTTGCAGAGGGGGAAAAAACCTCAAGTTTAAATTAAGCAGCTATCTTTTCTTTCCTCAGGTACAAGGTGATTTCTAAAATATTTCATGCAGGTCTCCACAAAACTTAAAATTCTACTGTAAAGACATAGGATATTTAATTTTTCATTTTAAAAGTTTATCTTCTTTTGAAATAGCAGTCTTTTCATGTCTAATGCCCTTCCTGCCAATTCAGTCTGTATTTATGGGGTCTTTAGCCATACTCGATGAAAAGACCTCTGGTTACTCTACCTTCTAACACAGCCACAGCTTCTCAATAACCTGAAGATTTCTATCTTCAAAAGTTGGGGCTTTTTTCTTCTTTTTCTAAAACCTGACAGCAATTTTCTTTCAGCAGTTCCAGTTTCAGGTACTCCATTTCAGTCAATAAACTCTATAGTCATCCTCTCAGAGAAGGAAATAGACAATATGCCACTGTAACTGTTCTCTCCCGCTCAAATTTTGGCTAATGCAACTCAACCTAAGTAAGGCCTTGTGTGCTGGGAGCATCACATAAATAAATAAAAACACCTATACATAGATATGCGCTCTTTCAAAACAGGCAATACAGGGGCCACAAAGAGCAGAGGGGCCATTATGTAGCCACTACCATGTGCAGCTTGCTCTTTCCTGCAGCCGTTTTCTTTTGTCTGGCAGTTTCTTTAGAATCTGCTAACTTAAGAAAATGGATCAAAATGCCAATCTGGAAATTATAATATATCAGATTACCTAAAGTGCTTCTCAAGCAGATCCAACAGTAGCTGACTGCTGCGGCTTTCATGCTTCCCAATGTGATATGTGGGACAGCAGCACCATGATAGAGGAAGAAAGATAAGCACTCTCACAGTTGGCTAGGTAACTGATTTTTTGCTCCTTTTTGCTCATAGGTGTAAAATTTGAGAGTTACAGGTTGCTACAATACATAGGAAACCCTAAAACTTGGATGCTGAATTTGTGAATTCACACAATTGACTATCCACAATCTGGACAAAAGGAGATTGAGCCTGCTTGTCTGGTTTTCGCATTTCCTACTGAACTCATGAAATAAAAGTTAACTCCCACAGTACATCCTCACGTAAATTTGAGAGGCTTGAAAGGACCATGACAGCCATTCATACAGTAATTTTTTGGTTATGCAACTCCTCCAGAAATCTTTTTAGGATGATATGACATAAATATCCTTCTACATGAAACAAGCATGGAAGTGATAGATTACTTACTTCAGAGTCCAGTTTGAGGTGGAGCCACTCATCTAGCTTCAGCAGAGATAAATTAGAAGTTGTTCTGTCCTCCATCTCACTGTCACTGCTATCATTAGATACCCCATCTCCTGAATTAAGATGCATTAACATTTCTGCATTATCCACACTTACAAAAACTTGAACATTACTGTGTTACAAGCAACAAAATAATTTTCCTTCTACATTTTCATTTAAAATGCAAACATTTGTAAACACACTTTAATTTCTGAATATGCACACTAGTGAAATTCTTTGCTTCAGTTGTGAGAACAAGTTCCCAAACCTCCTAAGGGACCTACTATGTAAACCTCTATACTGATGTGATCTGACTCTTCCATGTACCTTCATCAATAACAAGCCATTATCAAATTTTGCCTGAAGTTGTTTGTAAAATGTATATTGCCCTGGGCTTCGTACCACTATATAACTGTATATTTAAAGCCCCATTAAGAAAAAAAAAGTTATATATGCACACGGCTATTTAAGATGCCTTTCTTTTTTTTTTTCAAATTGCAATTCAATCAGTGTTAACACTATTTTAAGGGTAACAGTTTAAAGAGGAAACCTTCCAAATAGCATGGACTCTTACTTCAAGTCAAACTAGTATTTTTACAAAACTGACAACAGATAGATAATTTTTGCTTCTTACAGCACTCCATTTAAATATAAAAAAAGAAAATTTTAATACATTACTACTTTTAGCTAATAATATGGCTAATTTCATTAAAAGTTATCAGCAGAAAATAATCTTTAAAATGCATGTCGACTGGAAGCAATACGATTATTTGCCATATTAATTATAACTACATTATTCAGTTTGAATAATCTGGTTCAAAGTACTAAATAAACTAGGCTGTCGAAAAAAAACCCATGTTCCACACTTCTCAGCATTAGTATTGTCTTTAAACATTTTGGTTGCATTTTTTATTTACTTAAAAACTTTACTGTAATTGTGAGACTCCAGAACTGTAGAAGTGCAATTTATAGATACAAACTTACAAGTATTCACATATTTCAGACATGGGTTACAGAGCCTATAAACCATTCTTGAGCAGCTACAGGAACTACATATAGCTCTGTCATTTTAAGAATTAGCCAAAATATGTAGAAAATATAATTGAAAAATAAGCCTTCCAAATCACATACTAGCATATGCTAATGGAAACATTCCAAATCCAGACTCCAGTATACCTTGAGAGGATGGACATGCCTGTAAAGCATTACTTGGTAACCTAGCTGGTCCGCAGAAGAGTGCCACAGTGATGGGTGTTACAACAGAACAGCACCTGATGTTTGCTATCCTGTGAGCTCTCGTCATTTCGTCATATATAAGCCAGTCTGTAGGGAGTGCCTGAACAGCTGCAGTTTGGCCATTCACTGGGGGAATCTGCGCAGGAGCAAATAGGACTAGGCTATTTTATCCTCTATGTGTAATTAAAAGAAATTTTAACTTAATTCTTACTTTATGTATGTAGCAAAAATATATAAATATTTACGTATACATGACTTAAAAAAGCATAAGAAAATTCAACCAGACTCACAAGTTACCCTATCATCTTGGAACAAAATATCATGCTTTAAAAGAGGATCTAAAGAAATACCAGTTTCAGAGCAGAACTTTTTCCTTCTACAGTGAGCAGAGATTGTTACATCTTCAAGATACTTTTATAACTAGCTTTTTCTTTTTACCATTTTGTCTTGGTAAAAGCACCACTTAGCAGGACTAACTGGAAAAATAATATGAAACTCAAATATTGGAAAAATAAATGAACTCAAATTTTTCATTCTATCACCTGCCAGAAAAAATATTTTCTAAAAAGTTCGAAGTGGTTTTACCTTTTTATACTGAGGTTGACTGAGAACAGAGGTAGGATGAAATCGCACTTTCTTCTCCTTTGGTCCAGTTACAACAAGCTTCTCTCTGTCTACATGCACAAGATTGGGATACATCCCAGCCACTAAGGCAGCTTTAACTACAGCCCAGTTTTCAGAGTTAATATTAGCATCTCTAATATCAGCTCCTCCTCTGCCTCTAACAAAACCTGAAAAAAGAGAGATGTCAAAACTGAGTTATATTTGTTTGAATTTAAGATCTATTTTTTTTTGCTTCTCAAAAGGAATTTGAAAAAAAAGAAGTGAAATAAAATACAAATTAATTGCATTTTTCACAACTGTCAACAATAACAGCATCAAGAAGAAACCCATGCACTGAGATCCTTCCCGGTAAGGGGTTTCAAAGTAACATAGAACAGAACAACTTTTTACAATACTTCTTCACTTAACAGAACATTAGAAATTGTGTACTTTAATTGTAACATGCTTATAGCTTAGCATGCGTGGGCCCTGCTCAAAACCTAGTGTAGCTGAATTTTGAATGAACTGTTTGTTAACATGAATGGCTAAGCAGGGGAAGAAACAAAGACAGGACACCTTTGAACAAAGGATGAGACCTTGGAGGGCCCCAAGGCTGGCTCAAGCTGGAACAGAAGGTAATGGGCTGCCCACACTGGACATGGAGAAAGCATCCAGCGAGGCGGTAGAAGACACCAGACCATAAACTGATCAAGAGGAGTGTGAAAGGAACATGCAGAGCACATGAAGATCAGGTGCCCTGACAGGGTATAAAGGCCTAGGGATTTCTTTATTCAGGACACTTAGCACAGACATACATCCTGAGTTGAAATTTAGCAACTCTACCTCAGAACGTAGGGTCTGAACTCATCTTTAACAATTTCCTCAAGAAAAAAATTTACTAGAACATAAAAATCCAAGGAAACATGTCTAACACTGCAAGACAGCAGCTGAACAATCTGGGTGCTTTCAGTTATACCAGCTGTTCCCCAGCCACATTTTCTCACCCCAGCATCTCCACCATGCCCAGCATGAGTGTGTACTGGTCATTTTCAACTTAAGGAAGGAAAATGTTATTGTTGTTATGAATTGTATACACTTGACTCCAAAATTATGTTAGAACTTTTTCCAGCCTATTTACCTGAGGCTCTAAGCTGGCCAAGCAACTGTGTTCTCATTCCTACAATGATTTCCATTGTGGCTTGAGACAGGAAGTTCTTTTCACAGAAGGCTCTCTCCCAGCCATCACTGCGCGCCTTCTGCCACGCCTGTAGTGAATAATTTTTTAACATTTGCCTATTAATTTAAATATCTAAAATTTAAAAACGTGTATTTTTAAGAATTTAGATTAACAAAATTAACCAAAGCAAAGTACCAACCTGCTTTGCTGTTTAATTACTAGATTATTTCCCCATTCGTTAACGTAAACATACAATGATTATGTTAAGTTCATTATGTTACTATACAGATAATTATGCAGGATATAAAGCAGCATCTTGTTGGAATTCTCAAAATTTAACCAGGTTTAAAAGATAACACAAAATGTGTTCCCTCAGAAATACTGAGTCATATAAACAGGAAAGCCACGGTCTACCATTCTATGTCCAACTGGACTAGTACATCATTTACTCAGGTGTGTGCTCTCCCGAGAATAGCACTCATTCTGAAAGGATACCTGAAAAGCCCTGAGAAGCACCATGTGGTCACTGAATGTCCCTGCAGTAAAACGCTTCCTGCACAGCATGGCTGCACGCTTTTGAGAGGCCACTGTGGGCAGCACAAAAGGATCTCGGTAGGCAAGAGCACAAGCAATGGTAAGAACAGGATCCAGGCACTTCAAAACGATGGCGCACAACACCATTTTACCGAGGTGCGGCTCCACTGGCAGTTCAGTGAGATGGTAGCCAAGTTCAGTGAGGTCTTCCCAAGGGTCCATGGCATCTATAGTCTGTTTGAAAAAAGAGAGAAAAGAGAGGGATGTAGGGACAAGGGGAAGAAGAAGAAAGAGGACAAAATTCATTTACAATGAAAGCAGAAAGGATATGAATGTTGTACATTACCTAAAACTGCTCCCAAAGACTAAAGAAGCAAGTGAAACTAATGATAGTTCCAGATGAGATTTTACAGTAGTCTCCTTCCTTAACATGGAAAAATGCATACACACACATAAAATGAAAACAACAAAAATTCAAAGCATCCTTAAGTAACTCAACAGGACTTTCAGTACAGTTAATAATCAATAAGATATGTTACCACACCACAAATACCGATTAAACACAATTCCCATCAAAATGTATTCCCCTGCTGACCTTGAGTATTTGCAGAGCATTTTTCACAATTAAAGCTGGTGGAGGATCAGGAGCTTTCATAAGAAAGTCAACAATTGGACAGTTTATCGGAGCCAGAAGTTTTGTGTGTAAACAAAGCTCCTGCAAGTTGAAAAGAAAAAAAATACTGCTAACTTTTAGGAAAAGAAAATACATACGCATCTTTCTGGGCTATTAGTATGGTCTGATGATAGTATGTTTTTTTCAAAGGTTGTAACTTGTAAGTGAACACACACCTGAAGTGGCATTCTTAAAAGTTCTGGAGTCTGAAATTCCAACATATTTTCAAAGCGGAGCCTGCTGAAGAGACGAAAACAGACTCCAGGCTGACAGCGCCCAGCCCTGGAAAATAAAATATAGGAAGCTGTGAAAATTAGAATTGCTTTTTTCAAAAAAACCCAACCAAACAAGAAACAACTCACACAAACTTGGAATGTAAATACAGATCTAAGAGAATGGTAATTTTGGTTTAAGAGGAAGTCCCACATACGAATTCAAAGACTTTTCCACTACATTAATTACTTTTGATGGTATGAAATTATATAATCTTATTATAAATAAATTATTTTAATAATTAAACAGTTCTGACCCTACACTGAAAAATCTGGAGGTAAAGAAGTAAGGCCTATCTAAATAAAGTTATATCTTTTTTTGCTAACTTGAGATCAATCCAAATCTCAGCCACCCTGTGCCATGGGGAATCTAGTTGTAAACTTTATTTCTTCCTCTTCACATTTGCCAGTTAGGAGTTACTCTAGATGTAAATGGTATAACGAAGACCATACAACATGTGAATGAAGGAACAGAGACAGTAAATGCTCACAACTCATGCTGAAAAACCTGGAGGGTAGTATCATGTCTTGAATATCATGACAATATCATGTCTTGAACAAGTATTGTTGCTCTCTACATATATAATTTCTCAGGCCTCAGCCACTGTGCTGAGAAGAGTATGATCATGGCCTGTTAAGTCATGAATACTCTGGAGATGGTCAGTAAGGAATCACTACTCAATGTCACCTCTAAAACAGGGATGCCAGGCTATCAAAAAAGGTAGCAGTAGGCAGTCCTCTACTGACAGACAAGTTACTGCAGCTGTTGGTGCCACATGGCAGAAAGAGAAAACGCATGGGGGAGCAACAACTTAGATCTAACCTAAGTTCTGGGATAATCCTGAATGTCACTTCTCTATATCTTGGGAAATTACTCCAAGCAAATAGATGCCGATTATTCATTTACTGCAAGAGTGGCCACTGTCCAACATGATATTGGATGAGGCTAGAAACATTACCCAGTGTGGCTGCTATAGGTTTGTACTTGAGTCTTTACATATAGGACAGTGCACATCTGCAAAATAATGATCAGTATAAAGCATTTATTACCTGCCTTTTCTCTGGATAGCACTTGCCTTTGAAATCCACACCATTTTTAACATTGTAACACAACTCAGTGCATCAAAAGACTTCTATAAAAGCAAAAGAGGGAACATAAAACCAAGATTAAACATGACAAACATGATACATGAAATAGAAGTTATTAACGAACTATTAACAGAAGCTCTTTAAAAAACAGAAAAAAATAATTGGAACAAACACTAGCAGCTTCTGGAACAAAGGTATGCTCTGAAGTACTTCCTCTCAATTGCATTTACAATACATGTTTTACATTACCTTTGTAATGTAATGCTGCAGAGTTTCCTACATGGAACTTACATGGACTGTGTTTTGAATAATCACAAATCAAGAAAAAGTATGTTATTATATTGATTAAAGTTTTCTTCTTTGTCTCAATTGGAAATTAGATCCTTATTTTCCTTCTTGATGCAAAATTAAAGAAAAATTCTATTACCATGAGAACTTTAGAACTTTGGTGTGTAACTCCCCTATGAAATCCAACTTCATTTTCAAAGACATATAAAAGGTCTTAAACAACCTCATTTTGCTATGTCACTTTTCATTAATAAGTAGTTTGGGAACGGGCACTCAACACACCAGAAACAATACCTAAAAACTTCATGGATTAGATTTGGATTTGACACAATATTAGGAAGAGGGAATTCCCAGTGCTTTCTTAAGTCTCAGGAAGACAGTAATCTCAGGAAGACAGTAATCTAAACTGACTGACTTGTTTAAAAAAAAAACAACAGAAATAGTACTTAAAAATTTACATATTATATACTATAGAATAACACTAGGAAATTTACTTCTCACAGAAAGTTCTAACCAATCATACCTCTTTCACCTTGCCTGAGTCAATAACATATACAACATCATTGACAGTTATGCTGGTTTCTGCAATATTTGTAGAAAGAATCTGCAAATAAAACAAGAAACAACCAAAACTGTAATTCAAGCAAAGACAAAATAGATTAATGTAATATCTGACAAAGTCCTCTAAAACTTACTATTTTGCGCACACCAGGAGGAGGACTTCTAAGCACTTTCTTCTGATCAAAAGTCTGCATATTTGAATGAAGCATGAAAACCTGATATCTAATACAAGACAAAGAGCACATTTAACTATTTTTAAAAGAAGCAATGAAAACCTCAGCCGTAGGAATTGGAGGCTTTACCTTTGAGCGTTATCAGCAAATCTCCTGTCATCAAAAAGAATACGGTCCCTCAGGCTAACTATCTCATCATATCCAGGAAGAAATATTAAAATTGCTCCTGAAAAAGAAGCAGGTTTGGAGAGTTAAGCAGAAATTTAACCTAAAATATGTATCAATAGTGTGAAGAGTAGCACTTGGACAGTTTCACCTATTTAGTATTTCCAAAAGAAGGGCAGCATTCATCAAAGGCTGAATGCACTAATTTCTTGTGAGTGTATGTGCATACCTACCAGCCTCAGAGCTATGACAGATGTTATAAAGCAAGTGCATAATGAGATCCAGATCCACTCTTTCATCATCAAAACTGTGATGATAAGCTGTCAACAGCTCTCTGTCCTCTGCACTGAGGTCACTACCACTTGCTCGGACGAGGGAACTTTCATCCAGATTTCCAAATCCTGCTGAAGCACTAAAATAGACAAATGCACAGACCATAGCCAAAGCTGTTTGTGTTTGCATTCAGCCATCAACTAAACTTAGATCAACACCAACAAGATTACCCCATTTGAATTTTAATTTTAAAGTGTAGCAGAACAGCACCTCCAACTACCCTGATAGAAGAGTAACAATGCATGAAACTTCAATTTTTAGCATTAACTTTAATTTTCTTGCATTTCATCGAAACATGTCCAAGCAAAGTGTCAAAACTCAAAGTATAAATACACCACTTGTCTACCTGTTAAAAAATATTTAAAAGAAATGTACTTCCCAAACATTTTCCTTCAGTAAGCAGGTAATACACTAGGAGAACTACACTAAGAAGTGATCTAAAAATACTGGTCTCTACAAAATAGATAACTGTGAGTTAATTAAAAACCAGTCCTTGAATGGCCTAGTGTAAACGTTACTTCTATAAAGTTTATTTAATATTGCTACTATGTATCAACAAAGCACAGATAAAAGCACAACATATTTGTTTCCAAAATAAGCCTCTGAAATTAAAATGGTAGAATCAGCATCTCTATCTATTTATGTAAATTACTATACTCACACCGTGCCTAGACATATAACCACGATGCTAATGCCCACACCAAAACGATAAAAAGTAATAATATGAAAGAAGTCTACACTGTTATATTTATCCTAGGATTTGCACAACATAATCACTGTGACATTGAATAGAAACACACTTTCCTTAAAAAAGGCATGTTTTTGTAACATTCCGTAGAACTCAATAATTCCTTGCATTAGGCAGATTTAAAGGCATAAAAAGCTGAAAACTGTTCCAATTAGAAGACAAAATGCAAAATTTCCATTCAACATTTCCCTTTAACTGTTTCTGCAGGGTAGTTATAGCTTACCTGTAGATTCCACACAGGTTCAACAACCCAGTCTGCCAAAGTGCTTAGCCCAGTCCACAAGCCATCCTGAAAGAGTTACACAAAAATATTTTTTCAATTTCCCACTTAAAAGAGACACAGCTCAAGACTCTGTAATTAAGAATTCAACTTAGATTTTCCAGACAACAATGTGATAAACAGAAGTTAAAAATATTTAGGTTGTTAGAACTTCTTATTGCTTACAGTAGTCTGTTAGGTTTAGCAGTAATTTTAAATGTTATAGAAATATCTATTTCTTTAATATTGACAAATCATCTATCTTTTGGTTTGTTTGTTTTTACCAGCATTTGTGATTCTGCAGTGGATACTTGCTCCCAACTGATCAGTCTCATCTACTGACTCAAAGCCTCTCCCTGAAGCATCATTAGTGCAGTCGCACTGTTTCACTGTGCCTGATAATCATGAGAAGTACAATAAAATCAATAATAAATCAGCAAACCAATAAAACTTCATTTTTTTTATTTACAGTGTATGAATGTGCTAGAGACTTTAAAAATCCAGGCCAAAGGAATTGTTTTCTCACTTCATCCCACCAACTAAGTTCATCTGTGCATTAGCCCTACTTAGACACACCCTAACATCTGTTATACATCAAAACAAGTGCAACAAAAATAACTAAACAATTCATTAATTCTGCCAGTTCTATTCACTTTTTTCCAATTAGGCATCAGAATTCAGACAACAAGTACAAAACTGGGAGATAAGTAGCCACAGAAATCAATAAGTAATTTTGTTAATGTTTTTTTCTAGGTAATAAGAAGTACACTTACCACGACATTTCAGTAAAATAGATAAACACCTTGAGCAAAGCATCAGTATCTTTATGCAACCAGATGTCAGAAAGACAAGAATCCATTTCTTTTATTAACCATGGTTCAAGGCAATTCACATCTTTTTCAGTCTGAAGAGGAACAGGAGTATGAATATAGATGTCTTCTAAGACTTATCTTAACTCTAATAAATTACACTAATAATTATAACTATTAGTTATAATATTACTAATAATATTAACTCTAATATTAAAAAAATTGAAGAATTGACACTACTGATTACAAGTACAATCAGAAATCCAGGCATTCAGCTACAAGTTAAAGCATTTATTGTATCATATGCAAGTACTTTAAGCCATGGCAGTTCAGGCACTTAATCTGAAGAAAGTTATGTAAAACCGTTGTAAATGAAAAAGCACAGTTCTGCTAGAGTAGTATGTTAATTTAAAAAAAAATTTTTAAATAATTTACAAAAATTTATAAAAATCTTTCAAAACTTCTTAGGAGTAGAATCTTCTGAAAACAGTTTTTAAAGCATATTTAAACATATATCCCAACAAAAGGAAAAACTTACCAGCTGATTAAATACTGTGTCACTACTATCACTCAACAGATTACACTCTTCAGTTGCCCTTGGGGCAGATCTTGGTCTCTCTCGTTCCAGCTTACTATTATTTTCTTGAGCAGAACACCACTCAGTAAGAGTGCTTTGCTGTTTTTCTTCTAGAATGCATGAAGGATTTCCATGAAAAGTTTTACAGTAATCTTACTTATTCTTTAATTTACAGTTTTAAAAATAGCTGTATCCAAGTCACCAAGTTAAAACTATTTGATCTCTTATTTAATCTAGAATGTTGTTGTCAGTCCAATATAAATTCCATAATTAAGGGCACCCGAAGTCGCCCGCAACATTTGCATAAAGAAACAAGTAGGAAAACCCAACTTGGTTACTTAACCCATTAACCCTCCAATTTACTGCATTCAAATGAGCTTCCTATACTACTTCTACATAATCCTCAGTCCAGAGTCTCTTTCTCCAAGTAGATAGAGAGCAGTGATATAACTCTTGCATGTAACAATTAATTTTATGTGTACAAGTAAAAGAAACAGTAGAAGCCATCAGTACTCAACTGAGCTTTTACTCACAGTGATCAAGAATGCACATGATAATGTGCAGTTAGGATTGTATGTTTTACTTTGGAACTGGTCTTTTATTTTTTTTTTTTATCTTCCCTAGATCATTACTTTCAGCTGTCAAGGAAACTGCTACAATATATTGTATAAATATACTCAAAATAATCATTGAAAAGAACTCCCTAAATTTGGTTCATGTATGTTAATGCTCCTGAGCTAAGTATGTTAAATGCACACATGTCTGAAGAATGCACTGAAATGTAAATAGAAACCACTTATGTGCAAGATTTACAAAATCCTTGTCTCTCTCAAAGCTGTAGGATAGCATACTTTAATTTGCACCTAAATGTCAGCATACTGTATCTTACGTTTCTCTAGTTTTCATGAGGACAAATCCCCCAATTGTATGTAATTCCACTTCACAATAATTAGGAAAAATGTAACATTTATCAACTGAAAGAAGTAAGAGTACAACCACTGAAACTAAAAATATTTTTTAAATCACAACCTACATCAACAATGTAAACACAGTTTTAAAATTACTTGCTGCTATCTAATCATGTTTCACTTAATAATCTTTTAACAGAGCATCATCCTATTTGTTGTTCAATCAATCAGTGAGACACACTACCAGCCTCTGCAATTAACAAGTCCACCAACCTTGCTGCTTCTCTTTTTTGTACTTTACCATCTCTTTGTTTGTATACCCAGTACTTCGTAAAATGTCCTCCAAAAACATCTCTTTAACTTCAAAAGGTCTTCCTTGGACTAAAAGCAGAAATAATTAATAAAAAAAATTAGATATTCCCTAGCTTCACTTACAGCATTAGTTCTTACAAATAATTTTTATAGACGGAAAAGTGAATTAAACATGATTAGGGCCTAATTAAATTAATTGTTACAGAACAGCCATTGATAAAAACTTCCCTCTAGGGAAGATGCAAATAGTCAAGAAACAACAAACACGAGAAAACAAAGAATAATTTGTTAATTGCTGTAACTATCAGTGTCTTTATCACATGCCTTTGCTCAGAACCGTTTGGCAAAGTTCAGTAAGGTCTATGAGTCTCAGGGCAATCTCTTACTGAGATTTAAGATTTTAGTTAAGTACTTACTGTGTATTACTGGGCAACATCCAAAATACCTAATAAAAAGATCTGCATCTAGAGCAGCACTGGAAATAATTAGTTTTAAATTAGCTTGGCTTTGCAACACATCTCTCAGTTTTATCAGCAAGAAGTCACTGAACCTATCCCTCTCATGTACTTCATCCTGTAAGAAACAAAAGAAAATCAAAAAGAAGCATCACAGATCCAAGACCATAACTCTTCACAAAAATTAATTTTCTTTTAAAACTAAAAAATGTAACTTGGTGGTACATTACAGAGGCATTAACATGTTTAGGTTTAGTTTAAGAATGACTTTTAAAAAAACCATCCCAAAGTAAAAATACTTCAAAAAGTTTTACAAAGACATCAGAGCAGTCTGTAACAGACAGCTCACAGAGATCTTAATTTCAGAGATCAAAAAGATTATCTGAAACTTCTCTAGGTCTTGTACTTGAACCTCATTTCAAGATAATGCCACTAACAGCAAAACAGTGCAAATCTTATTTCAATAAAATCTCCCTTCTCAACTGATGAGCATTTAAAGAACTGGATATATAATGATGATACATTTCTTAGATCCATGAAATCATGCACAAAGCTTATCATTAAGGCATTTGACTGATTAATCACCTTTGTCTATCTTCTGTTTTATATTCTGAAAGCATGAAACAAGAATCCAAATACAAGATTTGCAGGCTGAAGCCAACACTGAATAAATCATTCCTGTGCTTTTTTCCTCCTTGGTAAACAGACAGGCACCTAAAATTACTATGTGCACTTCTGTTTTCAGCAATGGAGAACCAGCAGTAACACATTCTTGTTCCACTGACTTATCAAACACCACAATAGGAAATTCACACAATCATACATGAACACAAATAATTTGCTAAAAATTTGACTACATTTTATCTTGAAAACGCTGGGCAAACAAAGGGAAACTGTACTGTAAACCTGGAACTGCAAAATCAAGTACATGATAACAGAAATTCTGACACACTAGCACTGAACCATATCTATGATAGCCTCCCCAAGGCTTTTCTGCTGACAAAGGAAATTCAGAAAAATTTAGACCTCTGTTCTCCACAATCACATCACAGTTCCAAAATTAATTATTGGCACAAACCTAAAGTAAGATGTTTTTAGGGAAAAAAACCAAACAATAAACACCAGAAAAATATGCATAGTACAATTAAAACTCAGGAACTCTAATTTAAAGTTACTTCAGATTTTAATTTAACAAAAACACCTTAAATGTTCATCAAATTAATATTGTAAACTAGGATCTCATCTTCTAATTAACTAACAATATATGCTGCTCCATCTCACATGAAATACAAGATCCTTACCACAATAACATGTGTCACGGAGGATAGGGTGCTGTCTCCTGCCATCAGCGTGCGCAGCAATATGCCATTAGTACAAAAGGTCACCAGTGTCTTTGGAGAAACCCTACCAAACAGTTCACAAAAATGCTTCAGCTTTTTTCCACCACTTAAATGCTGCTTTCCATTATTTATTGAAAATTAAAGACTGAACAGCTCCTCATCAGAAGTGGACTCACAGCACTGTTACCAGAGAGTTCATGCATACTATTTGTTTATTAACTATGCCTGTTCCCAGAGTTCCTAAGGATTCTCAGCTCCAGATGCTGAAGAACAAGGGATTAATTAACAAGGTGAGATTCATTTCTTTCTAAATTAATAAGCAAGTAAAACAGAACCTTGAAAACCTCTCCATGTTGTTTCATTTATGGGAAAATTCAGACTGACTGCCTTGGAAAAACAGGTTTCAATTCTTCAGAATACCCACAGATACAGTCCTTGTATTTTTCTACATATGGCTGGCTGACCTTGGCTGGATGCCAGGCATTCCCCCAGGCTGCTCTATCCCTCTCCTCCTCAGCTGGACAGAGGAGAAGTACAACAAAAGGCTCATGGATCGAGGTCAGGAGAGGGAGGGATCACTCACTAGTTACCATTATGGGCAAAACAGACTTGGCTTGGGCAACTTAGTTTAGTTTATTACCAGTTAAATCCAGAAGAAATAGAATCAAATGTTAAAATACTCCTCCCCACCCTCCCTTTCTTCCAAGGCATGACTTCAAATTTTCTCTAATTCCAACCCCACTGTGCACAGGGGCCACAGGGAATGGGGGAAGTGGTCAGCTGACACATCTTGTCTCGGCCACTTCTTCGTCCTCACAGGATAGATTTCTCACACTTCACAAACTGTTTCACTGTTTGTGCCTTCAGCGTGGTGCAGTCCTTCAGGAACATGCTCCAGCGTGGGACCCCCAAAGGTTCACAGGTCCCACCAGCAAAACCACTCCAGTGAAGACTCCTCCCTCAGTGCACCACAGGTCCTGTCAGAAGCCTGCTCCAGCACAGGCTTCCCACAGGGTGACAGTCTCCTTCGGGCAATCACTGGTTCTGGGACAGGATCCTCCACAGGCTGCTCCACAGCTGGGTGTACGCTCCATGGTGGACCTCCATGGGCTGTGGGTGGATCTCTGTTCAATCCTTCACTCCATGTGCTCCAGGGCACAGCAGCCTCACCATGGTCTGCACCAGGGGCTGCAGGGGAATCTCTGTTCTGGCACATGTGGCATCTTCTGCCCCTCTTTTGAAACAGACCTCGGTGCCTGCAGAGCTATTCCTCTCAAATATTCACAGTCTTCTCTTTGTAATGCAGCCCAGATTTTTTTTTTCTCCTTCTCAAATGTTGTCCCAGAGGCATTGCCACCGTTGCCAGTGGCAGGTCTCTCTTACAGCCAGATGGCAGAGGTTCTATCACACATGTGGGAATGTCCTTATCACAAAAAACAACCCCCTCACTATGATAACCCTGCCACACAAACCCAATACACTATACTTGACTGCATCACAAAGAAATCAACTGAACCTTTTCAAATGTTGTGATCTTTCAAGACTCTAAAATTCTTTAAAAGTACCTAATACCTGTGGCAGTGTTAGCTGCGCAAGCAAAAACAGTAATTGGCTCTACTTCCTCCAGCATTGCCACTTCAAGTACTCCCAAAAAACTTCCAGAAAAAACTGTAGAGCACTATACAAAGGAAGACACATACACATGTGTGTACTCCTTCCCAAGTTAGGAATTCCTTCTTCACTTCAAAAATACTCTTACATATTGCAATCAAGGAACACATAGAAGACAGAAGTACTTCACTTTTTTAATTTCTGCTCTTTTCTCTTTTTGATCAACCTTCTAGATATCACCACTACTGTCTAATAGACAGTAAAAATCAAAAAAATATATATATTTCTGTATTTCTGCAGATACTTCCATTGAACACTTTTTGCCAAGATGGAAACATTGATATCTCTCCTTTTTGCTCTTTCTCAAGCGAATTTATGATTCTTCTGCGCTGCTTCCAGTGTTCTTCCATCTGACCTATACTTTATTTTTCTTCATTCAGCATAATTCTTCCACTTGAATCATCCACACTATTTGCAATTCATCTTTACTTGCTCTTTTACTTCGTTAATAGTTTTGTGACCTTTAGTATGCATATTCAAATTCTTTAACCTGGCTTTGCTGTTCAAATGCATTCATTTTCACTAGATATGTACTGTCTTCATCCATATAAGCAACACAACCAGCCATAACTTCTGCCATATTCTTCTCACTCATATCCCAACTGCTGCCCATTCCTCAAAATCCCACTAGTTTTACAACTCAAAGACTTTAGAAACCACAATCTTCAGACTTTCATCCATCCCTGCTCTGCTTTAGGAACAAATTCCTCATATGACCTAGAAATTTCTGCTTTTGCTTTCAACATAAAATCTGAAACAGTAAATTCAACCCAAAGTACATTGGTAATGCTCGACACCATCATTCACTGTCCTATTTTGTGGTTTTCCCCATTTTGTGCCGCATCTACTCTCACTGTGTAGCTTTTATTACAGCATGTTGGTCTTTCTACCTATTTTCAAAGCTTGTAGAACTTTTGGATTTGCACATGTTAAAAGTAGAGAGGACAAGGATATCCACACAAATACTCCCTAGAAGAAATCAAGAGAAAGCACTTGCAGTTCAGTTCTACAGAAAACTCAGCAAATGGAACTGCAAAATAGAGGAGAAAAACTGTCCTTTTCAACTCTTTAATATTCATTAGCCAAAATAACATATCCTACCTATACTTTACACATGGACATTTTACTGGGCTGCATCCCAAACATACTCTAGTTTAAATATTTACATGACTAAAGACACCAACACCAGATCAACTGATTTTAAGAAATGTCACCAGTACCTGCTTTCTAAACGTATCTGATAACCAATTGTCTGGCCAATCTTTTCTCTTCTTTCTGCTGCCACTCTTTCAGCCACAGCAAGCGCTGCCAAGCGTCTTGGCTGAGTGCAAAATATACGGCAGGGAATTCCATTTTTGTGACAGTCATCAAGAATAAACTGAGGGATCTGTAAAGAAGTGGTGTAAATTTACCTTTTAGTTTGATAAAATAGTAACTTTACTACAGTGAAACAACTTAACAGCACTTCAGTATCACACAGGCTGCAAAAGGACTCACAATAGAATTATCATTGCAAATGCACCTGAAGTGGCAAAAAAAGGCAAAAAAAAAAAAAAAAAAAAAAAAAAAAAAAAACAAACAAAACAAAACAAACAACAAAAAAAAAAAACAAACAAAACAAAAACCAACCCCCCCCACACAACAAGAGATTGAGGTTTCTCCTTGCTTCAGGAAAAGCTATTAAAAAAGCCCTGCAGATAATTCTTATAATTAATAAAAAATTCTAGATACTAGGAACAGAACTAGCTTTAGAAGAAAAAAGGGTACACAAAACTATAGCTACTTTCCCTTCTATATTCTTATGATTATTTTAATGAAAAATTGATATCCATGAGAAATTGTGCAAATCATTTATGCTTTAGTATGTATTGCTGGTTAGTATTGCAAAAACAAAAACGTTTAACTGGAAACAAGATATTTGAACCATACAGGAAAACAAAAGCCTTAAAACTAGAATTTTAAGAATCCCTTATTACAGAAATATCACATATTTGGCATCAGTTTTGTATAAATACTGTTATGTGTTTTATTTCATTAGAGAAACATACTTGAGTTGTTTTTCCTGATCCAGTGTCTCCTACAATCAAAACAACTTTATTGTCCTTTATTATTTTGACAATTTCTTCCTGTTTTTCAAAAACTGGTAGTGATTCCCTGAAGGAATCAAACTCTGATTCCCCTCTTTTCACTGGAACCTGAGGAATACCATCACTAAGTCGTCCACTTGTCTTGTTCACTTCTTTGTTTTCTGTGAAGAGAAGTCAATAAATTACTTATACATACACAAACAAAGGTCACTAAAACACTGCTTAAAATTGTACTTAAAAATGAACAGTCCTGATTTTATCAGTATCCCCTCAATAAAGCCAGAAACCAGAAACCATCACATACCTAAAAGTCATTTTCATTGTAATGCATTCAGTTATTGTGCTTAAAATAAATACTGTTCAAATGACTTTTTACTTCCATAGAAATTCTGAACACAATTGAACTATCCCAGTGAATTGCTCAAGTTTAAAAAATGCGTGAAGAGCTTAAAGAGAAAGTAAACCAAAGAAAAAAAAGCCTGGGGCACACCTTCTTGGCTTTGGTATTGGTTTACACATTCCTGTCTCATGAGTTTGCCTAGAAAAACCCACCCTACAGTTAAACACTTAAGTTATGCCAAACTGACAAGTGTGTTTTCCAACAAAAAGACAACTTTACTGTGATTCATATGCCTTATTTCACATCATTATTGGTCTTTAAAACAACCTTTCAGTAAGTCTTACATAACCGACTACTTTAGTCTGCAAGATTTGTCTTAACACATACTAATTGAACCATGATGTATCAAGGGCCCTGACGCCATGCAGCAGCATTAGAAAGCACTGCATAAGTACCTAAAAAACCTGCAGTCTTCTGAGGAGGCTACTTCAGTGCCAGTATTTTAACTGCTACTCTAATTCCTTAAAAATTCTTTTCCAAAAGAATGAGCTTACTGTAAACTCAATTTTAATGCACTTATATAGCCAAAATGCAACTATTTAATGCAATTAACAGATTTGAATACTAAATTACAAACACTGTTTTACCACCAAGACAGACACAGACTAACAGATTAAAAGAGCCAAAGACAATTCTGGAAAAGAAAAATAAATTTTACACTACTCATTAATTTATATCTTACATCCCTAAGAAATTGCTTTTTGCTATTTTTATTATTGTTTCCCTCTGTTCACTAAAAATCCTATTAAACAAGAGAAACAACTGAGAAAGAAACCTAGCAAAGGAAGCACTTGAAGCACAAACATAATGAGTCAGAAATATCCACTGAAACAAGGCATACTGCTGTTTTCTGTTCACTATAGCCATCGTCATACACATAAACACTAGAACTTTTACAATCCTAACTGTTAAGCCAACACCCATGCTAAAAGCATCGTTTAAAAAACTCTTATCTCAAGTTTGTCTGCCAGAGAACTTTACATACTCTAGTAATCAAGTTTACATAACAGCCTCTTAAGAAACCAAATCTATTTTAAAAGACAATGAAACAAAACATGAACTCCTTCTTGTATCAAGAACATGGATTTCTAAAAGCACAACAGCCAGTCTCATTTTCTCATAAGGGTGTTGTCAGACACAGTGATGGTAACACTTGTCTTTTCAATCTTACCCCATGGAACTTGCAGAAATTCACATTTCAAACTATTTTTTAAAAAAGAAGTGGATTAAATTGGCTCAAAGAATCAATTTATGTGACAAAAGGGAGACACTGCAATGTGTGTGACATGACTGCCTGAGCACCTGATGTTACCAGTTTCAAAACGACCTACTAACAATTCAAGTCAAGAAAATTAATAGGCTTGGAAAAATAGTGTCAA
>CM019236.1:51534360-51545279 GCA_009741485.1 Malurus cyaneus samueli | reverse complement strand
AGGGGGTTGTTTTTTCAAGTACATTGACTGACAAGTCCATATCACAAGACATATCACTGAACATACCAGATTCAACGGCAGAGGCATTTCCTCGTTCTGTCTTTGGCAGAAGTTCTGTTCGTTCTTTATTTGTGACAGGAAAATTCCGAATTAAAGTACGAATAATGTGTTTTGTACCAGGAGTTAAGGCACAAGTCATTACTGCATGCGTTAGTTCCAATCCATTCTTTTTTCTCACAGTTAGGTATCGATTAGCTCCTTTTCTGGGAGAAAGGAAAAAAAGGCATTTCAGGAAAAAGCAAACTAGTTAGCTCCGTGTCATGATCTTTGACAACAATTCTTTCAAGATTACTTTCAGTTTATTTTCAAATACAACGTCATAACTAAAATCTTCCAAATGATGTCCTAAGCAGCACAACGCAACATTCACATCAGTCATCATCAAAAGCACCCTCTATTCATGAGACATAGAGTAGAACAGACATTGCAGACACCAGACGACTATGCCCCGGTTATCACTGCATTTGTCTCTCAAAATACAGCCAGCTCTACCAATCATTTTATCAATCAATACTGAGAGTTATGACACCAACCTGACTAGAAGTTAAAAATCAACAAATAGGCAGAATAGACAAAAAAGCTCCCTCCTAGTGACATTCCATGCCTTAACAAAATCCAGAAGAACGTATTAGATCCCAGGACGTTCCTTAACAAAGACTTTTCATGTAGAAATGGACCCAAAACACTTAATCATAACACGGCACTACTTGTCAGACTGAACTATGACACCAAAAAGGCAAAAAAATTGTTGTACGTACATTTGAAACGGGACTAACTTGTGCCTGGGCTACAACAAACATATCAACCCTTTCAAAACAGCTTTTCCGGGTAAGAACAGAAGGTTCACACTAATAATCCAGTGGCCTGTCCCTGGCAGGAGTGGAAGACTGGTGCAGGTACAAAGGTACTGGCAGGGAAGCCTCTGGGAGGAGAGACGCAGCCACCTCCGGCAGCCCCTGGCTCTGTCCTCTTCACACCCTCATTTCAAGTACTTATATACAGTGTTGAGCACTCCCTGAGCCTTGTCTTCTCTAGGCTGAACAGTTCCATCACTTGGCCTTTTCTTCATAGGGATGCTCCACCCTCTTCAGCAGGCTGCTGGTCCTCCACGGAACTCTCTCCAGTCTAGGTCTCTGTCCTCCCAGCCATCCCAGCACTGGACAGACACAACCCTCCAGGTGTAGCCTAATCAGTGCTGAGTAGAGGCCAAGGATGACTTTCTCTGCCTGTTGGCAACACTGGATTCTCTGTGCTTCCCAACAGAAGTAACTCTTTTGAACCTGCTACTCTAAGTTACACTTTAGCTGTCAATGTAGGAGATTCTGTGCAAAATACACATTAGTGCAGGGGAAAAAAAAACAGGACAAATCTTCCTGAGAACTCTTCTTTATGGACATGAAATCCTCAAAACTGCATTGAAGATTAGCATGTCACCAGCTTTTGCATGCAGGCATCAAGCAAAGCACAGAGATGCTTATTTTTATACCTACTGTATCTTCCTTTGTACCATTCCCTGCAACAGTGCAGGACAAGCTAAGAATACACACCGTTTTAACACTGATAACGAAATCCCACAAACATGCACCAAAAGGAAAAAATAATACATAAAAATTAAAGTCAAACTTACCCTTTACTTTTAGATATCAGTCCAAGAGACTGACAGAGCCGGTGAACAACTTTCTTTCAGTTCTAGTGAAAGAAGATGGAAATTCCATTTCTAGAAAGATAATTTAAAAAAATAAAAATAAACACTCAACAGGCAGTGTCTCTGACGTATGATCTCGGCGATACGAATTCCCCAGTCCCCAAACCCCCCACGCTTCCCGTGAACGCCAAGACTGGTGGCAGCGCTGTCCCCTCGCACCCGTCCGGGACACGGCCCCCTTTGGAGCCGCCGCCGCCCTGGGGCAAGCCGCGGCCCGGCTGCCCTACGCACCCGTGTCCTCGCCGTAGCGGAACCGCTCCAGAGCGAGATTCACCGCGATCTCCACTTCCTCGTCCACACGGATATCCCTCAGACCTTTGCCGCCTCGGCCTCGGCCCGGCGCGGCGGGGCGCCCGCGCCGCCTGTGCCCCCATCGGGCTGTCGCGGGGGGACGTTCCTCGGCCGCGACATGGCTCCGCGACAGCGCCGCGGGCTCCGCCACAGGCGGGGGACCACAGGAGCAGCCCCGGGCTAGCGCAGAGCCCCAGGGCAGCTGCAGGGCCGGAGCGGCGCGGCGCCGTGACGTGCTGGCCAGCGCCGGCCGGGAACGCGGAGCCGACAGCCGGAGCCGGGGTTGCGCAGGCGGGGCTGCCTTGCAAGCGGAAGGAAGCGCTTGGAGTGTTTTTGTCCCCGGTAGAGTGTTACACTGTGTATTGTGGAAGCGGTGTTGCGCGGTAGAGTCGGCTGTGGCTAAAGAGCCAGTACTAATACCTGTCACATCACGAATCATGCGATTTAATTACATGACGTTAAATGTAGGTGGCAATATTATCGCAGTCCTCAGCCTCTGTTTTCCATTTTTATTTCTCGCCGCTTTTGTTATGTCTTGGCAAAGTGTGTCTGTGACATCCCTTGCTCTGTACCAAAGTCTGTGGTGAGGACTGGGAGATTGTTAAAGTCAGTTGTAAAAGTTGAGAGCTTGTGAGCCAACACTTCTACAGTTTTATAGTGGGCTAGTTGCTGGATTTTACGTGAATATAGAGTAAAAAGATAAAAGTCCCTGACACGTGCACTGGTGTCTTTGTTCAGTGAACAAAAAATTTACAGCAAACATCACCTCCCCAACCAAATGGGTCGTGACGTGGTCGGATAGGGAAGTTTTCTTAACAGTTTAGCAACCCACATGGGACCCTAGGCCACCACCTTCAGAGCCCCTCTTCTTCAAACATCCAACTGTTGTGGAGTTCATGGGAAACTGTGAGTTCACCTGAGATCTTTGAAGCAGGGAGTATCCAAAGGATCAATGCTAAATTCCCAGAGCATATTCAACATAAACTCATAAGTGTCTCAAATTATTTTTATTAAATTCCATAAACTATTTCAGAGTTTCAGGCACTGCAGCATTACATACATAGCTGGGGAAATTACTTTAGTGTGTTGAGTATGGGTGCACAGCCTGATCAGCAAAAGGCACACATAAAGGGGTTTTTAGAGTCTCTCCCAAGTTGCTTAGGGGACTGAGGCCCCCTGTAAAGTGTACAGGGGAGGTTGAGGTCTCTTTTAAGGCATGCAGGGAGCTTTGATCCTTTGTAAAGCATGCAGAGGGTTTGTAGTCTGTCACAAACCATGGAGGGACACAGGCAATAGTTATCCAAGTACAAAAAAAATACGGCTAGCTCCAGGAATTTATGCCGCCACAAAAAGAATCACAAATGGCTGTCCAACTTGACATGAGTTTTCAAGTATCAGACTGAGCTCACAGTTAGGAGGGTGACTATGAACTGATTTCCTTTTTGAGGGACTGCAAAGAGACCCTATGAACATGCCACCTGTGGCTGGGTGGTAGTAGACCAGCTGTCAGGCTGGGCAGAAGCCTTTCCAGCAAGACTTATTCAGGAGGAATAATAAAAAATTTCATAAAGAAATCAGTGCTCATGTTACAACAAATATAAATATATGAGTTGTTAGATAGAGATGAATGCTTGACCCAGAGTTGAGAAAAGGATCAACCTCTTGATTAGTAAATGACTTTTGAGAATCCTTTGTGGTTTCATATTGATAAATATTTCTGTCCTATGACATTCTCATTAGCCTTAATTCTGTTAAGTTTGTTACTTGTTATAGTGTTGTATGTAAGAGCATGGTTAAATGCCTTTTTTTTTACTGTTAATGTATTAACAGGTATGTTCAATTAAAACACAGGTAGGAGCGTTGAGATATACAGTCAGTAGGGATAGCTCAGTGTGCAGCTGCAAACTGGGCTCTGAGTGGCATGAGCCCAAAGAAAGCGATTGTGAGCTAGCACCTATATTTGCATTTTAAGTTTCCTTAAAAGGGGTGAAGAAAAGTGATCTGAGAGTTGTCCTGTGGGTGGGGATTGACCAGAAGCCATCTAGTATTTCCTGCCCATTTAGATGGACCTGAGAGCTTCTGGGATCAGTTATGCAGGGACTTCCAGAAACGTGACCAGGCATTGTGCCACAGAGAAGGCCAGTCATTTTCCAGGAGAGTAGGTCGCTTCCTCCATGTGTCACGTAGCTGCCTGAATCTGGAGTTGGGATTTCTCTCTGAAGTTCTTAAAATGTGCACGGTTTGAGTTGCAAGGTTTGAGATGGAGGGGCGAAAGTTATTTTTGCCTTGAAGGGCTGGAATAGAGAGGAACAGAGACAAGATCAGAGCCCAGACCTTTGGGGACCCAAGGAATTCCTCTTGTCAGGGCAGCCCCATCTTTTCCCACTCCACCCAATCCCAGCTCTTCCCATGGCCAGAAGGGAGCTGGAACTAAGACAATTAGCCCTAAGGCACTTGGTCGGAATACCTCAAAATGTCCCTTAAACCCCTAGTGTGGACAGAGCGCAGAGCCCCACCCAGGGTCCTTCATGCATTCATGCCTGTCCCTTCTGATATCCCACTGCCCTCATTCATCCTCGCAGGTGACCTGGAGCAATGCCTACTGCCTGCTCAAGTGGCAGATTCTGAGCACTAGGGGTACCAAGGCTGTCATCACACCAGCACCACAGCTCCCCAGCACCAGTGCTTCCAGCCTGGCCATGTCCCCTTCCCCTTGGCAGGGCTGAGCTGTGTATAAACTGCAAGGGCAACGGTGGGAGAGGGCAGTAGGAAGTCCTGAGGCATAGTCATGGTACAGAGCCACTGGGCTGAGTCCTGCTGCTGGGGCTAGGACCCAGCTGCAGTAGGGTGGTGAGGTATCCTGAGGGTTTTGGCTCACCAGTGAGCCTAACAGCTGCCTCTCTTATGGACTTTTGTGGGCTCTGCAGGTACGTCACAGACTGGCGCAGGTACGCGTCTGCTCTGTCGATCTCCTCTTCCAGCTGAAGAGAGCACAAGGGAGCAGAAGAAGGATTGGCACTGACTCTTTCCCTTGAATGGACAGCCCTTGCATCCAGGACTGGCATCCTTGCATGGCCACCTGTGATGGCCAGCCAAGAGCTGGCTAGTGCCAGGGTTTGGAGGGAGCAGAGAGATGGTTACTACACAGGGAGCCTCAGGGCTGTCCTGATGCCAAAGCACAGCTGGATTGGGGCTCTGTTGGCAGCCTGACTCGGGGAGGGACTGGAGCCTGGAGAAGAGCCTACAGGGCTTACACTACAGGGGAGTAGTGTGTGGGGAGCAGTGTGTGGGGCGCAGGCTGTTGGTGATGAGCACAGCAGTAGGCAGGGGCCACAGCTGCCAGTCCCACACAATGTGTATTGGGGGCAAAGGGCTTGTTCCGATGGAGTCTGGGGCCATGAGGCCATCCTTACCAGCCACTCGGCAAACTTCCACCGCTCTTCTGTCTCCAGCAGCTGCACAAGATTCCACATCTTCAGGAATATTGTTGCTCGAAGCAGGGTTTCCCAAGAGGCCTGCAGAGCAGCAGAGAATGGGAAATGGCACAGTATGCCAGGACATAGGGCCAGCCAAAGGCAGGAGTGCTGCATTCTTTGAGGCACAGAGGAGAAGGCAGCTGAGCCTGCTCACAGGGGTCACCAGTAGCTCAGAATCTTCACCTGTGCCACAAACTGGTTCTCATCATACATGTGATAGAATAGCGGGAGCAGGCTCTGGTGCACGCAGTCATACAGGGACATATCTGTGTCTTCCTCTGCCAACTCCAACACCACTTTAAAGAGGCGCATGGAGAGCAGCTGCACATGACTGGAGTCCTTGTGAAAAGGAAGAGAGAACAAGCTCAGCACTGACTGCTCCAGGCGTGCCTGGGCATGGAACTGAAAATCCACAAGGGCACAGTTTCCTAGCAGCACCTGTGGTGGGGACCACAGAACCTTACATGGTCAAAGAGAGGCTGGAATGCCTCAGCCAGCTGCAGAGCAAGGGAGCTGGCAATTGGCACATTCGTGTGCAGGAGCATCTCACTAAGCACAGAGAGAGTCAGCCACACCACCTCCGTGTCTCCATCCTTCAGTACCTCTGTGAAGGTTTCAGTCAGAATTTGCATGCTTCCAGCCTGTGTGGAACACAATGCAAGGTTGTGAAGCCATGAAAGGCAGCATCGCCAGAATCACTGTAGCAGTTCAATCCCATGTTGCTGCCTCAGAGCCTAAAGGCAAAGACTTGTTCCAATGGACTCTGGTAGATGAATGCAGAGCCAAGAGAGCTGGGAGCAGCAGCCCATCTTCTGAAGCCCATCCAAGTGCAAGCTACTCTGTTACCCAGGCACACACTTCTCACCATAGAGGGTCTCTTGGAGAGCACCACGAGGCATCTGAGCACCAGGAGACGCATCAATCTGCACTCCCGCAACAGATAGATGTGGGCAAGCTGTCTGATGCGCTCATCCCATTTCTCTACGTTAAGGCAAGGCAGGAGCTGAAACACACACAGCAGTGACAGTGACGTGTCAACCCAGCATGAAGGGACAAAGGGAACACAGCAAAGCCCAACTTCTGCTCCTCCTCCACTAACTAGACTGTCCCGCAGCTGCATCTCCAAGAGAGCAGAGTGGTGGGACACAGCTTGACAAGGCAGTGCTCTCCATCAGGCTCACCTCAACAAGGAAGGCCATGGCAGGGATCTCCCAGTGTGCCTCCTCTCTGCGGAGCATCCTGAACAGGTAGCGTGCAATTCGGTAACACAGGGGCTGTGATATCCCGAGCATTGCTCTGGCAAGGGAAAATAGTCATCATTGACTCTGAGCAGGGCAGGCAAACCCCTCCTGGGACTGACTCAAAGAGGCCTCATCTTTCACCACTACCTCTTGCAAGGGAGAAGGGTGGAGCCAAACACCAGCAGGCTCATTTCAGGAATGAGGAGGCTGAAAAAACACCCATCCTGCTTCCAGAGCAGTCCTGTCCCCCAGGCTGTCATTGGCCCTCAATGCAACCTCCCTGTTCCCAGCAGACTGTACTCAGTGAGGCTGCCTACAGACAGACCTCCTATTCTGGGGAGGTCTGCACAGGCCTCTTGGGAAGGGATGCTGGCTTTGGCGTGTGGCTGCTCCAGTGCACACAGCCCTCTAAGGCTCTTTCACGCTCCTGTACCATCCTTCAGGACAAATCCCTCTCACCCATGATTAAAGGCATTATGTAGATGCTGTGGAGAAATAATGGGTGAAGCGGGAAGAATGGGGCTCTCACCTGGCCAGAAGACTCATTGCATAGTGGTGGGTGTCAGTGTTGAGGAGTGTGTCCCAGCCACATTCACGTTCTACTTCAGATACCACTTCCTCATACCCAAGACGACAAAGCAGTGCTTTTACAGTCAGTAAAGCAAATCTGTGCACAGAGGAAAGCCCTGGTCACGCCAGCAAGCCTGGCCTCAGCTACAAGGGCATGGGGGAGATGGGAGGACCAGAAAGAAGCACCTGTTGGGGTGGGTGGGAAGGGAGTGCTCCTGCTGGCATCGCTTCCAGAAGGCATTGACTTGCTCTGGCATGTGCTCTGTGCTGGAGAAAACTTGGAAGAGCAGGGACATGAAGTGGGAGGACCCACATAAGGCTCAGACCTTGCTCCATGCCAGGGCAGACACAGGGGGAGCATCTGACCTGGGTGCCTCTGGACCTGCCACTAACCCAGGACACCATGTGAAGTAGGGGATGCAGTGGTGTGGGAGAAAGGGTGGAGATGCCAGAGAGGAAGCCCTTGAGGATTTATTTTGGTCTTTCTAGAAACTCACAGCCAGGGAAAAGACATCTGAACAGTCCTCATCACAGGTGGATGTGCGGTGCAGCGGCCAGTCCTCCAGCACACAGAGGAGCTGTGGCACCACTTTTTCTGCAGTTCTGCTTGAGGAGACAATCGCCTTCCACATGGTTAGAGCAGTTCTGCAGTCCCAGAACTCTGTGTTAGTGAGATCTTGGCTACAACACCATGGCCTGGGCAGCTGCAGGGCCCCAGCTGGTCACAGCTCTGCCTCTGCCCACTGCCCCTCTCCACTGCACTCAGCCAGACTGCGCCTACAGATAGTAGGTGGCCCGGTGATGGTGTGTTGAGGGTAGGGCAGGACCATGGCAGCAGGCTCTCATGCCAACATGCCGTGACTGGGAAACAGAGGGGTCAGAGGGGTCTGAAAATCTTCCTCTGTCATCGCACATGGGGCAAAGCCTACAGGCTGATGGCTTCTAAGGCTGGTAAATCCTGAGCCCCCCAGCCAAGTGCATCCTGTACCTGTCACATGATGGGGAACACCGCAGGAGGGTCACCACTACATCATGTGGCTGTGCAAGGGTCATCTCCTGCAGGGTCTTGTCTAGTCTGTGCTCAACAGACACATTTGTGATGAATGAGAGCCATTGGTAAGTGTCCCTCACAATGGCTGGCACCTGAAAGAGACATGGCAGAGAATTGGAGTGCCACTAGAGCGACCTATCTCCCCACCTTCCCCCAAGAATTGTTTTCCTTTGCAACACATTGTTCTGGCCTTAAAAGGCATTTTCCAGGCTTAGTCTGGAGCTTTAATTCCATTAAATCATTACCAGGCGCTTTTTAGTTCTCCACTTCCTTTCCAACAGATGCTCGAGCTTCCTTTCTTGTAGGAATGTGTTAGCTTGATTCAGAGTTTCCCAAGAGGCCTGTAAAGCACAGATCCCAGGAGATTTAACCACTGCTGAAAGCAAAGAAACTGTATCCCCTTCACCGGGGCAAGGCTCAGGGCCTTTCCTGGCGCTTTGTGGGAAGACACAGCCACTGGGTAACTTGTCCATTAGTGGATTTGGTGCCTGGGCAGACTGAGGGGTTGATCCCCATCTCAGGTACCTCGCACTGCCAGGTCAGCAGAAGAGAGGTACTCCAAAACTGCTGCTCTGTAGCTAAGGTCGGGAGGATGCAGGGGCACTTGACTTCACAAGGCATCAGCACAGGAGGCAGCCAAGTCACCTCCAAACTGGACACCAGCATTTTAAAAGTTCTAACCTCTGCCACAGACTGGCTGTTGTCACGCAAGTGGCGGAACAGTGGGAACAGGCTCTGGTGTACACTTCCCTCCTAGGAGCCTTTTTCCCTCTTCCTCTACCAACTCCAACACCTCTTTAAAGAGACGCATGGAGAGCAGCTGCACACGGCTGGCATGCTAGAGAAAAGAGAGAGAGCAAGAACCTCAGCCCTGACTGCTCCAGGCGTGCCTGGGCATGGAAATGAAAATCCACAAGGGCACAGTTTCCTAGCAGCACCTGTGGTGGGGACCACAGAACCTTACATGGTCAAAGAGAGGCTGGAATGCCTCAGCCAGCTGCAGAGCAAGGGAGCTGGCAATTGGCACATTCGTGTGCAGGAGCATCTCACTAAGCACAGAGAGAGTCAGCCACACGACCTCTCTGTCTCCATCCTTCAGTATCTCTGTGAAGCTTTCAGTCAGAATTTGCATGCTTCCAGCCTGTGTGGAACACAATGCAAGGTTGTGAAGCCATGAAAGCAGCATCGCCAGAATCACTGTAGCAGTTCAATCCATGTTGCTGCCTCAGAGCCTAAAGGCAAAGACTTGTTCCAATGGACTCTGGTAGATGCATGGGGAGTCAGGAGACGTGGGAGCAGCAGCCCATCTTCTGAAGCCCATCCAAGTGCAAGCTACTCTGTTACCCAGGCACACACTTCTCACCATAGAGGGTCTCTTGGAGAGCACCACGAGGCATCTGAGCACCAGGAGGCGCATCAATCTGCACTCCCGCAACAGGTAGATTTGGGCAAGCTGTCTGATACGTTCACCCCATTGTTTTATGTTAAGGCAAGGCAGGAGCTGAAACACACAGATCAGTCAGAGGGAAGTACAGCTGATATGACACCATCACTGCACAGCGCTAGGTACGGACAGCAATGAGGGGATGGGCAAGATCCAAGGCAGCAGAGCCAAAAACAGTAGAGGCTGCGGAGCACCCCCATGTTTGCACTGCCCTGCGCAGATTCCTCATCTGCTCGATTGTGTCCCCCAGCTCTTGGCAGCATCCGCTATCTTGGACTTGAAAACGCATGATGGGAAAGCAGGAGCCCCACAGACAGCTCCATATGGTGTGAAACAAGTGTCAACCCAGCATCAAAGGACAAACGGGAACACAGCAACGCCCAACTTCTCTCCTTCCACTAACTAGACTGTCCGCAGCTGCATCTCCAAGAAGAGGCAGAGTGGTGGGACACAGCTTGACAAGTGCAGTGCTCTCCATCAGGCTCACCTCAACAAGGAAGGCCATGGCAGGATCTCCCAGTGGTGCCCCTCTCTGCGGAGCATCCTGAACAGGTAAGCGTGCAATTCGGGTAACACAGGGGCTGTGATATCCGAGCATTGCTCTGGCAAGGGAAAATAGTCATCATTGACTCTGAGCAGGGCAGGCAAACCCCTCTGGGACTGCTCAAAGAGGCCTCATCTTTCACCACTACTCTTGCAAGGAAAGGGTGGAGCCAAACACCAGCAAGGCTCAATTTCAGGAATGAGGAGGCTGAAAAACACACCCCACCTGCCTCCAGAGCAGTCCTGTCCCCCAGGCTGTCATTGGCCCTCAATGCAACCTCCCTGTTACCCAGCAGACTGTACTCATGAGGCTGCCTACAGACAGACCTCCTATTCTGGGGAGGTCCTGCACAGGCCTCTTGGGAAGGGATGCGGCTTTGGCGTGGTGGCTGCTCAGTGCACACAGCCCTCTAAGGCTCTTTCATCCACGCTCCTGTACCATCCTTCCAGGACAAATCCCTCTCACACATGATTAAAGGCATTATGTAAGATGCTTGGAGAAACTAATGGGTGAGCGGGAGAATGGGGCTCTCACCCT
>CM019236.1:51510479-51531230 GCA_009741485.1 Malurus cyaneus samueli | reverse complement strand
ATGCAGGGCCTCCTTACAGACCCGCTCTGTCCCTTCCTGTCCTTTTGTGTCCTCCAGGGTTATGTGGGCAGATGCTTTGGCACCAGATATGGATCACAAAGTGCCTATATTGTAGTGAGTCACAAAGGGCTCTATGACATATCACATCCAAATGTCAGATACAGGGGTCTATGTCATGTGTATTGCAATTGACAGTGCCCATATCACAGTTGCCATGAACACGTTTATTGATGGAGAGATCATGTTCATATGGAAGAATTCAGAACTATGGGTATATGTTGGCTTGAGGATGTTTCTAGCCATGTTTTTTAGCTGGATTCTCTGTCTGATCCTTTCTCAAGCCACTGTCTTCATCTTTGTCTTGGGGTGATTTCAGAATGATACTCTATACCTGATCGTCTGTTTTATGGCCAGGAATCAGTTCTGTAGTTTTAAGGAGTCCAGGGGAGAGGTGGCAGCCGGGGAACTTTGGCACAGGCTTGAGAGAGCTGGTGGTGGTAGAGATCGTTTTGACCAAACAATTAGGAGTCCGGACGTGCTAAAATGTACAACAGTGGTGTGGCTAAAACTTGCATGACTTGGGCAACAAGAATATGCCTCTGCTTTAGCAACGATGAAGTGGAATGAGGGGGATGTAATTGTGATTACTATGGTAAGGAAGCTCCAGGCATATGCAGATACTGTGCATGGTCCAACACATGCAAGAATCTCAGTTGCGGAAACATTAATTCCAGAGCACTTTCTCCTAAAATCATCCCAAAACTGAGACAATCCTCCAGGATTCTCATCTCTGTCCCAATGAGTCAGGCTACAACCTCCCCACAGGCCTCTCATCCTACAGTCCAAAGAGAGAGACAGACAAAACATACCACATCAAAATCACCTTGTTTGTACACAATAAAAGGACAGCACAAGCACAACCCAGAAGACCTTTACCTCAGCAAGGCATCAACTCTGGTGACAATGCCAAGAGTGCAGATACTAGTGCCTCTGCTCCACTCTATGCCACACTCTACCACAGTCATGATCTGACCAGTGTCTTTAGAGTGCTGGTGCCTCCAAAGTTAAAAGTATGTGCAATGTTATTGAGTTGCAATGCCTACTACAGGTCATCATTCTTCAAGTACCAGTAGCAATGATCAATCAATAATAAGAATGAATGATAAATGTGCATTAATAACCAACATTATAGGACAATAGTAGCAATAGACAAACAGGGACGGGAGTACCATCTCAGGACTGTATGGGGACATCTAACATGTGGACAGGAGGCGGATGAGGGATGTTAATTGTGTATGTCTGTTTTCTGGGCACAGTGATGTCACAGGTGCGATTTAAGGGGTTTTTACCATGGAGTCTGATTTATCTGCTCATAATGCAGTAGATAATAATCCAAATTAAAATAACCACAATTATAATCATTAACCAAGTCTGAAAGAGTCTAGTAAGCCACCAACAAGGAAAACCCAAGCAGATTGAGAAATGTCCCTAGTCAGTTAGTCACCAATGCAGCAGCAATCTCCCTAGTGTCTCTAGCCATCTTCTTCATTTTGTTCATCTCTTCATTGTAGTGGCCCTGAAACACTTGGGATGTGGACACAACAATCACCTACTGATAAAACCATCTTTCCACATACACCTTTCTCTTCTAATAGGGTTAAATCATACTCTGTTTTGAATAGTCATTTTGCTGGTTCTTTGTAATTGGTGGGTCAGGAAGCATGGTTTGGAGAGTCTCAGAGGGAGCATTAAATTGCGGAGTCCTTAACCAAGACAGCCTTCCTTGGTACTCAATGGGAGGCATGAAAGGTTGAGATAATAACAGACCTGTCTAGAGCAGGTTTGAAACAATTTTGATCTAAGCATTTCTATTAGGCAGGGAGCCACTGTTCACTAGGTGTTCAGGTGGGTGTGGTACCTGATCCTGTATATATTCCCAAAGATCTTTTCACAGTAGTAAGAGGGATCAGGATTGTTTTGTTGCTGCATTCCATGACATGAGTTTATGACATGACAGCATCAAGGGCAGTGGGAGCCAGTGTATTCAATGTTGCTTTCCTAACCTGGTCTTGGGTACTACTTCAGGGGATTCATTAATAATAACATACAGTCTGTGGAGGGAACAGGGCAGAATGATTTTCCCCAGCTTTTCACCCCCTTTTCCTCTTTTCAGGTTTGTTACAACAGCTTTTGAGAATTTTGAATTCCCTTTGTATGTTAAGGAAAGCATGGTCTTGTTGGTAAGTTTACCCGTTCTCCTCAGTGTAGTCCACATCACATTTAGAATTATGAAAGGTTTTCAGGAAGGCCTTTCAGATACCTGCCTTGAGGGTGGATCGCCATGAGTAGCATGGAATGTGAGAGAAAATAGGCCATATTTGAAGGACTTCTCCAATGGTTTGGAAGTTCACCCCATAGCAACCACAGGACATTGATAAAGTGACAGATTATTTGCAAGGAGAATGTTGTGACAGCTCTGGGGAGGAGCAACTTATTCCAGTGTGTTGGGTCCTGGCTACTCTTTACTGGATGTACTTCATTATTAGACAGCACTCTCAGGTGGAAGCGGAGCAAAGCAGACCAACAGGCACTGTGGCCAAACTGCAGCTGAACCAGAGGAGCAACTCAGGCTGGTAGCAGTCTGGGAACAGAAGAAATCCAAGACAATTTTGCTCAGAGATGGATGAAGAAAAAGTAGGGCACTCACAAGAGGATCAAGAGTCAGGGCCAGAGATAATTACCCAATCCCTATCCTTGAGTGAGCTGTGAGGTAAGCCCCTGGTGACCTGGATGCTCCAATGCTGCAATAATATGGCCCATGATATGAAACCAGATAGTAATGAAGCCAAGTAACTGGGATCCCTATCCCAGGACAGGGGACAAGGGGATTTGAAATAGGACAAAAACAGTCAGTTCCTGGAGGTGACTCCTGTCAAACATGAGGAAAAGGTATTCTTTCAAGGATGATCTAATAGTATACCCAAGCAGGTGGAATACCATGCAGAAAGATATCTGGCACCTGAGAGAATTAGCTGTGCTGGAGGTAAACTATAAGGTTTCAAATAACAAGCAACCCCCTGTAGATCCATATGAGGTCCAGTGTACACAATTTTGGTTTAGTGCTCCTCAGAGACTCTTCAAACTACATTGCTGCTCAATCCCTTCCTGTCCCACTTCCCCTTCCCTTTTGGGTGCTGGGGAGGAGAACTGGAGGCACAAAAGGTAAAGATCACTTGTTGAGATATGAACATTTTACTTGAAACAGCAATGAGATGAGGAAGCAAACAGCAGCAACAATATCAAGTATACAAAAGAGAGAGTGATTCACATGCTAAATGCTCACCACAGAGCCCGACCTGACTACTCCAACCACTTTCTGTGGCTTGGAACAAGCACCACGCATACTTGACCAAAAGAAATGCCTTCTCTTTAGAAGAAACTGCTTTCCTGCATCACCAGAAAATGACGTGATGTGGTATAGAATCATGGAGTCTTGGCTGGTGAGGTATTGCCAACACTGCGGTGTTGTGGCAGCATCAGTACCTATTGTTCTTCAACCGGCAGCAGTCCCACAGCAAAAGGGTCTTCTGAGAGGCTAGGCACAGTATTCAACTGTCTAATTTCTTTTGTGTCTATAGCAGCAATTCCAAAAAGCCCAACGATGCCCTTCTGGGTATTTGAAATACCCACTTCCGATGTAATCTATGCCTACAATAGAGGGACCTCTAGGCTACTCACTATGGGATGGTTTTGCCTCTCATTTCCAGTCAAGCTCACTTCAGCTTCCCATACAGGCAGCTATTGGGATCCTTCCCATCACCCCAGAAATACAAAAAGATTGTGCCCTGTTGGAGGTTAGGATTTCTCCTTTTGTTCTCATTCTCTTGGGAAATTTTTCCCCATTTTGTTGCTAAGGGACAAGAACAACCATAACAACCGGGTACTTAAGAGAGATAAAAGACGTTGCCAAGCTGGGGGGAGGAGGCACCTTCTCCCTTACCTGGGGGTTTGCTCTGAGAAGAGCAGAGATCCTGCGAAAACTGAGGCTTGGGAAAAGTGCGGCGGGGACAGCTCCTAGCTGTTCTTGCCCTGTTGGCTTTTGAGGGGGACAGTGGACCTGCTGCCTGTGGGGGGAAAGCTCGCTGCCGCCACAGGGCCTTCTGCCGTAGGTGAGCCTTTGCTCGTGGGAGTGGCCCTTGCATTGGGACATTACTAAAACCGACCTCACCAAAGGGACCCTTCACCATCTGCTCGGGTGCCTCAGGCAAAAATCCAAGGATTTCCGAGCCCTCTCCCCCTCCAAGGGAGTCCCTCAGCCGTGTTCAGGAGCCAGGAGGTCACTGCTCAGCTCCCCCCCATCCGGTGTTTCTCCACCACTGCTCCGAAGTTTTCTTTGCTACACTGAAAAGTGTTTCTTTACAACTTCTACCCTGCCGCGAGGCCGCAAACTTCCAGCTACAGCCAGCTGAGTTTCTGATAATCTCATCTACAGCCCCCGGAATCTGTTCGTCTTTGCCTGCCCAGCTTGCTACTCAAAGGGTCCTGCTACAGAGCCTTTCCGCTATCCAGAGGGGACACCAGGATCGGCTCCCCCTGTGAGTTGATAAAGCAAACCCTTTCTGCACCCATTTCTGCCGCCCGCGCCCGCCATGGCGGCCTGAGGGAGGTGGAAGCGGCGGGAACTCGCGGCACAGCGGCCTCTGCCGGCGGGGGAACCATGGCCCGCCCGGCCCGGCCCGGCCCTTGGTATATATGCTTGACTTTGTTATATATACTAATAAAGAACTGTTAATCCTTTCCCCCATATCTTTGCCTGGAAGCCCATAATAAAGCTCAAAGTTATAATAATTCGGGAAAATAAAGAGTCATATTTACCACTCCAAGGGAAGTTCTCGCCTTCCTTAAAAAGCACTTGTCTTTTAAATCAAGACATGCCTCTACGTATCTCGATGATATTAGGGTACATCGTCTGCTGCTGTCAACTAAAACCTCAAGCTCTTGTGTTTCTGATGTGCCATGCCGCCAGACCCACATAGTCCAAGAGATCTGATTATCCCTTCCTTGCCTTGGCTAGAGACTGGTCCTGGTCACAGTACTCATTGCTCTTCCCTTGGAAAAATGACCTGAGGATCCCTTCAAGAGGATTGGACATATCATTATTCCTTCTATTCTGCCTTTGGCCTTGCCCATGGAAAATTGGAGCAGCATTTATCTTGAAGGAGTTTCCTGTGGTAGTCATTCCACCTCTCAATCACATACCCTTGCTGCTAGGGCAGAGGTGGGTTTCCTATCCCACCTCCTCGTGTTTTCTCCATGTTCATGCAGGTAAAACCACAAGTTACCTCATGGAGTGTACCTTTTTCTCCCCACCCATGGGGTGCCTACTCCTAATAGCAGAGACTGTGGTCTGTATTGCTGGGGCAGGGAAAATTTTCTTTTGTTTTTTTAAGTTTCTGGTGACCCTCTTTAATTTCATTTTCTAAATACTGGAAATCATTGGTCAGTCTCTCCATGGATGAAATATAGGCCTATAAAAGGGTCAAGATAGTTTCTTCATATATCCAGAATCTGCCAACCAAAATGCTCTTCTTTTCCATTCTTCCATGCCACCACTCCCAATGATTTTGCATATGACTCTAGTCCATTCTGCACAAAATTCTGCCACATGTGTTGCATGTATTATATAACGCTGTCTGGATTATCAGGGAATTATTATCTGAAAGGATAAGGGAATTATCTGAAAGGATTATCTCCAGCACAGTTGATAATTTCAGGTACTGGATACCTGCTCCAATGTGTTCCATCTGTCTTGGTGCACTGCAAAGTCTTCTTGCAAAGGTATCTTTCCCTCACACTTGACAAGAATCGCCTCCAGAGGCTGAGAGTTTCCAGTCTTTTCCCAAACCCCTTGTCAATACTCACATCCAGGGATAGGGTTCCTAGCTGCTTGGTTCATTACCACCACACAGTCAGCCATGATATCCCAGCATTGGAGCAGCCTGGCAACTGAAATCTTTCCATATATTGCACAGCTCATCTGGGGGTAGGGATCTCTGGATTATCTGTGGTCCTGCCTCTTCCACTGCTTATGAGGGTGCTGCTTGCTCTTCATCACTCACTGCACAAACTAATTTCCTCTTCCGAACAGGGGTGACTATTTGGTGTTTTATCCCAAAATAGGGTGTTCATAACCAAACCTCCCCCCAGGCAGCACTCAGTGTGGTCTCCAACAATGGCAATACAGTGAAAAGAGAGCTTTCACAGCTTAACATTTGCCCCTCCACAGACTGAAAAGAACAGAAAGTTATGATGAGGAATAATGTTTCTGAAGTGCCAGCTCTGGGAGCCTGGCAGTGCTGGGGCTCTCCAGTGCAGTGGTGTAGTTCCAGTGCAGGGTGACTCTCTCCAGTGAGGCAGCAGCGGTGGCAACAATGGAACTGTTCCAGACCCTCTCCTCCAGAGCCAGGCAAAACCTGCACATCTTGTCCTTTCAGCTTTGGTGTCTTCCTCTTCCTGGGACTGGTGTCTTCTGGCTGAAACTATGGCTCTAGTGATGATGTAGAGACTGTGGAATTAAAAACAGAAATTCCATCCCCTTGTTTTTCTGTATCCAGGATACCTGAGTACAAAATCGCAAGCCTTAAGTGTAGTTTAAAGCATCTGAGCTTATATAAATCATCCAGGCAGTATTAAAGTCTTTTTTGGTGTCCTTTTGGACTCAAGCAGAAGAATTATTATCTTGTCCATGAAGTGATAAAAGAAAATACTGAATGATCTTTGGTTTCATGATATTTTTTTTTTCCTTTTTTAAAAATTTTAAATTTTAATGATGTTAAGGAGAATCTTGCTATGATCTTTGGATCTTTGGGACCTCAGCCTGTGAAGGACTTCTATGCAGAGAGAGATTCCTCTGTAAAACCCTGCTGCACAATAAGTTTCCTCAAACTTAATCCCAGGTAAGAAGAGATCTTATCTTTTTCCAGAGTTTGCTGAGACAGCTGCTCTAAACCTGACTTAAATTACCAGAAGGGAAGATCAGAGTAGTTAAGTTGTTCCAGTCCCAGTGCTTCCTTGTTCTTTCAGTTAATATGTTACACTTGGCAATCTTCTAGTGTACTTACCAGTATGCTTCCATAGATTTCCTTCTGTGGAAGAGGGTGTAAATAAGATTAGTAAATAAAACCTGAAGTTCTAGAAGTTGTCTGAAACTTTGATGGCAACATTTTGAGCTGGTGTCCATTGATGTATCTGCTGGAGTGTGACAGTTCTATAGAGGCAACACTGAGGAATGAGGGGACTACTGACGCAACAGGGAAAAATCCACCAAACTGATGAACTCTGTGTAAAAGTTCAAGCTTTTCTTCTCAAATCCCTGACAGTTTTTTACCATTCTGCTGCTATCTATGCTGAGCCACACAAGAAGAACAAGCAGTAAAACACATAAGGCCTAATTCACAATTCTGGTGATCTGGTAGCTAAAGAAAAGATCGAGATATCCCCAGGTTAGTGAGACCTAGGAGGAGACAAAGAGCACTTTGGATTCCTTCTAGAGCAGAAGTTGGTGCAGCCTGCAGACCTTGTAGGAACTTCTTTCCTTCCCAGTTGCTTATTCTAGAGCTGTTGATAGGGTTGGAAAAACTTGCTCATTTCAAAGAGCAGTTTCTAGGTCACAGATAATGATACAGTTTAATAATTCCATTCATAATGCCCATCAGGTTCAAACCCTAAATAAGGACTGAAGTCTCTTTGTCTGAAAAAAGAACAAGGACTGGAGTCCTTTTCCTAACATGGAAGTGTCTCTATTGAGAGATTAAAGCTTTTGTGGATGCCATTAGCAGTGCTAGTGCTGTGACTTTATGGGTCCACTTGTTCACTTCCTTGACGTGCAAGATCTGCTCCCATATTGGAAATATCCTCATTTTGCTGTGGATTGAGGTAATTTTCAAGAAAAGAGTCACTTGTTTATCTCTGTGTTGCACGACCAGTTTTCTGTGGGCTCTTGTCAACATTGAGGAGCTCAGGCCTTGTAGGGAGAAAATGAGGAATATAACACAATCAGAACAGGCATTTCTGCAGATCCTGCCAGGGGTTTGGAATAATGAGCATTTGACAGTTGGTTTCCATAGTGGTGAATGCACAAGTAAATAAAGATCTTGGGGAACAGGAGCTCTTTGCTTTAATTGGTTTGGTAGTGTTTTTTTTTCTTTTAAAGTTTTGAAACATTAGAAGAACTGCTACTTTTTAAAAGAGCAGGCCTTATATTCTGTGGGTGGAACCTGCTTTTCAGGCCATATTTCATGGTCTCTGATAGAAGCACAATTGCTCTGTGTGAAACGTACACAAGGATTGATATTTACTCAGTGTTCCCTTTATTTCTTAGATCTCCATCTGCTGGCTGATCTGCTTTTCAAGCAGGGGTGATTTGCCAAGGAAGCACAAGAAAATGTGCTGGCCATGATGTCACATGGTCTGGAACATCTCTTTGGTCAGTTGGGGTCAGCTGTCCCAGCTGTGTCGCCTCCCAACCTCCTGTTTGCAATTCAAATACACATACAGAGATGGGGGCTGGGAGGGGAGTCAACAACCTCTCTCTAAATAACTCACAGTTTTATCCCTGCACCAGGTATGTCTCCTAGATACATAAAAGCAAAGCATGGAATTTGCCATTAACTGTTGAGAAGAAAAAGGTGACCCTAGCAGTTGTTTTCACTGAACAGAGCTCAAGATGTGCACCTCAGCCTCTTCCTTGCATCCACTATGAATTTCTGTATAAAAACTTAACAATCATCATCAATGTAGCTCATTCTGGGAATGGGTAAAGAAATACAGGCATCTGAAGTTTTCTTTTCTTCAAAATGTGAAGAAGAGTTTTGTTCTCTTCCATTTTGTCATGAGGATGATTTTTAAGGAGCAATGTATGATTAAAAGGCCATGCCCACCATCTAACAATAAAGCATAAGCTCTTAGGTGATGGGGTGCTAATTTGGGAACTACCAGTGTTCCTCCTGAAGAGCTAAGAATAATGTGCCTTTTGGTTGTGGTGAATTAAGGGCCTCACCACCCCCAAACAGGTAAAATGGAGAGCACCACAAAAGTGACAGTTTGGGCCCATTGAGATGAGCAAATGTTTATGCTTTTTACAATTCCAATGGAGGGTTGAGAAGTACATAACCCACAAGTAAAAATGTGTGCATACAAACATTAAACTTTTCCTGATATGCATTTCCACAGCCACCCAGGCTTAATCCCCAAAAACAAACCTTTATTTGCAATTGAATCATGCCATTTTGTGTCCATTCTGCTGAATGTGAACAGCCATATATTTTAAACTTTTTGCAGTTTTGCATTAAATAACTCTGATATGAGGTAGCCCCAGGGACAACAGACCAAGTGTCCAACTTTAATGTTTTGAACACAGGATAAGATGGATTACTGTTGGCGATAGCCACACAATGGACGTGGGGGGATGGTATCAGGTGCCAGCACTTTATTATTCCACAGCACAATCTTAAATGTTTTTTCTGCTTATCACACAAATAACACAGGTTCACTTTCCTTTTCCTAATTCGTCACAATTTAAAGTTCTTGCCAACTGTTCTGCACATACCAGGAGCCAGCCTTAACCATGATGCATCTGCATGTGTGAATTTTTCTCCCTCTTGCATTGCAAGCCAGGAAAGAGAAACGATCTCGAAAATGAAAGAAAATTACTTGAAAACACAGAAGATGCAGACTTTTTTTCTGAGGAGTAGGTGGCCTTTATTATGTATGTGGTGTGGGAGATAACTTCAGAGAATTTATTAGGCAGAAAATTTCATGTCTGGCAAAGTGCATTCTGTAGAACCCACAAGGCTGTGAACTGCGCCTTGAGATCACTCTCTCTGCTGACAACAGGGAGCCTGCACAAAAAAAAAAAGCTCACTTCTACATTAGCAGCATTAAAGAACATTATGCTACTGCTTATCTGTCACCAAGGGAAGTTCACAGTCCCTGTCAGAATCCCAGGAAAATGATACCTGTATGTGAAAATTCAGATCCCATTTCTAGGTGTCAGTAGCTGGGCTGCAGCATCATGTCATGGCAGGACTCCAGTCCTCAGCATCTTCAGCCACTAATGGCAAGTGCTGTCTAATCAGAAACTTGCAGCTCTGCACAGCACCAAAGACAGTACCAACCAATGCTGCCACTTGTTGATTCAGGATGTGCAGGCCCTAGACCGACAGCATATGGAGGTTTGTTGTCCTTTAGTCTCTGGGGGAACAGAGCAAGCCTGAGGAGGTTCTGCTGCTGGTGTGATGCTCTGCAGACAGACAGCAGTGCGAGAGACAGGGATTAACCTGTCATTTAGAACCTTATTTCTCCTGAGCTCTATTCCCAGCTGTCCTAAGGAGAAATAATAAATTTTGGAAAAAAATGGAAACCTGAGCCTTTAAAACAAACTTAAAATGGGTTAATGATACCCATTAGATGGTACCATATATGAATGAGACATTCCACTCTGCAGACAGGAACAAGTAATCTCTGTCTGAAAATCTTCACTTTTATCTGTTTAAGACATGTTAAATTGAAAATTTGGAAATAGACAATGATCCCTTTACTACTGCTGATGTGGATGCTGAGGCTTAACAGAGGCTTCACAGAGCCTGTGCAACCGCAAGGGACAGAGCGGGACAAGGTACAGCACCAGGGGAGTGTGCAGCTCCGACGCAGGCTGCGAGGAAGGGAATCTTCCAATGGAGTGCAAGATTGAGGGAGTTTTGGTTCTCAGTTCTGCCTTGAGCTGGCAAGGCACAGCGTTGTCCTCAGGCATGAGTGCCTCCTCTCCAAGTCTTCCTGGAATTCCTTTGGTGACAGGATCCAATCAGCCAGGCTGGAGGCATGCTAGAGATAGAGATGGTTTCCAAAACTAAAAAAAAAAAAAAATACCAACAACCAGAAAGGAATTATTATTTCCCAGACTCCGTTCTTAGGCTTAGGCAGGATTCCTCTGGATATGAAGGGCCAAGATCTCTCCTTAAATAATACAGCCTTGTGCTGGTCCTGTTTGGTGACGGTCCATTACTGAGATGCTATTTGCAATGAGCAGACATGTAGTGTGTGAGAGAGTCCCACTGCTCTTTGCGATTAAAACTCCAGGGTCCTGAATTCTCATTTCTGGCTCTCAGCAAGTATAGCTCAATCTTCCTGGCATTTTCTTATCCACCTCCAGTGCTGCGCTCAGGAGCTGCTCCTAGAGGGAGGTCTATAAGGCATCTGAAAGCTCTAAGCCCTACTTATAACCTGGGGTGTATCCACAGTGTTCCACAGAAAGTGTTATTCATTTTTAAGCCCAGAAAATAATTACAAACCTAAGCCATGTTAAAGAATGCTCTTCTGAGTTGCAAAATTCAAACTGAAGAAGTTAAGACATGCTAGGATTGTATTTTTTTTTTTTCTGTGGGTCGCCTTGGAGTTCTCTTTTGGGCAGCAATTTTCCCCATAATGTATGTATGTGGTTAATGTGCTATCAGGAATGGCATCAGTTTCTGAAACACTGGTCAAAGCCCCTAGAAATGCTAAAGTATTTCCAGTGGTTTTGATTTATATTCTCAGGAGCAAAATTGCTGTTGGTTTGCAAAATGTTGTAAATGATGATAGTTGTGATAAACAAAGGCCAGTTGAGAAGTCTGTGGATGCAGAGTGTTGTTAGCACTTTGTGGTTGATAGTTTAGAGTCCCCTTTCTCCGAGGTGACAAGGCATCCCGGTCCACGAGCAAGCAGAGTAAGAACCTCTTGTAATGTCTCTTACAAATAGATTTCAATGCTCTTGTAGGTGGCCATAAAGCAAATTGATGTCCAGGAACAGAACTACAAGGACCTCTTGAAAGAAATCCAGGTCACAAGGGATTGAAAGAACCCCAATATTGTTACCTGCCTAGACAGGTAGTTCTGGCAATATAATGGGAATGTTCATTTACATATTTGCACGGCAAAGGTTTAAAAGCTCTTCATCAGGAAGAATGTTGTCGGTTGATATTTCTATTAATATCAGTCCACTTTTTACGATGCGTGGGAGGAGACTGCATTTTGTCCGCATTAATGTTCCTGGTATAGACGGTTGGAAGATTGTTCTCAGAAACCCGGCTCTCTTACTAAGCCAGCAGCCTGTATGTTCACTCACCACATGTTGTTTTGTGGTTTTGGGGCTTGATTTTTTTCCGAGTGTTTGTTGGAGAAGTGCTGAGAAAGCATCAGAGAAATTATTTCCCTTGTGCTGTTCCCACTATTTTCCATTGCCTGGGATGCCAGTACACTAGGCTAGGAGACACATAATTTGCCAGGTTTGAAATTGATTTTCCTGTTTGTGACTGTATTTTATGCAAGGTTTTCCAGAGAGAGTCTGCAGTGCTGCATACCCTCCTGCCCTGGACAAAAGCTTTGAAAACTGTGTCTCCTTATTCCTGGAGTTAATGGTGGAATTTGTGTATTAAGGTGATGAAGCAGCTGCTGGAGTATGTCTGGTTCCAGTTTTATCTCTGCTGTTACAGAATTGCCTTTTTCCTCTGCTTGCCACCCAAGCCATCTTCTTTTCTGTGTATGTACCTTCCTCATTTAGATGGCACAGGCTGCAAGCATTGGATAGTCTAGTCAGAATGTCTCTTCATTTTATTCTCTCTTCATTTATGATTGCCCTGGAAACAAAACTCAACTGTTTTCTTTTTTTCCATATGGCAATTTAGCTATGCACTTTCAGCTCCACACCGTTGTTTTAATCTTCCAGATTCCTTGTCAATGAGAAAACTCTGGCTGGTGTTGGAGTACATGGATGGAGGCTCTTTAGCTGTGGTGGTCTGCAAGATAAGGATGGCTGTAGGACACATGACAACTTTCTGTCAGAAGGTAAAGGATCCTGCTTGTACTTTGGATGGCTTGGACAGGCTTGTCCTTTGAAACACGTGCTAAGAACAGGAGTGATTTCATGTTCAGAGCATTCTTTCTGTGTTGCTCTTAGCTTCAGAGAAGAAAGGGCATCTAGAGTGAACTGCCTGCCAGTGTCCCTCTCCTTACTTTAGTCTGTTCTTTACCCTTATCTACCATTGTTGAACTCTGTCTCTTTTTTTATTTTTATTTTCTGTTCTCTGCTTTTCCTCTCTTAAGTCTTTGCCCAGAACCTTTCTGCATTGCATTCTGTGCCTGCAGGTGCAAAGGGACTAATGTCTGAGTTTTAAACTAACAGCAAAGCCCAACAGAGACTCATCTCTCACACTTCCCAGCTTCAAAGGATGGCATGGCACCCAACATGGTGCTTGCTGCTGAAAACTGCCAAAGAGCTACTTCCAAGTCTGCTGTGGAGGCAGCCATATAATCCTTATCATTCAGCCTTCTGCCCAAAAGTGATACCCTTGGTACCGATGGCAGGGACTTCTTCTCTTTTGGCAAACCATTGTTTATCCTCTGAATGGGGAGAGCACATCCACTGCTGAAGCGAGGCAATGGGATGGTGTCATGGTTTTTCTTGGTCCAATTGTTAGTGGTGGGGGATGGGGATCAAGAAACCACAAAGATGGCTGCTGTGAGAAGTCCTAGGGGTGTCTCCTTCTTCTTCTTCTCCAGCAAAGGAGTCCTTCGCCCCATCACCTGTGTTTCAGAGCCAATCCATCATTGGTTCTGAGGTTGATGGACAGGCTGACCATCAGGCTGGCCAATTTACACAGCGATAGTTACACCTCTGTGATGACAATTTTGTAAGTATTTAGAAAAATTCAAACAAAGATAGTTCGGCAGCCATGTTTAAGCTTAGTTGATAGCAGTAGTTTTAGTATTTGCACTGGAAAAAAACAGAAGCAGAGGGTGAGGAGATAGTAAGAAGAAAGTGGAGATACCTCAAGATCACAGAACTAAGGAGAAGCTGTCCTTGCTTGTGTTCTCGGACAGAGCGGAGGAGAAAAGTTGTTCTTTGAAAAGGGCTATTCCAATCATATTGAGAGAGACTCCTGTAAGAGAAGTGAAAGCGCCTTGCTTGTGAGGAAAAAGAGACACCTGTTTTTTTGAGGGATGCCGGACTGTTTTTTGATTATTGAAGCCAAGAATAGAGAAGAGGTTTTGCTCCCCCCAGAGTTTTTGATGTAAGCAAAGAGGGTTGGTGTTTCTGCCAGGAAGGTTTTGTGATAATCGGACTCGACGTCGCTGAAAAAACAACTATTTGGGCATTGAAGGACATTTTCTTGTTTTCTGCGAGCGTAAAGAAGGTTCCTTCTGCTATTAGCAGTTTTTACACTGAGCTGTTTCTCATGAAAAGACCATCCCACAGCTGAGCTGTAAGAACTGTTTGTATCCTACAATGCTTGGACCAGACAGGCTGAGTGTTTGATCTGTGTTAGACTTTCATTCTCCTGCCCCCTGTGTGTGAGGGACAACATGCGAGGGGTGGAGATGGGGGACTTGGAGAAGAGATAGGTCCCTGGGAAAGTGTAACGGTTGTCTTAAAATTCCATTTTATTTTTCTTCTCTTGTAAATATCCCTATCTTTGTTTTCAACCCAGTGCATTCTTAGTAGTGTGTAGTAATAAATCTGTTTTGCAACTTAAGTATGCAGCTGTCTGATCTTCGTGGAGTACACAGGTATCTTTCTTCAATTATGTTTAATCTCAAACATATATTTCACGTTAATGGGTTTCGCTCTCTTTCTTTCCCCTCTCCGGTGGGGGGGGAAAAAGAAACGTGGGCAACAAGGAAGGAAGGAAGGCGCGGAAAGGAAGGCGTGGAAGCGCGGAGGGCGCGGAAGGAAAGGAAAGGAAGCGCAAGGAAGGAAGGCGGAAGGAAGTGCGAAGGAAGGCGGAGGAAGGAAGGAAGGAGGCCGCGGAAGGGAAGGAAGGAGGAAGGAGGAAGTGAAGGAAGGAAGGAAGGAAGGAAGGAAGGAAGGAAGGAAGGAAGGAAGGAAGGAAGGAAGGAAGGAAGGAAGGAAGGAAGGAAGGAAGGTCGATGTAAAAGGTGTAGTTATGGCTTATTCCCACCAGATGGCTCCTGAAGCACGGAGGGGACGGCAAGGCTGAGTACACATAACGGACTGTATTGAGTACACTGCCCGCGATTCTGTCCTATCACAGAATCACAGAATGGATAATGTTGGAGGGCACTACCGGAGCGATAACCTGGTCCATCCTCCCTACTCATGCAGGATCGTCCTAGAACACATGACACAGGAGTGTGTCCAGGAGGCTGTTAAGTATCTCCCATGCAGAAGAATCCACAACCTCTTTGGGGAATCTGTTGCAGTGTGCAGTTGCCTGCGCAGTGAAGAAATTCTTCCTCATGTTCAGGTGAAACTTTCTGTACATCAGTTTTTGCCTGTTCCCTCTTGTCCTATCTCTTGATACTACTGAGCAGAGCTTGGATCTATGTTCTTGATACACTCCCTCCCTTCACATACTCAGATATTGATGAGGCTCCCTCTCACTTACTTTTTTTTGAGGATGAATGGGCCCAACTCTCTCAGCCTTTCCTCATAAGAGAGATTCTCCAGTCCTTTATTCATCTTCATAGTCCTTTGTTGGACCCACTTCAGGAGTTCCATGTCTGTCTTTTACACTGCATTCCAGGTTAGGCTACACCAGTGAGTAGCAGGGCAGGATCACCTTCCTTGAACTGCTGGCAATGCTCTTCATAATGCACAGGGTACCACGGGATACCACGGGCCTGCTTGGCCAGAAGACATGGAACACCCTGGCAAGCCCTGCAGACCCTACTTAGCACTGTGCCTCTGCCACTTTTGCCCGTTTCCCAAGGGCTGTAGCTACAGCATGCACGTGATAAGAAAAGTAATTTATCATGAGAAAGGTGTTTCTTCTCATGACAGTTATTCAGTGTGCCCAGGGGCATTCCCTGATGTGGGACTTAGTCCCTACATGGAAAGCAGAATATCCTCTTGCCTAGGGGCTCTCCTTGTTCATTATGCCATTGGTGTCTAACTCCTGCCCAAGGGCTAATGCCCAAAGGGTTCTATAATTGATTTTAGTTTATAATTATAATTGACTATTTAGTTATTCAGAGATCAAACTGATCACTTGAAACAAAAAAAATACATAAGAGTCGATTTTCATACACTTTCTATTTACACAATATGCATACGCAAAAAAATGATCGTCGCGTCGAGGGCTTGATTTTTTTCCGAGTGTTTGTTGGAGAAAGTGCTGAGAAAGCATCAGAGAAATTATTTCCCTTGTGCTGTTCCCACTATTTTCCATTGCCTGTGATGCCAGTAACACTAGGCTAGGAGACACATTAATTTGCCAGGTTTGAAATTATTTTCCTGTTTGTGACTGTATTTTATGCAAGGTTTTCCAGAGAGAGTCTGCAGTGCTGCATACCCTCCTGCCCTGGACAAAAAGCTTTGAAAACTGTTCTCCTGTATTCCTGGAGTTAAGTGGCTGGAATTTGTGTTATTAAGGTGATGAAGGCAGCTTGCTGGAGTATGTCTGCGTTCCAGTTTTATCTCTGCTGTTACAGAATTGCCTTTTTCCTCATTGCTTGCACCCAAGCCATCTTCTTTTCTGTGTAGTACCTTACCTCATTGTAGATGGCCACAGGCTGCAAGCATTGGATAGTTAGTCAGAATGTCTCTTCATTTTATTCTCTCTTCATTTATGATTGCCCGTGGAAACAAAACTCAACTGTTTTCTTTTTTTCCATATGGCAATTTAGCTATGCACTTTCAGCTCCACACCTTGTTTTAATCTTCCCAGATTCCTTTGTCAATGAGAAACTCTGGCTCGGTGTGGAGTACATGGATGGAGGCTCTTTAGCTGTGGTGGTCTGCAAGGATAAGAGGCTGTAGGACCACATGACAACTTTTCTGTCAAGAAGGTAAAGGATCCTGCTTGACTTTGGTATGGCTGTGGACAGGTCTGTCCTTGAAACACGTGCTAAGAACAGGAGTGATTTCATGTAGAGATCTCTTCTGTGTTGCTCATTTAGCTTCAGAGAAGAAAAGGGCATCGTAGAGTGAATGCCTGCCAGGTGTCCCTCTCCTTACTTAGGTCTGTCTTTACCCTTACTACCACTGTTGAAACTCTGCTCTCTTTTTTATTTTTATTCTTCTGTTCTCTGCTTTTCCTTCTTAAGTCTTTGCCCAGAACCTTTCTGCATTGCATTCTGGCCCTGCAGGTGCAAAGGGAACTAATGTTGAGTTTTTAAACTAACAGCAAAGCCCAACAGAGGGGGGAACTCATCTCTCACACTTCCCAGCTTTCAAAGGATGGCATGGCACCCAACATGGTGTCTTTGCTGCTGAAAACTTGCCAAAGAGCTACTTCCAAGTCTGCTGTGGAGGCAGCCATATAATCCTTATCATTCAGCCTTCTGCCCAAAAGTGATTATCCCTTGGTACCAGATGGCAGGGACTTCTTCTCTTTTTGGCAAACCATTGTTTATCCTCTGATGGGAGAGCAACATCCACTGCTGAAGCGAGGCAATGGATGGTGTCATTGGTTTTTCTTGGTCCAATTGTTAAGTGGATGGGGACTGGGGATCAAGAAACACAAAGATGGCTGCTGTGAGAAGTCCTAGGGGTGTCTCTCTTCTTCTTCTCCAGCAAAGGGAGTAACCTGCCCCCTCTTGTTTTAGAGCCAATCCAGTCATTGGTTCTGAGGTTGATGGACAGCCGATGACCATCAGGCCTGGGCCAATTACACAGGTAGGTTACACCTCTGGATGACATATTTTGTCAGATATTTAAGAAGAATTCATAACAAGATAGTTGCGGCCGCCATGTTTAGCTGTTATGATAGCATGTATTTTAGTATCTTGCACTGGAAAAACAGAGCAGAGAGGTGAGAGTGTAAGAAGAAAGAAAATGGAGATACCTCAGATCACAGCAACAAGTAAAGAGAGAAGCATGATGCGCCTTGCGTGGTTCTCGGAACAAGCTTGGAGGAGCATAAGTTTGTTTCTATGAAAAGGGCATTTCCATCATATTAGAGAGAGACTGTATAGGAAGGTTAAAAGCGACCGGCTGTGACGGAAAAAAAAAGCCCTGTTTTTTTGAGGATCGGGACTGTTTTTGATTAGAAGCAAGAAATAGAGAAGAGGTTGTCCCACGCAGTTTTTGATGTAGAAGAAGCTTGTTTGGTGTTCTGCCAGGAGGTTTGTGATATCGGACTCACGTCGCTGAAAAAAACAAACATGGGCTTTGAAGGACATTTCTTTTTTCCTGGAGGTAAAGAAGTTCCTTTTCTGCTATATAGCAGTTTTTACACTGACTGTTTCTCAGAAAAGAGACACATCCCACAGCTGGAAGCTGTAAGAATGTTGTATCCCACAATGCTTGGACAAACAGCTGGGTGTTTTGATCTACGTGTTAGACTTTTCATTCTCCTGCCCCCCTGTCCGCTTGGTTGAAGGTGTAGCAACATGGAAGGGGTGGAGATGGCGGGACTTGGAAGAAAGTAGGGTCCCCGGGAGTGTAACAGAGGTCTTAAAATGTCCATTTTATTTTTCTCTCTCTTGAAAATATCCTATCTTCTGTTTCACCCAGTGCCATTCTTCAGTAAGTGTGTAGTATAATTCTGTCTTGCAACTTAAGTATCAGCTGTCTGACTCTATGTGGAGTACACAGGTATTCTTCTCTTCCATCTAATGTTATCTCAAAAAGCCAATAAACTATTTACGTTAATTGGGTTTTCGCTCTCTTTCCCTTCTCCCTCTCGGTGGGGGGGGAACGGAACACCGTGGCACAAGGAAGGAAGGAAGCGCGCGGAGGAAGGCGTGCGCGGAACGGCGCGAGAGAAGGAAGGACGAGCGGACGGAGGAAGAAGGCGCGGAAGGAAGAAGGCGCGGAAGGAAGGTTGCGGAAGAAGAAGGCAACGGAAGGAAGGAGGGAGGAAGGGGGAAGGAAGGAAGGAAGGAAGGACAGAAGGAGGAAGGAAGGAAGGAAGGAAGGAAGGAAGGAAGGGAAGGAAGGAAGGAAGGAAGGAGAGGAACAGGAAGGAGAGAGCAAGGAAGTAAGGAAGGAAGGAAGGAGGAAGGTAGGTCCATGTAAAGTTGTAGTTATGGCTTCTTCCCACAGAATGGCCTTCCTGAAAGCACGGAGAGGGCGGCAGCTGAGTTACACATAACGGGACTGTATGGTTACCACTGCCCGATTCCGTCCTACACAGAATCAACAGATAGGATAATGTTGTGAGGGCGACTACCGGAGCGATACCTGGTCCATCCTCCTACTCATGAGGATCGTTCTAGAACACATGACACAGCGATCGTCGTGTTACCAGCGTGGCTGTTAAGTATCTCCCTGTAGAAGAATCCACAAACCTCTCGGGAATTCTGTTGCAGTGTGCAGTGCCTTGCCGACAGTGCCAGAATTCCTTCCTTCGATGTTTCAGGTGAAACTTTCTGTACATCAGTTTTTGCCTGATTCCTCTTGTCTATCTCTTGATACTACTGAGCAGAGCTTGGATCTATGTTCTTGATACACTCCCTCCCTTCACATACTCAGATATTGATGAGGCTCCCTCTCACTTACTTTTTTGAGGATGATGGGCCCAACTCTTCTCAGCCTTTCCTATGTAAGAGAGATTCCTCCAGTCCTTTATTCATCTTCATAGTCCTTTGTTGGACCCACTTCAGGAGTTCAGTCTGTCTTTTACACTGCAATTCCAGGTTAGGCTACACCAGTGAGTAAGCAGGCAGATCACCTTCCTTGAACTGCTGGCAATGCTCTTCATAATGCACAGGTACCACGGGATACCACGGGCCTGCTTGGCCAGAAGACATGGAACACCCTGGCAAGCCCTGCAGACCCTCTAGCACTGTGCCTCTGCCACTTTTTGCCCGTTTCCCAAGGGCTGTAGCCTACAGCATGCCACGTGATTAAGAAAAGTTAATTTTATTCATAGAAAGGTGTTTCTTCTCATCGACAGTTATTCAGTGTGCCCAGGGGCATTCCCTGATGGGGACTTAGTCTAAGTCGCAGCAGAATATCCCTTGCCTCAGGGGCTCTCCTTGTTATATCATTGTCGTTGTCTAACTCCTGCTCAAGGGCTTAATGCCCAAAGGTGTCTAAATTGTTATTATAAGACGTATTGAGATCAAACGCCACTGAAACAAAAAAAAACATATAGAGTCGTTATTACTTATCTATTTAACAAAGCAATTCAGATTGAAATCGTTTGAGCTTACCTCGTTCTGAAATTGTTTTTTCCATTACAAAATGTTGTTGATAACCATGAAATGCCTCTATAACAAAAAATATTAGATATTGAAAATAAGAAATGTTTCAGAATTAGTTTTCTTGTTTACACTTGGGCAAGTCGTACTCCACTGTATTTTCTGCTTAAAAGAGAATTTCTTCTCATGTTTTAACTTTAGTAGCCATTTTATACACAAATATCTTTTGGACATAGAAAAATTGTTCAGGTCAGAAAGCAGCCTAGTTACCCCAAGAGGTGTGAGTTAAATCAAGTTCTCTGTCATCTCTCAATATGCAATTTCTCATATTACTGTGCCTCAGGGTTCCATGGCCTTGCAAGAGGAGGATAATTATAATGATGTACATTAATTTATGCATTGAAGATGCATACTTAGATAATCAGGCAGTGTTTGCAGTCTGTGAACTATAGATTCCATACCACGTTTGAAGGAATTATCTTAATTCTATTGTAATAACATCGATGCTACTTTTAACCAACATGCAGAATGATGATTGAATATTGTACTGAGTAGCTCTGTGAATTTTACTTAGAGGTTGCACCAGTGGAAAAGCTGGTTGTTAAAAAT